>JAPKLW010000032.1:969425-1017192 GCA_026898455.1 Plectranthus barbatus | reverse complement strand
GAGCTCATCAGGGAATGTCACCATCCTGAACGGATATGTTACCATACATCCAGACTAAGCAGACCCCACACAAATTGCCAACACCCAAAATACGGGCATAAGGGTACATGTAAGACCCGCCACCATGGTAAATCAAAGTGCGGTCAATCTGTGTGTGCCCCTTATCCTTCAGTACGATTTAAGATCACAGAGAGTATGTTAGGGATCTGGCTCGTTCATATGTCAATGAGAACGGCGCATCCCACTGTTGATCCCATCAATACATAAATATGTACCGACACATCAAGTAGCCAGGATAAGCCCACTTATGAACTGATGTGCCGCAGCTTAAACCGACAGCCTATCCAGGGACCGTCTCAGCTGTGATACTGTTTATATCTAGCTAGGTCAAACGAGCCATATGATCCTGCTGTGGTTACACCACATGGCCATCCCTATCGGCGAGATAATAGGATATTATAGTTCGTCGTATGATTGTTCTATCAGACAGCGAGCATTGTTGCGGATACATACATGAATACCAGTGTACGAAACACTTAATCATATATGCTTTCAGTATACAATCCCAACACTTTCCTCGCGGCTGGGCCGAGCCTGCTACGCCCCCCTCCCGTCGCGTTTTGACGCCGATGACCAGCGATGCGTGGTAGTTCATGCAGCGTCGGGCGTGGAGGAGTCGCGCAGAGATGGTCTGCGCGCGGTGGCTGGACCGCAGACGGTGAGGCTCGACAGGCACCGCAGGTCGCAGGTACACCCAGTTGCTGTTAAATCAATTCAAATCAGATTTCAAGTCCAACGGAGGCCCAGTTTGAAGATCTCTATTGGAATTAAATCTTGTAATAGTTAGATTTAATTTATTCCCATGTAATCGCAACTGTGGGGCCACGAGAATTTATTTGTTTATTTATTTATTCTCGTATTGATGTGATTTATTATGTGCGCACTAGTAAATAACAGGAAAGCATGTTTATTTGCTTTAATTATTTACTTTTATAAGCATGTTACAATTTAATTTTTGAGCATGTCTTATGTGATTTATTTTATGTTTTAAATTATGTCTATAAATTCCGGAATCATATTAATTTATGATGGAATTTTGGGTGTGACATAATTTATGGGAACATAAAATAATGTGTGCGCATGAAACCTTTAGAATTAAAATACTAAGCTGGATTTTGGTCCTTTTCTAAACAAAATCATTAGACCTCCACAAATACGACTTCTCATTGTAAGTGAGGCATCTCGAAGTGTAAACGGTCTACTCGGGTAGCTTACGTTAGGGGTTCCTCACCACTTCCAATGCGATGAGGTTTCCAAAATAAAACACTTATTTTAAGATGAGAAGTGGGGGCCTCTAAGCAAACGGTCTACTCGGGTAGCTTGCATTGAGACAAATTTCACTGGTCTCTAAGATTAATCTAAGTGGGATAACAAAGAATGTTAAGGGCATGCAGTATGGGTCTAGTATGTATGCTAAATCGTCATTTTACATTCAGAGTTAGGCTTGTGGTTATTTTGGCTTAGATGTTGCCTGGAGTATAACTCATGAATGATGTCCCTTCTCCGGATAGGTGAACATGGTCTTAAGATCTCCAATATTAATTTCTTTTGCTAAAGATACCTGGCATGTTAAGAAATTAAAGGATCATTTGATTTGGTTGAGCGTTCATCGTAAACAGTCTACTCGGGTAGCTTGCGATGAATTAGCTTGGGCAATTGGAGGAAGCGAATTGCATTGTTTTATCTAAAGGTTCTATGCATATTTGTTTCAATTGTTCATAGTATGTGCTTACTTTAATTCGCTTATTTGTTTTCAGATATGTCTATGAATAATGTCATTAATATCCTTGCTCAAAATCCTCTCAATGGTCCGAATTTCCTTGAATGGAAACGTAATTTGGATTATATCCTTGTTGCGAAAGAACACATGTTTGTCCTTACTGATCCTTGTCCGCCAGTCCCAGCTGCTGATGCTACTGCCGAGCGGCAGCAGTCTTACAATAAGTGGATCAAGTCTAATAATGTAGTGAAATGCTACATGATGACCACTATGAGTAAGGTACTGCAGCTGCAGCATCAGCATTATGATAAGGCCTGTGAGATTATAGATAATCTAGCAGCGACTTATGGGGAGACGGACAGAACTGTCAGATTCAATCTCATGAAGGAGATTGTGAGTAAGAAAATGTCTGAAGGCAGTTCAGTGAGAGAGCACGTGGTTGCCATGACTCACCTCATGGATGAACTAACGTTGCATGGTGGTGGTATTGACGCAGAAGCCCAAGTCGATATCATACTAAACTCTCTTCCCAAGTCCTTTGAAAACTTCGGGTTGAGTGTTGTGATGAACAAGGAGTATACTCTTAATGAGTTACTCAGTGACTTGATGGCAGCACAGTCCCTGATGGAACCCAAAAAAGCAGTTTTAGTTTCTTCCGGTAGCCGGTTTGCTGCTCCTAAATGGGCAAAACCTAAAAGAACGGCTAGGAATAAGAACAAGAAAACTACTAGTGGGAACAATGGAGTTTTTGCTCCAAAGAAAAAGGCTGGGAAAGTTAAAGGAAAGGGCAAGTGTTACAGCTGTGGCAAGATAGGACACTGGAAAGCACATTGTCCAGGTGTTAACACCAATGGACAAGGTACGTCATCATTTACATGTTTAGTATCAGTTTTCTACTCCTTGTGAGTAGTGGTTACTGTGAGTACTAATCATGTTTTGGCTGCGCTGTGCAGAGAATCAAGCTGATGATAATGCTTGAGGATGACGGGACTACCTACTCCAAGGAAGATGCTAGAGATCGTTCTCAAGCTGTTGGAGTTATTTGCTTTAAGTTTATGTTAAAACTCTGTTTTAATTCAAGTTCCAGAAGACATATTGTTTTGTTTTGAGAAACATATTTTTCATCTATTGTTATGGATTATCAATTATTCGATAGAGTTTTTCTATCATGAATGAATAACAGTGTTTTCTATTATGGATGATTGTCTCTTCATTACTTGATCACATAAACTATCAGTGTACTAAGGTATAATTTAAAGAATCTCTATAGAGATAGGTTATATCAGTCTAAGTAGTTTTAAGTAATTCATGGAATTATGGATTCAATCCAAGTATTCATAAGAATGATACTTATGACAACTACTTAGAGGTATAAGATGGTAACTAGGCCTTTTAATAGGTGAATTATATCTCTATAAATTATTTCGAGTCTGCTCTGGTTTGTTGGTTTGAGTCTACTTTCACAGTTGCCTTAACAGGCATTGATATTGTAATCACTTAAGATTTGGATATGTTCACTACAAGTCATAGTCTCTTGCTTTAATCAAGAGCGTTCAAGACTAAGGTAGAGAATAAGTTAAACAAGACCGTAAAGACATTATATTTCATTCATAATGGTGTATCTTAAGTGATAGGTTTTTTGCAGTATCCAGCAGAGCAAAGGGATTGCATCCCAGTTAACTACACCCATTATCCCTCGATTGGGATAGTGTAGGTAAAATGAAATAAGATTCTTTAAAAGTTTATAGGTTATGCCAGCCTTGCCAAATTTTTGTTTTGGGAAGAGCGCCAAAAGCAGTTGTATGTTTGCATAATCTAGTGTCTTCAAAATCAGTTCCAAATACCCTAGCAGACCTTGACTATGTCAAAAAGGCAATGATGGGTAATTTGGCTGTTAAGCTGTATAGGAAACTAATTGGTTGGAAGAAAGGTTTAAGCTAGTACTGCTTTGTGGGCTATTCCAGGTAAACGAAAAAGATGGTTGTTTTGTGTATCCTAGATACAAGAAAATTTTATAGGATGAAATCATGAATCCAAATGTGAGATTGTTCTCTAACGTTTAAGAGAAGACAATTCAAATCCATTAGGAAATACCCCGTGGCATATTGTGCATACCTTGGAAGGTTTGGTACCAATTGCACGGTCACCTGTGTAAGGTGGTAAACCACAAATTAATGCACCCATTAACTGACAATGTAAAAAGAGCATCGTTGCAGTGGGAGATTGCCTTAACAGGCTTAATGGTACTAGTTCGTGGAAACAGTCTCTGGACTTGTTCCCAGCTTAACGAACAATATCGTACTTATCCCTTAAAGCGCAACGAAGCTGTTAAGATAAACGATGCAGTTTAATGACGTCGAGTCATGAATTCTGAAATGAATCAGTAAAGGTTATGGTTGTGTATCAGGATCAGTGATTGCCAAATAACTTTCCAGCTATAGGCAACTGATTGATATACATGAAAAGTGCACGAATGGCAACCTAGTATATTCGAGAGTCCAGATTAGTGAGTAAGGTATGTTTCACAACAAGACCTTCTCACTGGTTGCAACTATTAAGTCCATTCGAATTCTTTTAACCATAACATCACATATGAATCTAACTATCTGGAAGATAGATGACGTCATTCGAATTTTATAAACGGGTACCTTGATAAAAGGTGACGACATCTGTATGCAACAACCAGATAAGTTATGTGCAGTAAAATGAAAAGGATCGTGTCTGGAAGCTAAGGAAGTTCAAGTATGAACTTAAAGGAGCTTCGAAGTCATGAAACAGACATTTCGATATTGTATATCGAGAATGAGAGTTTCATGTACCAGTTATGAGTCAGCGAAAGCGTGGTTTTCCTTGCACATTATGTAGATGGTATTTTCACATTCGAAAACGGTGTGGAGATATTGTCAGGCATAAAGGATGGTTATCCGAACAGTTTCAAAAGTGGGACTTATGAGATTTTGGAACATCTTTTGAATTAAAGTCTTGTGTTGCCACAAGAAAGGGATGTTCAGGTATCTCAAGTCGTTTAAATTGATTCTGTGGTGAGTTGTTCATAGCAGGAAAGATTTTTATCTTTCTATATTGTAAATGAACGGAGTTAGATATCTGTTAAACATATATCAGTTCAACTCTGGATAGGCACATTGGTTAATGAATGAGCCTTGTGAGTTGAATGGCATCGGATATCCAGGAGGATCATAAGGAGAGGAAATCGACCTCTAACTATGTGTTGGCCTTGGAGGAGGAGTTATAGGAATTCAACACAAAAGTGTTTTGCGAATTCCAGTATGAAGGCTGAGCTTTTGACAACTTCATTAGCTTTGCAAGAAGCAGTATAACTCTGGTGCTATCCTCTAGAGGTGTGTGTTCTGAGTTTGCCTAATAAAATCACATTGAATTGTGATCATGTTGGTGCAATGACAAACTCAAGGGAACCCAAGACTCACAAGGTGGTGAAACACATAGGATGTGTAGTATCACATCATACGAGAAATTGTGACAAGAGGTAACGTAAATGCAGTGGGAGTGATAGACAGTATAGACACACTTAATACTTTGATAAAGCAATGGTATTATGCTTTAAGTATAAGTGGGAGATTGTAGGGATTGTATACTGAAAGCATATATGATTAAGTGTTTTGTACACTAGTCTTCATATACTCCCTCCGTCCCGGCTGAATTGTCCCGGTGACTTTGGGCACAATAACCAAGGAGTGTGAGTGTAAAGTAAGTTGAGTGGAATTAATATTTTATTGTTGAGTGTGAAAAAGTTACTTTTTTAAGTAATGAGACAATTGAGGTGGGACGGACGAAAAAGGAAAGTGGGACAATTGAGGTGGGACGGAGGGAGTATGTTGCCACAACAATGCTCGTTGTCTGATGAAACAAACATACAACGAACCATAATATCCAATTATCTCGCCTATAGGGATGACCATATGGTGTGTAGGAGATCACAGTGGATCATATGAGTCATTTGACCTAGCGAGATATAAATAGTATCACAGCTGAGACAGTCCTTGGATAGGCTATCGGTCTAAGCTGCGGCACATCGGTTCATAAGTGGGCTTATCCTAGCTACTTGATGTGTCGGTACATGGTATGCATTGATGGGATCAACAGTGGGATGTGCCATTCTCATTGACATATGAATGAGCCAGATCCCTAACATACTTCCTATGATCTTAAACCTAACTGAAGGATAAGGGGCACACATAGATTGACCACACTTTGATTTACCATGGTGGCGAGTCTTACATGTACTCTTATACCCGTATTTTGGGTGTTGGCAATTTGTGTGTCGCCTGCTTAGGCTGGAAGTTTAGGTAAGCATATCCATTTCAGGATGGTGACATTCCCTAAGGAGCTCACAAGGTTCATTATGTTAAACTCAACATGTTAAATTATTTAATTCAGGCATAAGTAAAAAGGAGTGAGTGGTATTACTCAGGAACTAAGAGATTAATTAATTATGGCTGATTGTCATAAGCCAAATTAATTAATGAATGTCTAAAACCTTTAATATAAGGATCATGTTAGTTTGGTGTAACCTGTTCCTAATAACGTTGTAATAAAGGGGCGAGTCAGCATTGTTACCATGGTGAAGGTTAAAATAATGTTTTATTAATTAATTATGTTCTGGGTTGAACAAGGAAGGATTAATTAATAAAGAGGGCCCACTTTATTATTTGCATCTGGTCCCTTGTCTGGCCCATGAACTACTCAAGCCCATTAGGGTTAGGGTTTCTCAAAACCCTAACACTATATATATGCCTTCTCTCTATCAGATCAAGTAAGACTGTTCAGTATATTGAATATTGAGAGAGAACGGCGGCACGGCTAATCCGGTGGGAGAAACTGATCGATTTCTCCAGATCTTGGATTCAACTTGGTAGATAATCCTCACCAGATTTCCAAGGAGCAAGGGAACAGATCAGAAGATCAGATCTGTAGGAACAACTGTTCATCGCCGGCGTTCAGAATCAGATCCAGATCTATTTCATCGTTATTGGCTCCGATCTAGATCTATAGATCAAACGGTGAAATCAGGTATTCTCTAAATCCATCCTCTGCAATTAATATTGTAGGAGCATGCATAGGATCGCATGGTTTATTTAATTGAAATTTCTTCCTTGTATCCTAAGAACGATCCTTGGCAAGAAATTCATTAATGGCAACTCGTGTTGTCCATCGTAGACTCAAACCCTACATAAGAGGATAGGATCTGATAACGGGAGTGAGTTCTGCAATGGGATTCTAAATGATTTTTGCACCGAAGCTGGAATCGGGCATGTGAAATCCACTGCTAGGACCCCCCAGCAGAATGGTCTAGCAGAGAGAAGGAACAGGACCTTGAAAGAAGCAGTGCGGCAATGCTAGCCGATTCTGGTCTAAGTGGAAAGTATTGGGGCGAAGCCGTCATGACAGCTTGCTATACACAGAATAGGAGCGCAATCAATGGCAGATTCAATAAGACTCCTTATGAAGTGTACAATGGTCGTAAGCCTTCTATTACTCATCTTCGTGCTTTTGGTTCGACATGTTATATTCATAACAATGGAAAGTCGAAGCTTAACACTTTTTTGCCTAAGTCTGATGAAGGTGTGTTCCTGGGATATGGACACCCATCTTAAAAAGGCTATAGAGTGTTAAACAAGACGACTCAAGTTGTGGAAATAACATGCAATGTTATTTTTTATGAGTCTACCTTAGTGTGCATAGTTATAAGAGAGCAAGAAGATAGCAATCATAAGGCTAATGATGTCCATGATCAATCGATCTCGAATTCTTTAAAAAATATGAGGATTGATCCGACTAAGTTAATGAATGATAGCAATCCAACTAAGGCGCATTCAGCAGGTGACCGAACTGCTGACCGGGCCGATTATGCTAATGATCATGCTGAGGCCACCCCACCAATTTATCTTAATGATAATTTGGATATTCTGGGATCGCTTGAAGAAGAAGATGAAGAAATCCCAGATCAAGGACGAGTTGTTGAAGAAAGATTGGATGTTGCTGAGGAAATCGCTAAGGACGATGCTGAGATCCCAGCTGCTGAGATGCGGAATGCTGAGATTCCGGCTGCTGATGTCCAGAATGCTGAAATTCCTACTGCTGAGCTGCCAGATGCTGAGATTCCAGATGCTGAGGTACAGGTTGCTGAACCCCAGGTGATTGCTGAGGAGAATGTTCTAGCAGAGAACAATTCAGCAGGAGAAGCTAGCAATGCAACCCCAGCACCCAGCAATCCAAGACCAAGATGGCTACGAGATCACCCCCTAGATGCTGTGATTGATGATGTTAATGATCCAGTCTGGATGAGACAAGGCAATGCTATGTTAGCATGCTATATATCGCATGAAGAGCCAACCAAGATTGAAGATGCTCTACAATCCTCATATTGGGTGAATGCTATGCAAGAGGAGCTTGCTGAATTCACGCGCAATCATGTTTGGGATTTAGTGGATAGACCCGAACATCAAAGTGTTATTGGAACCTAGTGGGTTTTCAAGAACAAGAAATATGAGTCAGGAAATGTCATTCGAAATAAAGCTCGTCTAGTAGCAAAAGGCTATAGACAATGCGAAGGAATTGATTACAATAAGACGTTTGCTCCAGTAGCTCGACTTGAAGCAATAAGGTTATTCCTTGCATATGCTGCACATCATGAGTTCTCTATGATGCAGATGGACGTGAAAAGTGCCTTTCTGAATGGTGAACCACTAAGCTTTGAGCAAGGAAACCAAGTTTACAGGCTAAGGAAAGCCATATATGGTTTGAAGCAGGCACCGAGGGCATGGTATGGAGCATTGTCAAAGTTTTTGCTAGACAATGGTTTCAAGAAAGGGAAAATCGATCAGACTCTCTTTCGCATCAAGGATGAAGGAAGTATCTTACTTGTGCAGATATATGTCGATGACATTATCTTTGGCTCTAAGAATCAAAGCTTATGCGATAAGTTTTCAGAGCTTATGCAAAGTAACTTCCAAATGAGTATGATGGGAAAGATGTCCTACTTTCTCGGATTGCAAGTCCAGCAATCAAGTGATGGAATCTTCATTCACCAGAGGAAGTACACTCGCGATCTGATTGCTAAGTATTGTCCTAAAAAGACGAAGAGCTTAAGGATTCCAATAAGCACAAACTGCCAGATAAGCCTCGATGAATGAAGAGAACCTGTGAATCCTACATTATATAGAGGTATTATCGGATCTTTGCTTTACTTAACAGCTAGCAGACCAGATATTTCTTATTCTGTCGGTGTATGCGCGAGATATCATGCAAATCCGAAGAAGTCACATTTAGATGTTGCTAAGAGGATTATCCAAGTGTACCGAGGGTCTAGGAATTTGGTACCCATGGAATGATGGAATAACACTCAGTGGATATTTCGATTCAGACTTCGGGGGATGCAAGATTGATTGGAAGAGCACCAGCGGGACATGCCAATTCCTTGGGCATAAGCTGATTAGTTGGTTTAGCAAGAAGCAGCACTCAGTGGCTACGTCCACTACTGAAGCGGAATACGTAGCAGCTGCTAGTTGTTGTGCTCAAGTCTTGTGGATTCGGTAACAATTTCTAGATTATGACATTCCTCCTGAATGCGTGCCGATCTACTGTGACAACAATAGTGCCATGTGCATAACGAAGAACCCCGTTCATCAATCAAGGACGAAGCATATTGATATCCGACACCACTTTATTAGAGATCATCAGGAGAAAAAGGATATTGATGTCCAATATATATGCACTGAAGTTCAGCTAGCAGATATCTTCACGAAGCCGCTTGCTGAGGCCAGATTCAAATAATTTTGTGTGAAGTTATGTCTCATGGAGATAGACGATGCTGTGGATGAATGAGTTTTTACTCTCATTCTTTCTGGATTTCTTTGATTTTTGTAGAAGATGGAGATAGACATATCCTAGCATACGTTTTCGTGTTGCTGATTCTTGTTGCTGAGATATGGTTGCTAAGCTATTGGTTGCTGAGTCCAAGCTCTCAGCCATAGCCAAGGAGTATAATATTACATCAAGTGGTATAACACTATGTAATATGCAACGTGTCGCAACTAGTGGTACAGACGGTTGCTAAGAAATGTTTGCTGAGTCCAAGCTCTCAGCAGACAATATGAGAATGCTATGATGAAATATTTGGATGCTAGAATATGTGGATGCTAGGACTTGAATGCTGAGTCCAAGCTCTCAACAGTTCATATGAGTGCTAAGGGTTACTAAGCCAGCAGATTGTTGAGTCCAAGCTCTCAGCAATCTCCGACTCTCCTAGAAAGTTAAAGCGGGGAGGATTTGAATTTGAAATAATGTGTCCGACAGGCTGCATTAAATGCGTGCAAATGGCTGCGACAAATCAGGAGCCAACACGTCAAAAGTACTCAAGCATTTTAGGGCGTGCGTCACCATACGAAGAGTCTCGTATATCCTGAATTGTCGATTGAATCTGAAGCGGTTATCCCCCAACCGTCAGATCTAGCACTCAGAAGGTATAAACACCATACTTTGTCAAATTTTAAAACCTTCTAATCTTTGATATTTGAATCCCTAGCTTTCGTTCCCTCTTAAAATCCCCAAGCTCTCTCTGAAAATATTCTCTCAATTCTTCAAAAATGTCTGCTAATCCTGAATCTCCCCAACAATCTGAATCCTTTACACACTCCGATGTGTCCGATTCCTCTACTAAATCCGTAATCCCCATCCATTCCCTCACTATCGATGTGACCCTCCACGAAAGGTGGGCACCGGAGTTCACCAGGATAGTCAAGAAGGAGGATGTGGAAGATGATATCCCGTACGCCCAACTCGTTACGCTAGCCAGGAAGAAGGAGATATCCAGTCTGTCCAATAATCAGAGGTGCGTTGTGCAAATTATGAAAAATCGCATCCTCTACACTCCTCTTGCTGCGCTTCATTTTTTGGAATGGATAATGGAAACCCTAGCCAAGGCAGGGGCAGTTCAATACTTGTCAGTAGAACCACTTTGGTTCCACCCGCATATGGTTTCAAAATTCTACGCGCGAGTCGTCGTAGCTGAGGACAACCAGAAGTCCTTCAAAACTTTGGTGTTTGGCACAATTTTGGAAGTGAATGCTGCCATTCTTGCTACTAATTTTGAACTTCCCAACGCCAGCGAGCGTATTGCTGCTAACAAGATCAACGATCTAGAGGAAATGGAGAAAATGTGGAAAGCTTGGAAGAAGCCAGAATTGATAAAAGACCAGAAAGGGAAGCCGATCACATTCAAGGTAGCTACCCCAATTAACCAATTCAAGGATGAGTTCAACCTCCTTGCTGAGCTGGTATTCAAGATGTTTCAGTGTGATGCCGGTTCATATTCTGAACTTTCGGTGAAGAAATATGCTATTATGATGGCATAGGTGGATAAGGTGGAAGGAAACTGGGCGGAATTCTTCTATGGGCGGTGGTAGGAGCACGCCAAGAAGAACCTTAAGATCAAAGAGGAGGGTGTCTTTACCTCCAACGTGAATTTTGGGTTAAAGATAAGCAAGTTCATAGAGATGTTCTTCCATAAGAAGAAGCTTGACAGAGGAGAGAAGCTTCTTCCTACAGACTTCATCCCGCAGACGAAGAAAACACCAGCCCCTACCGATCCTACCCGACCAATCATACTGGGGGGGCAAGTCAAACGTTGACACCAAGATTCCTACTTCTCCGGAAGAGCCCCATCCAGCCGAGTTGGCTTTCCAGAGATTAGAGCATGTCATTGCTCTGACTCCTGAGGAGATAGCAGCAGCCCAGAAAGCTGCTGAGACCGAGAAGTGCTTCAAAGACCTCGAAGATATTGAGCTACTTGGTGATCTTCCACTTGACAAGGACCCACTCACAGCCGTCGTACCAAAAAGGCCGCGTACAGAGGTCACTACTCCAGAGAAGAGGAGGACAAGGAGGAGACTTGTCAAGTTCTCTGAAAAAGATGCTGAGAAAACTCCCTCTATCGAGCAACTTGCTAAGGAGCCCGAGACGCCTGCTGAAGAGCCGGAGAAAGAGCAGGAGAAGGAGCTCGAGGCAGAAAAACCACTTTCTTCTAAACCCCTTGAGGAGCGCCTTAGAGTGCTAAGGGAGAGGAAAAGGAAGAGGACAGCCGAGAGGAGAGCAAAGGAGAAGAAGACGTTTAAGAAAGTAATGCAGGAGATTACTTTTGATGCGAGGGATCGCAATTTCGAGCAAGCAAAGAAGGCTGCCGATGAGCGTGCTGCTAAGAATGCTGCCCAGTTGTTGGAGGGAGCAGCACAGGATGCAACCAGGCTAGCAGTTGAGGCTGCAAAGAAAAAGAAAGGGAAGGAAAAGAAGGTAGTTGCAGTTCCCATAACCACTCCCGTGGTAGCAGAAGAAATTGTGCTCGAACACGATGCCTTGACCGATCAGGACTTGGACACGTTGTTGGAGGCCAGAGTGTTTGATGCTCCAGACCATCCTCATGGCCAGGGAGTAGTCTTGATAAGGGAGCCTGCTGATGCGCAAGGTGGAAACAGCAGTGCTGATGAGGATGTGCCGCAAGATGTTGAGATGGCCAGCACTGTAGGCTCAGGACCGCATGCTGAGCAGGAGACTCACATTGCTGAGGGTCCAGGTGCTGAGCCAGTGGCTAGCACTTCCAAAAGAGCTGAAGCATCGACTGTTGAGGAAAGGCCTTATGCTGCTCAAGGTCCTGGTTTCTTAACCACGTGTTTTTTTGATTTCAATTCCGAAGGGGAATTTGAAGATGTTTACGACGCCAGATTTCTAAGGAAGATTCCTACTGGCACCGATAAGTTACAAAGGGTCGCTCAATGGTGTGCACCGGTCTACCTCGAGGAGATGGTAAATTCTGATCTATTTCCTATGCTCTCAGAGATAGAAGATTTTTTGTTGGTCGAGGTTGAAAGAGACATTGCGAACGTGTTTTATGCTGAGCTTGATGAGACCACACCCGAAGGGAAGTTGTTGGGTGAAGAGTTCAAGAGATGGAAGAAGTTCGATTATATGATGCACCGGCTATATTTCGAGGAGCGAATGCTGGTGATCACATCTAAGGGTCTGAATTTCTGGAGGAAGGAGGAGAAATGGGCCAATGATGGGATGGATCAAGTGGCCGGAACGAAGCAATATTCTGATAAGCAAGTGCTTGCAAGGCTTCAAGCCATTCGTGCCCATAGGCTGTTCTCCACTCCAAAATCCTTGCCTCAGCTTCTCAAAGAGAACTTGCTCTAGCCATGGAGGCGGCAAAGCGCTTAATTGATGAGGAAACTCTATACTTAGCTACCTATGGCAACGTGGATGGTGAGATGGAAGGAGCTGACTCTGCTGGAGGCCGTGAACTTGCAATAGCCACAACATCTTCTATTGATGCTACTCCTGTAAGTTCTCACGACTTCCACTCATATATAGATTCTGCCGTTCAATTTGTTGTACAAAATGCTCTATCAACAATCAATGTACGAGTGGCGATGGAAGCGGCTGAGATAAGGAGGGAAGTTGAGGAAGTGCAGAGCGACGTCTCCGAAGTTCGATCCAAGGTTGCTGAGATCAAGTCTGATGTGTCGGGTGTGAAGACTACTATGGATGTGCTGAAAGATGAAGTCGCTGAGTCCCAGCAGCAGATTGTGAAGACTTTGAACTCTTTCTCTACCACCTTTTTGGTTGTTATCAAAGAGGGGGAAGAGAGGAGACTTGTTGAATTAGAGCAAAGGAAGAAAGAAGAAGAGGAACTTGCTGCTGCTGAGGGAGAGCGTAGACTTGAAAGAGCTAGAACTGAAAATGAAGAAGCTCGAAACGGACAACGAGAAACTTGCTAAGAAGTTAGAGCGGGAGACAGCTGAACGAGAAACGAGCAAAGCCTATCTTGAGAAGTTCATGCAGATGGCGCTGAACAAATTTGATGAATACGACAAGAAGAAGCCTGCCCCCGACTCTTAAGCTTAAATTTCAAATTTTAGCAAGTCCTCTGTAACACATTGTTTTTGTCTTTTCTGGCTTCATTGTACTTGTAATGATCAATCATATATATGAAACTGGATCAGATTTAGACAAACTCTCATTGTCCACTTCTGAATTTTTCTTGTGTATTAGTTGATATACACTTTTTGTGTATTTAACGAAAATTGCATATGGATGCTGAGTCTTATATCTTTTGATTGGTTGGTAAAATGCTTGCTGAATTATTTAGGTGCTAGATACCAGCATAATCCGAAGTAGCATTTTTACTTGTGTTTAATCAAGAAATATTTCCCAGCACTTTGTGAGGGAGAAATTTATTTAAACCAATCCTGCTAGAACTAAGTTGGATAAACTCTGAGTTAGATTGCTAGAATAGATCTGATACATAGAAATCTTGTAAACTCAGAAATCTTTCCTCTTAGATTCAGCAAGTGATAGTAAGCTTTGATCGCACCAAAAAGGGGGAAATTGTTGGGAATTATTCGCGAATTCCTCCCTTAGGATCAAATTGTAAAAGCTTTTCGTGAATCAAAGCCTTAGATAGATTTGTCGATCACTGCTGAATCTAGCATAGTCTAGCAAATCTTATGTAATGTCCTGTTTAGGAAAAATATCGAGTTGAAATAGATTAGGAAGTGCTTGAGAAGATTGCTGAAGGATTCAACAAATAGAATGAAGAATATCAGAATTCAAGCAACTTCAGAATACTAGAAGAGTTCTCAGCAGATGGTAGCTTCTAGAGACATCAACGGACTAGAATGACTGCTAGAGATGTTAGCGATCAAGTGCTCAGAAGATTGATTGCTAAGGCGTTAGCAATCATATGCTGAAGGAAGAGACTACTAGGAGTTCTTACTCAACAGTCGGAAGCAAAAAGGTAGCAAAATGCTGAAGGAGTCAACATTTGCTAATATCAAGTGATAGCAGAATGCTGAAGGAGTCAGCATTCGCTAGCATTCAAGCAGATTGCTAAGTAATTGTTAGTCCCAGATTAGAGTCGTCGTGGTGAATAGCAAACAACCAACCAAAATCAGGACTTCCCCTAAAGTTCCCGCATCGCCAGCAAGGGAGACGTGTGATCGGATAAGAATCTCGCCGCGAACAACCTAGAAGGTTGTTGAAGAGCCTTAGCCGAACGACCTCCGATATGGAGGCAGTCGTCATCATCCGCAACAATCGCCGATAAAGACGAAACTACCACCTAAAATCTCTAGGGTTGTAACAGCCCCTCTTGAGCTATAAAAGAGGAGCTGCTAGGTCATTTTGACCATATTTTTTCCCGTATAAATACTAGCACTTTATAATTCAATGGAATCTTATTTTCACAAAATAATATTTTCCTTCTTTACCGTTCTCTAGTCATTTTTATTATTGTTCTTGTGATAGTTCAAGAGTCCTCATTTTATCACAAATCGAAACTCAACAGATATAGTGTGAGGAAAATTGTTGAGTTTTGATCAATAAGAACTGAGTGTGAGTTTGAAATCGGTTGATGATGAGTTTGAAGTGAATTGATCGTGGTTAATTGCCTATGAATGTAGAATACCGCATGATAGGATTAAATTGAAATTTACACTTGCATAATGTTTGAGTAAATTTAAGTTGGTTGAGGAATAAAATTAAATCCGTTGTGTGAGAAGTTGAGCCTTTTCCATTTGATGTGAGATTCATATGTATGTTTTTATTTTTCTAGAACTTGCTCCTTTTCTGTTTCAAGACTACATAGTGTGCACAAGTCTGGAAAATAATTTTAGGCCATTTTGGTTAGCCAATTTATCCCAAACACTGTCCCTTGCAATATTTTATCTCTAGTAACCCCTTTGATCCTTAATCCGTTTTTTTATTTTGTCTATGAAATTTTACATGGAATGGGTAAGATGTATCTTGTCTATGATATTTCGGAAGAACAAGAATGAGAATTTTTTAGTAATAAAAATTTATTAGAGTTGTTGTGCAAAAGAAAAGAAGAAAAGCTCTTTAAAAAAATGTGTATATGTCCTTATAAGCTCATTATCTTTGAAGAATGCAATAAGAGCATAAAAGGATAAAATTGAAAAAAAAAAGTTGTTGTAATTTGAATTGCAATATTTAAGTAGAAAGGTGGATGAGGATAGATAGTTATTTTTATTTTATTGAGTCATGAACTCAATAGTTATTTTTAGTCACATTGACATAGACATGGCCACGGGCCGATTCCGGTTCGGAACCGCTGGTTCGGTGGTTCTAAAAATCCCGGCCCTGAACTGGCCCGCTTAAAGTAGGGCCCGGTTCTGGTTTGGGCCCGATACCGGTGGTTCCGGTTCAGGCATGGTTCTTGTTCGAACCGCCAGTTCGGGCCAATTTTTTGTTTTTTTTTAAATTTATAAAAAATGTAATTAAAGAGATTCAAACCACAGACCTGGAGGAGGTAAAGAAAGCAACAAACCGCTAGACTACAAATCATTTATTGATATAGTGTTTAAAATAAATATATATGAATGTATTATGTATATAAATGTGAAATATATTATAACTTATAATATAAAATGATTTTTAATATATATGTATAATATTTTAGATAAAAAAACTATTAAATAATAAGATAGTTTTATTTTATCATCTATAAAAATGAATTGCGATATATTATTCAAGTAATTATAATAAACAATCATTTTATAATTTACTTATCATTAACAACTTTAAGTAAAATTAAAATTAAAATTAAAATTATTGTTTATTATTTACTTAATAGTTTTGAATCTCTCTTAATTGTACAAATAATGCAAAATAAAGTTGAGTATTATATGCATTACTCCAAGACATATATGTTAGCTTTTAACAACATTCATTTAACTCCAATGCATATACTATCATTTGTTATAATAAATAACCTTTGATTTAAATTAGCATGTATGAAAATCTCTTTAATTCGTTGTGTATTCATTTCAGTTTTTTGGTCCAAGCTTTGTATAAATGGTATACTTGTAAACTAAATAACATTCTTAAATGTAAGTATAAATAAATATGATATATTATCCATAAATCTAAAATTTATTTTAAAGTTAGTAACAATGTTGAAAGTTTATACTTATTATCAATCAATATATTGTAATTTGAGATATATTATAACTTATAAAATGCAATAAGGTTTTAAGAATCAATTTCGTTGATTTGAAATAATATTTGTAGAAAATATGAAGATTTTAGATTTAATAGTATCTTGTTCATTATTCACAAGATAGTCTTGAAACTCTTTTAACTCATAAATAACACTAATATAAGTTTTAAGAATAGATTGATAAATTAAATATATCGGGCAATTATATATCGTATTTAAGGAAATTATTGTTTAATTTTATATAAGAAAATATTGAAAAATAAATATTACATATAATAATCTTGTATTTGTTGGCTTTTATATATTTTAAACTATTATTTATTCGATAATTGTGTTGTAGTTTAGTGGTTAAGCATTCAGGAATTTATTAAGTGGTATAGTGTTCAATTCCCCAACAAAACATGTTTCATAATATTTTTAAAAAAATTTAAAAAATAAAAATGGTGGAACCGTTAGTTCAACCGGTTCCGAACCGCCTGTTCCACGGGCTGAAAATCTTGAACTGGAACCGGCCCTTGTAAAAATGGGTCCGGCTTTGAATCATTGGCCATGGTCCCAGGCCGGTTTATCCGGTTCCGGTTAGGTTTGGGCATGTCTACATTGTCATATTTTCCTACCATTCACAAAAAGTCTACATTACAACCAAATGCAAAGTCCTTTTTTATTCTAGGTCTTGTGTGCACATTCTCTAGGGTTTGAGTCTACGATGGACAACACGAGTTGCCATTAATGAATTTCTTGCCAAGGATCGTTCTTAGGATACCAGGAACAAATTTCAATTAAATAAACCATGCGATCCTATGCATGCTCCTACAAAATTAATTGCAGAGGATGGATTTAGAGAATACCTGATTTCACCGTTTGATCTACAGATCTAGATCGGAGCCAATAACGATGAAATAGATCTGGATCTGAATTTGAACGCCGGCGATGAACAGTTGTTCCTACAGATCTGATCTTCTGATCTGTTCCCTTGCTCCTTGGAAATCTAGTGAGGATTATCTACCAAGTTGAATCCGAGATCTGAAGAAATCGATCAGTTTCTCCCTCAGATTGCCGCCGCCGATTCTCTCTCAATTTCACTCAATATACTGAATCATTAATGATATGATAGAGAGAAGGCATATTTATAGTGTTAGGGTTTTGAGAAACCCTAACCCTAATGGGCTTGAGCAGTTCATGGGCCAGACCAGGGACCAGATGCAAATAATACAGTGGGCCCTCTTTATTAATTAATCATTTCTTGTTCAACCCAGAACATAATTAATTAATAAAACATTGTTTTAACCTTCACCACGGTAACAATGCTGACTCGCCCCTTTATTACCACATTATTAGGAACGGGTTGCACCAAACTAACATGATCCACATATTTAAGGTTTTAGACATTCATGAATTAATTTGGCTTATGACAATGAGCCATAATTAATTAATCTCTTATTTCCTGAGTAATACCACTCACTCCTTTTCACTTATGCCTGAATTAAATAATTCAACCTGCAGGGTTTAGCATAATGAACCTTGTGAGCTCCTCAGGGAATGTCACCATCCTGAAACGGATATGCTTACCTAAACATCCAGACTAAGCAGGCCCCACACAAATTGCCAACACCCAAAATACGGGTATAAGAGTACATGTAAGACTCGCCACCATGGTAAATCAAAGTGTGGTCAATCTGTGGGTGCCCCTTATCCTTCAGTTAGGTTTAAGATCATAGGAAGTATGTTAGGGATCTGGCTCATTCATATGTCAATGAGAATGGCACATCCCACTGTTGATCCCATCAATACATAACCATGTACCGACACATCAAGTAGCTACGATAAGCCCACTTGTGAACCGATGTGCCGCAGCTTAGACCGACAGCATATCCAGGGACTGTCTCAGCTGTGATACTGTTTATATCTCGCTAGGTCAAATGATTCATATGATCCTCTGTGATCTCCTACACATCATATGATCATCCCTATAGGCGAGATAATAGGATATTATGGTTCATTGTATGTTTGTTTCATCAGACAACGAGCATTATTGTGGCATCACATATATGAAGACCAGTGTACAAAATACTTAATCATATATGCTTTCAGTATATAATCCCAACACATTCCAGCAGTGGAATTTTAGAAAATTAGCAAGCCTATGATAAAAATTTCTTCATACATGTTGTAAGTGCTTTCGTTGAATCCTAAACACTTTAGTAATGAGTAAAACACTTCCTTGTGAGTCTTCCGCAGTTGATGAATATTTTATCTCTTTCAAATTGTCTATGTGATGTGAATTTTTTATCCTTGATTGTGATGAATCTTGTAAGGTATTGCACTTTTAACCGCATGAGATTTCTATTCTTTCTTTTCTATTGATTGAGGACAATCAAGCATTTAAGTTTGGGAGGATCGATAAGGTCCTATTTATACTCATTTATCCATGTTTTTCTCCATTATTTTATTTAATTTAGGTTTAGTTATTAGTTATTTTCATGCATGGGTATGTTATAGAGGATATTACACTTGCTATAGTGAGTTTTTGTAGGTTTTTGGGCTAAAAAATGGCCAAGTGGTGAAAAGAGTCGGAATGACGAAGCTGCTATTTTGGTCGACACACGGGATATGGACCGACTTAAAAGACAAGTTGAAAACCCGAGCAAAACCATCCATGTCGACTGACATGGTGCATTTTAATCGATATGGGTGATCGATGTCGACCGAAGGCAGGAAACAAAGAGGCTCGACATGGAGAGCTAGTGTTGATCAAAGTCAAGTTCGATGTGGACTTTCAATGTGAAGGTAATGTCGATCAACACATCGTGTGTCGATCGACAAGGAGGTCCGAAAAGGAAGGCTTCGCTAGACTTGGATGTTTTTTATATTCCAAGCCCAATACCTAGTTGAGATATAATTTCTCCTCTAAATACACCATGTAGCTCGAAAACTAGACATTCCTTTAGACCTTCTTTATCACTTTAATTTTATTTAGAGTGAAGTTTTTCAAGACTTTAAGGTTCCTAATTATTGCAAGTCAACATTATTTATTTTAATAATATGTTTACTTTTATTTTATTCATGTTTCGTGGCTAGAAACTCTAGCAGGCTAAGGCTTTGATAATCATCTTGATGCATGTTTAAATAATTCAACTCAATAGCATGGTTTAATTTCCTGGTTCTAATTCAATCAAATCAAGATTTAATGAAGGATCGAGAGATGAAATTGGATCTAGGTTTGTAGCTTTCAATTGAAGGACTGAAAGGTTAAAATTGGTTATAGGAAAAAGGAATTAAATACAATTGATTTCTGTCCCAAAAGGAAGAATTGATTGTTCGAATAAATCTGATAATTATTGGGATTGATTAGCATGTGTTCTTGAGATCGAGAGGAGATAGACATATGTTAGTAATCTATGATTTAAATTGCCAAACAAGGAATTTAATCCATTTGAATCTGATTTTCCCCCATTGCTAAGTTGATGAATTTTACATGTTGATAGGTTGATTACCTGCCCTGAAATTTGTGTCTTTATTTATTGTTTTTCAAAACTCTTTAATTTCTTGTTTTGTTATCTTTAAATTCCAAAATCATAATCCTATTTTCAAGTTACTTAAACATACAAGATTTAGGCGACTTCCGATGCACTCAACTTCTAATTAAACGCTCATAGATTGCCACCTCTAAATTATCAATTTGTATTTGAAGCACCTATTGCTACCATCCCTATATCTCAGGCACATGCTTCCACTTTTGAATCTCTGGTACTTGCTGACTCTCTAGAAGGATATGCCCATATCATAGTTACTCGGAGAGAAAAGGTCGAAAAAATGATTGAGCAATTTCTGAGACTAGACGGAGAAGTTGAGCAGTCAAGGCGAATCTTGCTATAGCTGAAGAGGAGCTGAAGAGTGCTGAGGAAGAGAGCAATGAGTTAGAACAAGCTTTAGTCTTTTCTGTCGAGCTTACTATTCAACAGACCGCTGAGTAGATTGCCCACATCATCAATGCCATACAATCTGGGAAACGAAGCTTGGTCAAAGCTGCAAATATGGTTCAAGTGCGAGATGTGATCTTCACTCAGATGGAGATTGAATGCATGCAGAATGAAGTCTATCTCGCACGAGCCCCGAAGGAACATGAGCTCAAGGAAGAAAAAAGGATAATTCGAGAATTTGAATTTAAACGCCTTGCCGATGAAGAAGCTCGCTTACAACTTGAAGCCAAATAGAGGAGACTCGAAGAACAAGCAAAGATTCAGAGGCAACAAGCTGTAGCTGAGCAAAAGAGACTTGCTGAAGAGGAAATGATTAGGTAGGAAGAGGAGAGGCGCAAGGCTACTGAAGAGCTTGCCAGGCTTGATGAAGAGAGAGCCCGGCTTCTTGCTGTTGTTTCTACTGTGCCTGAGTCCTCCATCCAAGTATCTGGTAGTGATGTTGTGCCTATTACAATGTTGAATCAGATGCAAGCTATCTTCCAAGATCAGATTGATACGCTCGCTGCAAGATTTAAACATAAGCAAGCTGAAACTGATGAAACTCTATATTCTGTTAAGTCTAATGTCTCGACCCTTCTTGATATTGTCACAAAGAGGGAAGAGCATAGACAAAAAGAAAAGGAGAGGCAACGCATGAGAGAAGAGGCTGAGAAGAATAGGAGGCAAGAGCAGCACAATACTCTTCTGGAGCTCATATCAAAGCTGAGTGGTTCAAATCCTTCATCATCAGAGCCTCCTCCTCCTTGAGTTTGCTAGCACTTAAGTTTTTTTTGTAAGTTTCGGTTTTCGTACTTTCATTGTACTTGTAATCTCTCTCACATAAATGAAAGTTCTGAAACTGTTCTGAGACAATCTCTCATTGTCTATCTCTCTTCCTCTCATTTTCTATGTTTTAAAGGATTTTTAACCAGGCTGAACTCACTTTTCCTAAGTGTGAGCAGCCAAACTTACTTTTCACTCTAATTGTTATTCAAGAAACGTCTCTCAAATTCAGGGGGAAGACCAATTAGAGTAGGACATGTATACTGAGTAGTGTCGTTGTAAACTCAGTACGTCATGCTTCCTTTTCTTTCTGTCTCTTTAAGGGGTTTTGAAAATATCAAAAAAGGGAAATTGTTTGGAACTAAGTTTAGTTCCCTCTTTAATTTGATGTTTTGATATGTCAAAACTCACTTTAGCACTAAGTTTATAGAGTTCTAAAATGTAATCCATGTATATGATTATTCATATTGTAATAGAACTTAGGTACTGAAGACCAAGCATATGATATGCTTGAGAATTTGAAGAAGTGTTCGTGTGTGAAACTTTATTTCACTAGTATGGCCAAGGCCTATACTAAGTTTGGGTACTCAGTATAGAGGAACCCATGCTGACTTATAAGAAGTCAGTATGAGAGACAGACTGCCATACTGACTTATGAGAAGTCACTGTAAGGGTGGTCTATACTGAAAAATGGAAAGTCAGTATGGAGGCCTAAGTTTCTAAGCACGTGGAACACAAGGAGAACCAAGTCTAGTCAGACTTTAAGGCATTTGATTGCTAAGTAAAAGTCAATACGAGGATGTTCATACTTGGATTCCCCGCACTGAAACTAAGTCTGACAAGAGCAGGTAGGAAGTACATGAAGTACAACATTTTCAGAGCAGAGCAGATCTAACAAAGAATGGGTTTGATTGGACGACATTCGGAATGTCTCTAACTACTGGATATTCGTGTCTAATGGGCAGAATTTCAAACACCCAAGGATTTCTCTATAAATAGGTCTGCACTTCAATCTTAAAAGGTTACTGACTCTCACGAACTCTCAAGCCAAAGCTCTGCCAAACTTTCTACTTAAGCTTTCTATTTACTCTGTGATTCTTTTCACGAGACTTGAGTTTCTAACACAAGTTTAACATCCATGCTACGTTGTTCAAAACACGAGGCTAAGCATTAAAGCTTAAGCTATCTCTTGGTGAATATATCTTTCAAAGATATATTCACAACACTCAGTTCCTATTCAGGAATCTTGACTATCACGGGCATCTGCCAACCTTACTGAGTACTAGGAAGAATAGCAAACATCCAACCACCAGGAAGAATGTTGCGGGGTCTCCTCCTCACTTCAACCTGAAGACTAAGTCTACAAAGAGTTCCTAGGCAAGTGACGACAGCAAAGCGAAGGACGGAGTGCCGACGGGCTGTTTATGGATAGCAAGCCAACCATTTGTGGTCATGTTATTTCTAGTCTTAGAAAGCAGTTTCATCTTTTTAGTTCCAAATTTTTATTATTGGAGTGTGATTTGTGAGGGCGTATTGTTCTCCTTTGATGACGCGAAATGGTTATAGGCGGTGATCGGATGCCTACGCGGTGGAGCAGATCTTCGATCGGTGAATCGCGGCCGACTCGCTGTCACTGACTTTGTTTCTTCTATACGCGAATTCTCTCTCGATTTGGAACTTTCCAATATTGGGGTTTTTTGCTGAAAACTGGACTTGTCTTTACCCCTTTTCTCTTTAAATTAACTAACGTGTTGTCGTTGAAAATGGAATCTTTTCGAAAGCCCTACCTGGGTTTGGCTTCCTTGCTTTATTTCGTGCTTTTTTATTGTGGTTGTTGAGTCTAGTATTTTGTGATTTTAATATGTTGCATTTTCATTATTTATTTTTTTTGGTGGTGGGACAATGGTGTTAACCGGCCACATCCATGACTTTGGTGACAAAGATATTGTATAATACCAAATAATAATAATAATAATAATAATAATAAAAAAGGGAAAATGTGGAAAAATTGTAGAAAGTCGATGACCTGCGATGCTATGCAACCTCAACAATTATATTTTATTTATATTAGTTTTAATTTGTAATGTTATAAATAATTAACAATTCAGAATTTTAATAATTCAAATCAAAATTCATATTTATTTTTAATCCACGAATAGAGAGCCTAATAACATTGATATATTATAAATAGATAATTAAAAAATAAAATTTTATATCAAAATTTATGTTTATTAATATTATTTTCAATTTTTTGTAATTTTTTATTTTGTTATTAATGTAAATAAATACTTTTTAAAGAGTATGATATGATAATAGTTCTTTTATTATAACTATAGATTTTAAAAATAAAACACTTTTTATATGCTTTTGTTAAATAATTTATATATAATAAAAGTTGATTTAAATTATCTATCATGAAAAGATAAAGTAAGAAAATGAATAATTTAGATTGGGTTGAAGTCATTGAAGGAAATAAAAATTATATTAGATTGAGAGTTGCATTTATGGAGGAAAAAATTTTTTTTCAATTTTTTCAAAAGTGGATTGGAGCAAGGTTCTGAACTTGAGTAGCCTTCAGTCCCCTAAATTTAGTACTTTGGTTTTAATGAATCCTTTTTTTTTTCCTAGTTTTGCCGAAGCGCTTGTATTCTTGAAATTGTTGAGATTGAGATTGAGATGGACATGATTTCTGTCTGGTTGTCATATGCTAAACTTGTAGCTCCAGATTGCTCAATAGTTTCCTGAAATGAGAGAGCAACGATGGTGAACCAAAGCATGGGGAGACGAAAATGGTGATGAGATGGGGAGATAAGAAGGAAATTTACAAAAATTATGGGTGGTGTTACGGCTGG
This sequence comes from Plectranthus barbatus, assembly GCA_026898455.1. Classification (NCBI taxonomy): domain Eukaryota; kingdom Viridiplantae; phylum Streptophyta; class Magnoliopsida; order Lamiales; family Lamiaceae; genus Plectranthus; species Plectranthus barbatus. The sequence continues at coordinate 992,769 of JAPKLW010000032.1, read as the reverse complement.
AGCAAGTATTCATTAGGTCGTAGAATTTTATATAAATAGGGCTTTTATGATTTGGGTTTATCAAATGGATTAATTTCATTAATGGACCTTAATAAATATTACAAGTAATTGGCCCAATGTAAATAAAATGAAAATAAATTTTGAATGGCCGTTCAGCGCCTCACTTATTATTTTAAGGCTTTGCCGGCATGTAATAAGAAAGAAATAATTCATAGCATGCTTAGAATATACAAAACGCACAACATGCAAGGAAAATAAATACCAAATCATGCAAGAAAACTCAAAAAATGTTCCCGTGATCCCAATGTATAGTTTCTGTATATTTATCTACTTTATTACATTGAAAAAGTATTATACAATTCTTTGAATGGGCACCAGGATCATTGTTGGAAAAAAATCATGTAGGAACTTTGCTGGGCGCAAGTCAACGAGCTAAGTCGATCGATATGTGCAGCATGTCAGTCAACATGCCGCATAGTAACCTGTAAGAATTTTTGGGGTTAAAATATTTTGTGTTTTTGGGCATGCACGAAGTAGCCCATCCTGCCGTCACCTCGCCCTCGCATGTTGTCAGCCGTCTCGTCATGCATCCTCGCCTGCCGCCTTCTCTCCCACGTTGACGGCACCGACAACCCGCCTCTGGGCCTCCATCAGTAATGCTCGGAAGAAGGCGTACTGCACAACGCCAACTTTGTGCCTCTTCCGCTGCCACCGCACACAGCCTGCAAAGTGTGGCTTCGTGTTTTGAGCAGCGCGAGAGTTTCAAAGTTTGCCGTCTTCTCATTCTTCACTTTCTCATCTATTTTTTGTCTCGTTTTTTTGCAGCAAATTACAGAAAAATCACAAAAAACTAAATTACATGATTTTGTAAATTCTAACCATAGGTTTTTCATGGTAAAAACTAAAATCCGGTATAAATCATTACGCCAAAAAAAAGGAAGCCATGAGAAACAAAAAAAAACTTACCAATTACATAATCCTAAGAAGAATACAGCCACGACATGCTAAAACGATTTAAATAACATAAACCAACTACACTCTTAGGTAGAGCCAACAACCACGAACATTACTTTGATACCAATTGAAACAACACACAGGTGAAGGTGGTTCGTCCCCACAATCAATGTTAATCACCAAATGTGCACATACATGGTTTAATGAATCGAAATAGAGAAATATGAAACCTTAACCGTAACAGATCTGCAAGATGATTCCACGAGCTATCTTCTAACTTGTGCCCCAAACCACGCTCGAATGTTGGTTGGACGACAATCCTCCGAGTGCAAGACATCAAAAGTAAGAATAGTAGATTTTTGAGTGACCTAAACCCTTGTCTTTGAGCACATGAACCTAATTTCGTTTTTCTCTCATCATGTGCTTCCGATAATATGCATCAACTAGGATTTCTTATTCGGCCAGACTAGAGATATCTAGAAGGTATAAGATTAAGTCTCTTATAGGGATCCAAATACATATATTTAGCTCAAAATATAATCCAGTCCTATATTAATAATTTATTCGGCTAGAAAGTTAATATAATTTTGTAGTGTGGTCTTATCGTGAAGTGAATCAGGACTTTTATCCGACTCAATTCAATTATGTGCATTTAATACACGCGTGTCCATTAATTAATTAAAGCCTCTGCCAACTTTAATTATTTAATAGCAGTACAACAAAACATTGTACAACAACAGTGAAAAAAATACTTTTTGTTGAAAATTGTTGTTGTTGACTAAGAGAATATTATCGTAAATAAAAGTATTGTCTTTTAGCAGAAAATACGCTACAAGACAATAATTTTACATTAGTATTGTTGTTTACTTACTGTCTATTATCGAAAATACAATAATTGCTAAAAAATATGCTAAAAGACAACGATTTTACACTAATGTTGTTGTTTATATCAAAATGGCAACAGTTGCTAAAAATAGCGATTTTATACTAGTTTTGTTGTATACGTGTAGTCTATTATAAAAAAAGACAACAGTTGCGTGTTGTTATTCTAATTTCTTTTATTTTAGTGATTCTAATTTAATTGATAAAAATACTTCGCGGTTTTTTTTAAGAGTTGAACGATACATTGGTTATATTTAATAGTTTTCCCTCTATTGTATTATACTTTGTTTTTAGTTTTTGTAAAAATATTTACTAAATGAGTAAATAAGATAATTGAATATAAAATAGAACAACATTAGAGGGTAGAAAATTTTGTCTACATTTAGAGCAACTCCAATAATAATTGTGTGTAGTAGTAAAATAATTACGGGTTTGAGATACATTTGAACCATGCGGGTATGTGAATTTTAAATTAATATGTTACATTTAAAAAAAAATAATGCAACATTAACTCAAAGGAATTAAATATATTAAAATGATAATTCAATGAAATACATGAAGAGTTAAAAAAAACACATCAATTTTAGATTAATTATAAAATATGAAATGACAAAACAAAAATGTGTTCATTTATTTGAGTTAGATTAATGATACATAAATAATTACTCCCTCCGTCCCGAGTTATTAGTCCCATTTGCTTTTGGCACAGTTACCAATATTTGTGAGTGTAGTGGAATTAATATTTTATTGGTGTGAGGAGATTTTTTTCCATTTTAGGAAATGGGACTAATAAGTTGGGACGGACGAAAAAGGAATATGGGACTAATAACTCGGGACGGAGGGAGTACAATTTTAAATTATATAAGAAAAATATTAATTGTGTATGTAGCTTGTTGGGGATGAACTTATTTGGCCCATTTAGAGGCCCAATACACGGCCCGTTTTATCTTTTTCAGGTCCATCAAGAATGGTGGCCCACGGAGAAAGCAACAGCAGTTCGATGAGGCCGAATCCTGACCAGCAGCAGTTCAAACTGTGTGGAAAGCAGTTCGAATGCTAAGGAAAGTATCTATGGCGTACACTTCGAACTCCCCAACGGTCAATTGAAGCTCGACAGAAGAGCAACGGGAAGATAACAGCGAGCGCGGGAATCTCGGAGAGGACTAACCACCCACGATTCAACCACCCCGATATCCTTGGGAGCGCCACCCAACAACCTAGAAAGATTCGCGGGAACCCTAAATAAAACCCTAGTTCGACAACCCCTATATATATGACCCCTGTATGCCGATTTGGCTATCTAGACATATGTACGAAACCCAAATAGAATAGCTTTCACCACGCAGTATGATAAATTCCAAATCGCCGTATTCACACTTGGTTTTTGATCAATAGAGACAAAGATCATCGGATCCGGTTATCGTATTCGGTCATCTTCTGTTCATTTTCTTTTTCTTTATTATTCGGTTATTTCCTATATTCTATATTGTTACGTTCCAGGGGCTCCAAATTCAGTAATTTCGAACCTCAACAATTTGGCGCCCACCATGGGGCCTCTGGAACAGATCTGCACTAATCCTACTTGCAGGGAATGGCGGATAACTCAAACAACACCAATGAGATTGAGATCGATGATGGAAGGGCCACTCCGCCGACAGGATGAGGCCGAGGAGCCAATGTCGGCGAGGCTGCGGGCAAATCCCCGCTGCTGCCATAGGAGCAGATCGCGGACAGCCCGCAGCACTCAGGACAGGGGCCCCTCGAGGCGGATCGGTGGACGATCACATGAGACCGTTCCATATCACTCTTCTCGCAGAGCTGACTTTTCCGCCTCCGCCTCCCTCCGCTCTAGTGGACCCTCACGTCTCGAGACTAGTCAGCCAGGTTGAGAGTGCCAGAACAGCCATAGAAATGATGGGGGCCCGCATGGAAGATATAGCGATGAGGTACGAGCTCCTTGAAAGGGAGAATAGAAGGCTACAACACCAAGTTAACGTGCGCCCCATTGTCGAGGAACCCAAAAACATTGATAGGACTGCGACACGGAACCTCAAAGTTGAATTCAACCGGACTGATGATGGGGGCTAGGACCGAACTCCGAACGCTCCGCCGAATCAAAGGATGCAGGGGGAACAACCCGATCGACAAGCTCTCATGCAGATTGAGCGTCGATTTGAGCAATGGCTCAGATACTTTGAGTCGCTCATCGCTAGGATTCTCGGCCTGCCCCCTCCGGAAAGGACCATACCGCGTGAAAGTTATGCAGAATCCCCTTTCTCTCCGGAAATAGCTGACGCCAAACTCTCCGATCGCTTCACTCCAACAAGTTTTGTCTTCTACGACGGGACAACTGACCCAGAGAACCACATAGCTGTATACCAACGAAAGCTGCTAGCGCTGGCGATACCAAGCGTGCAGCGAGAAGCCTGCATGTGCAAAAGCTTCAGGTCGAGTCTAACAGGGCCGGCGCTCCAGTAGTTCATAAATTTACCACAGAGTTCGATCTCAACGTTCGCCGAACTTGATATCTGACATGTTGTGCTCATGGATACGCAGAGTTTTTGTCTTTTTTGGGCAAAATTTGCTGATGAGATCCTTCGTATACTTCTTCTGATGAATAAAAATCCCATCTTCTGATTGCTGTACTTGAAGACCTAAAAAGTATGACATTTTTCCCATCATACTCATTTGAAAGTTAGTTTGCATAAGCTAAGCAAACTTCTCGCAGAGACCTAAATTTCTTGATCCAAAAATGATATCGTCCACATAAATTTGGACAATCAAGATATCCTCAGCATCCTTGATCAAGAATAATGTTCTGTCTATCTTCTCTTTTCTGTAACCGTTCTTCAGCAAGAATTGTGATAGCGTCTCATACCACGCTCTTGGGGCTTGCTTTAATCCGTAGAGGGCTTTCCTTAGTCTATACACCTTGTTTCCTTGCTCAAAACCTGGAGGTTGTTCCACGTAGACTTCTTCTTTAAATTCGCTGTTAAGGAATGCACTCTTGATGTCCATTTGAAATACTGTGAACCCATGATGAGTTGCATATGCTAGGAATAATCTGATTGCTTCCAAGCGAGCTACTAGAGCAAATGTTTCGTCGAAATTTATTCCTTCACACTGCGCATATCCTTTAGCAACTAGTCTGGCCTTATTGTGAACAACAAGTCCATTTTCGTCTCGCTTATTCTTGAATACCCACTTAGTTCCTATTACTAATTGATGTGCTAGACGATCGACGAGATCCCATACATGATTCCTTGTAAACTCTGATAGTTCCTCTTGCATCGCATTGATCCAGTCTGCTGACTTGGGTGCCTCTCCTACTTTGGTAGGCTCTTCTTGTGATATGACGCAGGCGAGTAGTGCACTATGTCTGGTACAGATTGGATAAGCAATATCTCCTAGAATTGCTTGAGCAGGGTGATCTCTTAGCCGCCATTTGGATCTTTGAAGTTCTTCTACAGGAATTACATGACTGCAGGAAGGTCCAATGGGTTCTTCAGATACTGGTACATCAACAAGTTGTAGAGTCTCCAAGTTGTCTGCTACCCTTGTTAAGTCGTCTTCTGCTGAAGGATTGTCTTTTGACACTTCGTCTGCAGGTCTTTGTATAACTGATGTAGTACTCCTATCTGCAGCAGTCTGCTCTTGGTTGTCTTTAGCAGGGTTGTCTTCAATAAACCTCTCGCTATTCTTGGAATCTTTAGATACTTGAGCAACCTTATCTCCTCTGGTTCCTATTGATCTGTAAGCTTTTCGAGAGATTGTATGGTGGTTTCAGTATTACCGATTGCATCACAAGCCCTCTTGAATGTCGATTGATCAGTCAAGGTCTCCAGTAGAGATGATGATTCATTCATCAACTTAGTCGGATCATTCAGTTCAGCATCAGAAGTATTCGAGTCTGAAATCCTGTTGACATCATTAGTTTCATGAAACTCATCCCTTTGGCTGTTAATGGTCCTGCTCACTGAAGTAGCTTCATAAAAAATAACATTGCATGTTATTTCCACAAGTTTGGTTGTCTTATTAAGTACTCTATATCCCTTATGAGATGGATGTCCATATCCTAGGAACACTCCTTCATCGGCCTTGGGAGAGAAAGTACTTAACTTCAATTTTCCATTGTTATGGATAAAACTGATGGATTTATATACTGAAAGCATTATGATTGGTATATTGTGTACAAGGTCGATTGGTTAATATACTGGGAATCATAAATGTTGTATGTTCATCTCCTGTCTGAATTAACAAACACGTGTCGCAAATGCAATTATCCTCTTATCTCGTCGATAGGGAGATCATACGGTGTGTAGAAGATCACGGAAGATCATATGGATCGTTTGACCTAGCGAGATATAAATGGTTATCACAGTTGAGACAGTTCCAGGATAAACTATCGGTGTAGGTTGCAGCATACGCAGTAATAAGCATCTTATCTTGGATGGCTTGGTATGCTGGTGTGGGGCACACATTGATAAGGACCTAAGTCGAGATTGATTCTTTTATCTGACATTAAAAGAATCTAGATCTCTATGGCTTGATGAGATCCTAAGCCTATATGAAGGTAGAGAAGTATATACAGATTGTGTATTACTTTGAATTGCAGTGAAAGGCTTTAGTTGAGCTTGTATATCTGTATCTTGGGTAATAGCAGTTTGTGTATGACTGTCTCGTACTGGAACTAGGTAACCACATCCAGTATAGGATGGTGACATTCCCTGAACAGCTCAAAAGGTTCGTTATGCTAAAGTCCTGCAGGCTGATTAAGTTCAAGCATAAGTGAAAAGGTTTGAGTGGATTGATTCAGGAATATAAGATGATAATTAATTAAATAGCTTGTCAGAGCTTAAATTAATTAACGAATGTCTGTAACCTTAAATGTGGGGATATACCGAGCCCATGCAACCCGTACCTCAGAACGTGGTAGCAAATAGGTAGGACGGTATTGATTCTCTGGTGGAATGATTTAATATTAATTAATTAATTATATTCTGGGTTGAATATGGGAATTAATTAATTGATAGGCCTCATTTGCTATTTGCATTCTGGTCCCTGGTTTGGCCCATGAAACTCAAGCCCAATAGGAGTCCAGTATTTTCTTTTAAATAGGCCTCAGTTCCTCAGATCTCAACACACCACAAGATCATAAGTTGCACACAGCAAACCAGGTTTTGGGAGCTGTGGTGATCGACTAGATCTGAGAAACGAGGAGGATATTCTGCTTCTCAACCGGGCAAGGAATCTGAAGGGAATCTTCATTAGATATTCAGATTGAGTTGGGATACAGATCAGAAGATCAGATCAGGAGAATTTTCTTTCTTCTCTCTCTCCTTGTTATTCGAAAATAATTGTTTTATTTTCACAAGATTTATTTCTTCAATCTGTTAGGAATTAAATCTTTGTGCGTGGGAAAGATCAAGAGGAATCTCCGCGCACTCGTTCATCAAGGTTTCGCAATCCAGGTATTCCGCATAAACCCCCTTATGCATATTCAATAGGAGCATGCTAGGATTAATTATAGGCATAGCAATTTATTTTGATATTCCAATTAGCGATCCTTGGCAAACGGACTTCGTGATTCAGTTCACGAATCCCTTCAATTGGTATCAGAGTGAGGTTGAATTAATTGGCTCTATCAGAAAAATAATATTGCCTATGATTTGCATGATAATTATTATTGAATGATTGCATGGGTTTTGGATTGTATGTTTATGTTTTTCGTCCTCGTAGTTCTCGGGTTAATCCGCCCATTTATATGGATTCATTTTTCACCCACGAGATAAATTCGTGGTTAGATTTAGATTTTTAGATTGTAATTAGGGTTATTCAATGTAATCTTTTTATTTAAAAATTAAATCTGTTAAACGGAGAACGAAGAACACGAATAACACGAAGAACAAAGAACGAAGGATCGCGCGACGCATTGCGGCGGGACACGATGGTGCCAGCACGAGGGACGTGCACGGCAGTCGTGGAGCCGCGAAGGCACGCCGGTGGCACACGCAGCGGACGGCCGAGCAGGCCGCAGCCAGCGCGGCGGCGCACGGCGAAACCCTAAGTTTTGCGTGGCCGCGCGCAGCAGGCAGCAGCCTGCTCTGGGCGCGCCCATGGAGGCTTGGCATGGCACGGCAGGCGGCGGCGAGGGCTGGGAGGCGCGGCACGGCGGTCAGGCGCGCGCGGCGGCATGCGCAGATGCGGCAAAACCCTAGGGTTTCGTGTGCGCACGTCGCACGACATTTTTCCCTGCGCTGGTACCGACGTCCCCCTGCTCGTCGGTCAGCGATGGCGGTGGTGAAGCATGGCGAGGCTCCAAGGGTGGAAGGCAGCGGCGGCGGGGTCGGTGTGTGATGGCGTGGCTGCGGGGCGGGCAAACCCTAGGGTTTGCGGCCGCAGCCGGAACGCGCGTCCTCACCGCACCCTGCGCGGGTTTTTCCGGCGAGCCTGGATCGGCTGACGATGGAGATGAAGGTGAACAGCGGTTCAGGCGACGGTCGGGGCAAGCCGGGGCGGCGGCATGCAAAACCGGCAACGGCCGGAGGAGGCGGTATCGCGGGCTGCAACCATGCACGTACGTGCATGGCTGTTGCACGATTCCGAGAGCCCTCACGGCGGTGGCGAGTTGCCGACGGCGGTGGTTCGCCGGTGGTGGCTCGTCGGGCCAAGTTCTCGCGGGCTGTTGGGCTTGCAATGTGTGCCTAGGCCTGCGATTTGATTAACTGGCCCAGTTGTCCAATTTTCTGATGGATCAAATCTTGGAGGCCCAGATTCAGAAAATAAATTCAGATCACAGTCCAAGTAGTGGGTGCTCAGTCGAAGATCTGTATAATTAATTCCAACTTGTAATAGTTAGAATTATTTCATTTTTGTATCATGGGGCGGGCCACGAGGACATTTTTTATTTGTTTTATTATCTGTCTTCGCATGATATATGTGTTTAATTTAATTGCGCAGAATATAAGCATGTTGTAGATAATAGGAGCACGTTTACTGCTTTTATTTACAGCTTTAAAGCATGCTATGTGATTTATTTTGTGTAATTAATTATAACTATAAATTCGGGGTTCATGCTATGCATGATAGAATTTTAGCAATGTTATAATTATGGCTACATAAAATAATATGTGCAATTGAACCTTATGAACTAAAAATTACTAAGCTCATAATTTAGTAAGACCTCCACAAAGCGATCCTTTATTGGAAGTGGGTAATTTATTAGGTAAACGTCTACATGTGTAGCTTACTTAATTTATTATTCATAAGTTCTAATAGATAGGATTTCTTAAAACAAACATTTATTTCATGTGAGAAGTGGGAGTTCATGCGTAAACGTCTACATGTGTAGCTTGCGTATTGAATTTTCATAACTTCTCTAGGGATTGAATTAAATGAGACAACCTTATTATAGGGATCAGGTGTGTTCTAATTGATCCTTATATGGGAGGGTTGGCTTTGGTGGTAAGCTAGCTTAGATGTTATCCAGAGTATAACTCATTTGTGATGTCCCTGCTCAGTAGGATAATATGGTCTTAAGTTAGTCTCCAATTATTAATTCCATTTGTCTAAGGAACCCGAGCATGGATTGGAATTAAAGGACTGGAATTGAAAGATGTAGTCTGGTTAAGTGTTTTGTTGTAAACGTCCACATGTGTGGCTTGCAATAGTAATACTTAGGAAAATTGGAGGAAACATTAATATTGCTTTATCATAAGGTTTCAATATTTAATTGTTTCAATAGTTTGCGACTATGTTTTAATTTTTGCTTTAATTTATTGTTTTCAGACATGTCTATTCATATTGTAAACCTCTTAGCACTAAACCCTTTAACCCGTCCCAATTTCCTGAATGGAAGTTTTGCTTCATGGAAATACTCTGTACTGCAAAACATGCCTATGTACTTTACATGGACCCACTATCTCCTGAGTATTGGAACTGTACTGGTTATGAGCGAGAGTTCTATGACAGATGGGTAGCTTCTGATGAGTTTGTCGTAGACTCATCATTAACAGTCTGTCTAGAGAATTAAAGCTCAAGTACAAGAAGTACCGGATTGCTGTTGAAATATGGAGGGACCTTGTGAAAATATATGGGAAGGTGAGACGAACTATCGGTTATGATCTTGTGAAGGACCTGTTTTGCAAGAAAAAGACTGAGGGGAGTTCGTTGGTTCTGCACTTCATCAGTATGATGAGAATCGTGAAAAAGTACGGAAAGAGAGGTGGACGAATTAATAAGAATTGTCCTGCACTCTCTATCTGATTCTTATGGTGATTTTATCAAATCTCGCGGTGCTAGGCGCGAGTTTCCTCTTCATGAGTTACTCAGGGCCCTATTGTGAGAGAAATCTGACATGATAGCATTTGAGTTTGCTCCAACTTTGTCAGCTTCTGACAAGGCAGTTGCTGAAGCAAAAGAAATGCTTAAAAAGTTAGATGAAATAGATCTAACAGAAGATGTCATCAGGCCATGCAAACGCAAGCGAAGTGAAGTAGATTGTCTATTTCTTGGCACGGGTAGACAAGGTACGTCATGTGCATTTATAACGGAAACATGTTTAGCATCGGTTTCTACCCATTCTTGGGTAGGAGATACTGGAGCTACTGATCATGTTTGTTATACTTTGCAGGGGTTCAGGCCGACAAGGCAGCTGAAGCATGATGAGATTACCATCTCAATGGGCAGCAGAGAGCGAGTCCCAGCAGTAGCCATTGGAGATTTTACTTTATGCTTTGAAAACAATGTTTTGAATTTGAGAGATGTTTTATATGTGCCGGTTTTTCGGCGGAACTTAATTTCAGTTTCCAAGTTATTTTGTGATGGATATTCAGTTATTTTTTTATAGTGGAGTTTCTATCATTGGTAATAAGGGTGTTATCTGTCATGGCAAACTGATTGACTCTCTCTATATCATTGATTGTATGCATAAATCTTCCGTGAATGTTGCAAACTCATCCAATAATAATAATCATTTAAAGAGAAAGTTTTCTTCCGATGAGGATCAAACATATCTCTGGCACTTGAGACTAGGTCACATCAATCTAAAGAGGATTAAAAGATTAGCATGCGATGGGCTCTAGGATTCTTTTCAAGTGGTACCGCATCAAATCTGTGAGTCCTGTATAGAGGGAAAGATGACGACCAGGCCTTTTAAGGCAAGTCAGTCTCGAGCAGAGGATGTGTTGGAATTGATCCACTCTGACTTATGTGGACCAATGTCCACGCAAGCTCGTGGAGGTTATGAGTACTTCGCCACATTCATTGACGATTACTCAAGATTCGGATATGTCTATTTGCTTCGCCATAAGTTTGAATGCTTTGAGAAATTCAAAGAGTTTAGGACTGAGGTAGAAAAGAAGCTAGGTAAGACTATCAAGACACTACGATCAGATCGTGGTGGAGAATACCTCAGTAACGAGTTCTTACAGTACTTGTCAGACAACGGGATTACATCCCAGTGGACTCCACCAGGAACCCCTCAACAAAATGGTGTAGCGGAAAGAAGAAATAGAACTCTCTTGGAAATGGTCAGGTCGATGATGAGTTATGCAAGCTTGCCGATTTCGTTTTGGGGATATGCCTTGGAGACAGCGGCCTACTTGCTTAACCTGGTACCTTCTAAATTAGTTCCTAAAACACCTTTGGAACTCTGCTATGGGCGAAATCCAAGTTTGAACAGAGTGAGGGTTTGGGGTTGTCCAGCATATGTGCTGACAAAGGAACCTGATAAGTTAGAAAGTAGGTGTAAGTTGATGTTGTTTGTAGGATATCCCAGGCAAACGAAAGGTGGTTATTTCTATTATCCTGAGAATCAGAAAGTCGTTGTCAGTACCAATGCAAGATTCTTGGAGGACGAATATGTAAAAAATCACAGATCCAAGAGTGAAATTGTTCTCCACGAGCTTGAGGACAAGGAAGCAATTCCACCAGGAAAGCCAAGTGTAATGGTAAATCCACCTGTAATAGGTGAGGCTATACCAACACTGCCACTAATGCAAGGTTTGGGACCAACGCGTACAGTGCCAGCTACTGACACGGTTCAGATGCCTCGTCGCAGTGGGAGGGTTATCCACCAACCCAAAAGGTACATGTTCGTAGGAGAGTCTTCTGACTTGATCCTAGAGAACGGACTGGATGATACCGATCCCTGGACATATGACAAGGCGGTATCTGATAAAAATGCAGACAAATGGCTGATCGCCATGGATTCGGAAATAGAATCCATTACGGCTATGGATGTATACCAGAAAACTGATTTGCCAGATGGCTGTCGAGCCATAGGGTGCAAATGGGTATACAAAAGAAAGAAAGGAGCGAATGGTGAAATTACAGCTTTCAAAGCAAGGCTGGTGGCGAAGGATTATAGTCAGAAAGAAGGTGTAGACTATGACGAGACCTTCTCACCGGTAGCCATGCTTAAGTCCATTCGTATACTCCTAGCCATAACAGCACATAAGGACCTAGAAATCTGGCAGATGGATGTCAAAACCACATTTCTAAACGGGTACCTTGAAGAAGGTAGGGACATCTATAAGCAACAGCCAGAAGGTTATGTGCAGAAGGGCAAAGATTTGGTCTGGAAGCTAAGGAAGTCGTTGTATGGACTTAAACAAGCTTCACGGTCATGGAATCTGCGTTTTGATGAAGTGATTAAATCCTATGGATTTTCACAATGCTCAAACGAGAGTTGCGTGTACCGTCTATGTGTCAGCGGAAGCGTGGTGTTCGTTGCACTTTATGTAGATGATATTCTCCTATTTGGCGACAATGTGGAAGTATTGTTGGGCATAAAGGGGTGGTTATCCGAGCAGTTTCATATGAAGGACCTTGGGGAGGCGGGATACATCCTAGGGGTAAAAGTATTGCGGGAGCGCAATAAGAGGATGTTGACCTTGTCTCAAGGATCATATGTGTGTTGGGATTGTATACAGAAAGCATAAATGATTAAGTGTTTGTATACTGGCCTTCATTTATGTGTTGCATCAACAATTCTCGCTATCTGATAAATGTGAACGTATAACGAACTATAATATCCTTTTATCTCGTAGATAGGGATGACCATATGGTGTGTAGGAGATCACAGAGGATCATATGGTTCGTTTGACCTAGCGAGATATAAACAGAGGATCATATGTTTTATTAATTAATTATGTTCTGGGTTGAACAAGGAAGAATTAATTAATAAAGAGGGCCCACTTTATTATTTGCATTTGATCCCTGGTCTGGCCCACAAACTGCTCAAGCCTAGTTAGGGTTAGGGTTTCTCAAAACCCTAACACTATAAATAGTCTTTCCCTCTCAGATCAGATATAGTACACAATACAGTATACAATTAATATTCAATTAGAATATTGAGAGAGAGTGGGCGAGATTGGGCGATAAGAAGGAGGGATATTTCTGATCAAATCCTCCGGCTTTCTGATTCAACTTGGTGGATAATCCTCACCAGATTTCCAAGGAGCAAAGGAACAGATCAGAAGATCAGATCTGTAGGAACACTATCAAACAAGGAGTTCCATTCCGCTTCAGATCTAATTTCATCGTTCATACTCCGATCTAGATCTGTAGATCAAACGATTGAATAAAGGTATTTCACTTAATCCATCCTATGCAATTAAGTTTGTAGGAGCATGCATAGGATTCGCATGGTTTATTTAATTGAATTTATTTTGATATCCTAAGAACGGTCCTGCGAATTAAATAACAACTCATGTTGTTGGTCGTAGACTCGAATCCTACAATTGGTATCAGAGCGATGTTGCAGTTCTTAGGCTCTGTCCTTAATAAATTTAATTAAATGAATTTGTATGTTCATGGATGGATTTAAATTGTTGTGGATATTTTTGTCTCGTGGCCTTCTCGTTTTGGTTTTTGTTTTTCACCACGAGAAAATCCGTGGTTAGATTGATAAGGAAAAATATGTAATAGATCTAGATCTATTTTGTATTTTTTATTCAATCTGTAAAATATTCAAAAACCAAGTTGAAGATGGAGAACAAGAATTTCCAGCAGCAGTTCTATCACCAGCCACCGGCGACTGGCAACCGGCAACCAGCAACGGCAGAGAGCGGCGGCGCAGGCAGCAAAGGCGGCGACGCGCAGGTGACCCTAGGGTTTTGACATGCGCGCGGCTGGGCTACCTTCCCACCGCGCGCGCGCTTCCTCCGACCACCATGGCTCGTCTTGGCGTGATTCCCGGGCGTGCGTTGGCTGAGAGGGGCGGCGGTCTGTTTGCAGCTGGCGGACGAACAAGGTTCGCGGCGGAACCCTATTCGCGAGGGTGGCGGCGGCGCGCAGCAGTCCTGTGCTGCGTGCGGCTGGGCCGCGCCCTCGCCGGGTCTGCGCACCGGCTCTCCTCTCGCTCTCTCAGTGGCGTTGGACGGCAAGGCCACGCGCAGGAGGTGCGCGGCGGTTCGCAGCAGCAGCGAGCGACAGCGATGTCGCGCGAGGGTGGTGAGATCCTAAGCCTATATGAAGGTACAGAAGTATATGCAGAATGTGTATTACTTTGAGTTGCAGTGAAAGGCTCTAGTTGAGTTTGTATATCTGTATCTTGGGTAATAGCAGTTTGTGTATGACTGTCTGGTACTGGAACTAGGTAACCACATCCAGTATAGGATGGTGACATTCCCTGAACAGCTCAAAAGGTTCGTTATGCTAAAGTCCTGCAGGCTGATTAAGTTTAAGCATAAGTGAAAAAGTTTGAGTGGATTGATTCAGGAATATAAGATGTTAATTAATTAAATAGCTTGTCAGAGCTTAAATTAATTAACTAATGTCTGTAACCTTAAATGTGGGGATATAACGAGCCCATGCAACCAGTACCTCAAAACATGGTAGCAAATAGGTAGGACATTATTGATTCTCTGGTGGAATGAATCAATATTAATTAATTAATTATATTATGAGTTGAATATGAGAATTAATTAATTGATAGGCCTCATTTGCTATTTGCATTCTGGTTCCTAGTCTGGCCCATGAAACTCAAGCCCAATAAGAGTCTAGTATTTTCCTATAAATAGACCTCAGTTCCTCATATCTCAACACACCACAAGATCATAATTTGCACACAGCAAACCAGGTTTTGGGAGCTGTGGTGATCGACTAGATCTGAGAAATGAGGAGGAAATTCTACTTCTCAACTGGGCAAGGAATCTGAAGGGAATCTTCAACAGATATTCAGATTGAGTTGGGATACAGATCAAAAGATCAGATCAGGAGGATTTTCTTTCTTCTCTCTCTCCTTGTTATTCGAAAATAATTGTTTTATTTTCATAAGATTTATTTCCTCAATCTGTTAGGAATTAAATCTTTGTGCATGGGAAAGATCCGAGAAATCTCCGCGCACTCGTTCTTCAGGGTTTCGCAATCCAGGTATTCCGCATAAACCCCCTTATGCATATTCAATAGGAGCATGCTAGGATTAATCATAGGCATAGCAATTTATTTTTGATATTCCAATTAACGATCCTTGGCAAACGGACTTCGTGATTCAGTTCATCGAATCCCTTCATAAAATATCATCTAAATCTCTCGTGCTTTTCAAAAATTTGCATTGACAGGCATTCATCACAGAGTGACTAATTTTCAAAGTCTCATTTTCCTGTCTCAGGATATGATAACTATTACTTAAGACGAAAAATTCGGTTTTCAACTTCAAAATTTCCTCATCTGCTGACCTTGATTTTTCAATCTCATCGGTCAAACTTGAAAGTTGAGATTTCAAAGAGGAGTTTTCTTTGACTAGTACATCCTTTAATGCATGAACTTTTGAAAACTCTTTTAAGAGATATTCACCAGTTATTTCATTTGATTCCGAGCAACATGAATCAGCAATGTCATGCAGATTATCTGATATTGAAGCAATAGACATAGCAGTATTTGTTACCTTGTTTGTTGTGGTAGGTAGATCTTATTCTCCTTTCTGCTCTTCATTGATGTCTGCCATGAACACCATTAGAACATCCTCTTCATCTTCTGATGAGTAGCTTTCGTCATCATAATCTGGGATGTCTGGTAGTTCTGTTCATGTCAGCAATGCTTTGGTGACAGCTTTGGATGCGCGTCTTTCAAACAGCTTTCTCAGTCGTTCCCTCTGTTCTGGATCTACCTTTGGACATTCAAACTTCAGGTGATCAGGGGAATTGCACTCATAGCATGTCCTTGGTGCTCTATTGTTGCTTTTGTTGTTCAATGAGTGAGTTTGATGGGGATCTCCTTTCTTTTCTTTTGCCTTCAGTAGTAGCCTCTGAAATCTCTTCATTTGTTCCTCCAGCTCGCTTACGGAGCATTCATCTTCTTTGAAGTGAGATCTGCTGATGGAAGGAATCTCTTTTGCTGAACTGGACTGAACATGTCAATCTGAGTGGAATGGTTTCTTGGTCTTCCACTTCTGTCCATCTTTTTTCACGAAGAATGCTGCATCTTACATTGGTTCTTCAGTGTTGACTGCAGTGCGAACAGCTTCATGTTTATTGATCTGGGCGATGTCCCATTCGTGAGCTTCCAGTTGAGCAAATACATCTTTGGTGCTAATCTTTGACAGATCCTTATCCTTACTGGTCACTTTGATAAACCAATCCTCCTTGGGTAGTCTTGAGAGAATCTTCGAATTCATGCCAGGAAGTCCATAAGTTCTTCCTAACTTCTTTAACTCAGCTACAATCTGGTTGAATCTTGCCTCCATGTCCTTGATGGTTTCACCTGGAATCAAACAGAAAGATTCATACCTGTCTACCCATTGTTGTAGCTTGTTTCTTTTCATCTGATCCGATTCTTTGTCCAGAGTACTGAGAAAATCCCACATTTCTTTGGCACTATTGTATTCCAATGTTTCAGCCATTAGAGCAGGTGATAAGGCTCCTAATATGAGATCCATGGCGACGTAATTTATTTGATCACGGGCTCGATCTTCTGGAGTTCATACTTCTAGTGGCTTATCCACCATTATATCTGGTCCTTCTACATTTTCTCCGACTCTCGTCTTCACCTTCTTAATCTTGATAGGTCCAACTTCGATCACTTGTCTCATTTCTGGATGCACGTTCATCAGTGTGATCATCAACCTCTTTTTCCATGTAGAGTAGGAATCTGGAGTAAACTTGGGAAGCTTTGCGTTGTGCGCCATTTCTTTGAACCTGAGCTAATCACAAAAACACAGATATGCAAGAAAAATCTGGATCTGGTCCTTCGCAACTCAGAAGCAGCTAGTCTGTAAAGACCAACCGCTCTGATACCACTTGTTGGTCCCCGGTCAGAGTTATAATATATGCAGCGGAAGTTCTTAATGTTTATCTTGCACGTATCCTGCTAAGGTCTCAACTTAGCAAGCGTTTCTCTAAATATTTTAGCTCGTGTAATCGTTAGGCTGATTGCAGTTTATACTACAACATTTGATATGTTGAGTTTCAAATGATTAAATCAGCAAATACAAATAACGTAGCAAAGCAGTAAACGACACAAGGATTTTTATAGTGGTTCGAACAATTGTTCTACGTCCACTCTCCAGTCCTCTTGACTGAAAATTCACTAGAAGAATGAGTACAAAGTCAGGCCTAATCTCTAACGTTGAGCAGCTCCTCCGTCTGGTCAGCACGCACCTTCAAGCACCTCGATCTCCAATCTTCAACATGGTGTCGCTCCGTAGAGTGAGAAGAAACCTCCCTTCTCCTTGGACGTCGACTGCTGGGAGTTTTATAGTTCTTCCCGGAACCTTTCCTTGTGTTAGCGTAGCCCGTACGAATCACTCTTGCACCGCAATAGTGACTGCTAGATTCTTTCTGGAGTAGAAAGAATCCCAAATATACCTTTTGAAGATAAACTTCGCTGGTCTTCAAGCTTCTGTTATTAAAGCTTATGAAAAGTTTCAATTAAGATCTGTGCTCGGATGAGTTCGCGTGTTAGAGAGAATAAGTTTTATCTCCTTTTTTTTCTCATGTATGTACGAATTCGCGAACCTTTGAATCAATTAAGGACGACACCTATTTATAGGTGAAGATTCAAACAGTCGTTTGAATCTTGTCTGTTAGACTCAAAGGGAATGCTCGCCTATTTACATGCTTCCTTTTTCTGCAGTGTGCAGAAACTCTTCAAGTCTCTTGGTCTCTGATTGGCGTAGCATCTATCTCTAGCTGTCATTTTGTCGGAGCGGATCTTTTGTAGGTCTGAACCCCTTTTTTCTTCATGATGATTATTCCATCCTCTTGATTGGTTGGTTCTTCTCGTAACTTGTAGTCCGTCTGATGTTCGGCTTTGTAATCTTTCTCTTGATTTTCTGTCCAACCAAGAAGAATTCAATTGTAGGATTAATCTGATTTTTATTGAGATTGTTTAACTTGTGTTTTTGAGACCGAGAGGAGATAATCACTAGTTAATAATCTAGGTTCTAACTCCCCAACAAAGGAGTTGATTCCACTTTACCAGATTCTCCACCAAAAGTATATTTTATGGGTTTGAATTATTTGTTTCTTGCATGTTGATCAGATTGGTAGATTTCTCTAGGATCTATGCTTTCTTTTATTTGAATTTCTTTAAAAGTTGTTTTCATAAAACCCAAAAAACTCTCAAATTTGGTTTTGCCCAAACAAAAGATTGAAAAACTACATTCAGTATATGAATTACTTTCATTGCACTATCTCTATGTGTTCGACATACCTTCGGGTTATTTATAAATTTATTTGCCCTTTGCTATAATCTGTGTGCAGATTTTGCATCGATCAAATTGGCGCCGTTGCCGGGGATAGTTAGATTGTGGTTTGTTACTGTTTTGTTTAAGATCTTCTGGATTGGGTAATATTTTTCTATTTTTTTTCTTTTTTTTTGCGTGCGTGTGTGAGTTGTCTTATGCGTCTATTTCGACCAAGGCAGCCCTCGCCACGGTCGACGCAGACCATCCCACCACGGCCGAGGTAGCTTTCACCCCGGTCGAGGTGGTCTGATTTTTGCTACTGTTTCTGCGTAGGTGCAAAAACACGGGGAGCAACGAGAAGAAGATGTTGAATGACGTTGATCTGACTCTTGAAGAACAACGAGTACTGGTCACTGAAGCCTGTTTACTGAGGAAAGAATTGAGAGAAATATAAGAGAGGCAAGTTGCACTTCAAGAGGTCAATTCGGCTCAGCCCAAGAAGTCAATCATTGATGAATTCTTGTCCAGAGTCAAGCCATCATCGGCATGGATCAATGAGAGAAATGAAGTCATGAAGGCTAATGAGTCAATCATTAATGACATCCTTTCCAGAGTAAAGCCAGACACTGAAGCATACATACTTAAGGTGGGCATTGAAAACAAAGAAGAACAAGTTGAGGTTGAGCCATATGAGGCAATTGGTGTGGTCACTCCGGTACACAAAGGAGAGGGCGATTAAGCAAAAGACAAAGGAGAAGATCAAAGGCAATTTCTGAAGGATTTGGAGGTTAGTGCAAAAAGGATCAAACCGAAGCCTCCTGATTCACATTCTCTTGATTGCAAGACCGCTTGCTTTGCACCATCAAACATTCAATTGTTGCGGTTGTTGTAATACATATTCCAACCTCCTTGATGAGCTTTACAGGTAGTGTCGAGTCATGACAATAACTAAGGCACTGGATGGGAGGTAACCCATTATTTTATCACTTTCCTTTTCAATTTGTGTTCTTATTTTCGTTTGTTATTGCTTTCTCTTTTTATTTTTGACTTTCGAAATTAAAAAAAAACTTTGAGGTCTGTTTCGACCTAGGCAGAGCCTGCCATGGTCGACGCAGAGTGCTAGCAGCAAAAATTCCACGTTCTTCGAGGTCTGAAGAAGGCGGATAAAAAGTTGGTGTCTGAGGCCAACATTTGAGGTACAGTTTCGAGCCCTGAATCTGATTTTCAAACTTATTCTCTCTGATTTTCGAATAAGTTTGGGCGGAGGAAGATTGAGGGGTTTGAAACTATTTTCTATCCTTTTATTTATTTGCTTTTTGTCATTTAAATTTTTGCCTAGGTAATTTTTATGAATTTGAAATTTTTTTTGTGATTTGTGAGGAAAATCTTTAAGTAATTGAACCCTCCTAGAATATATGTAATGTTTGGAATTAATCTTTGATAAGTTGATTTGATTTCAATTGTGGTTGATTTGCCCATGAATGTAGAATATCGCATGATAGGGTCTAATTGAAACTTACACTTGCATGATGTTTGAGTGGATTGAAATTGACCGAGGAAGAATTTTTGAACCCAAGTGAGATTTGAGCCTTTATTTGTTCATAAGAGATTCGCATGTATGTTTTCGTTTCTCTAGAACTTGCTTTTGTTCTGTTTTGAGACTGCATAGTGTGCACAATGATAGAAAATGATCTTAGGCCATTTTTGTTAGCCATATCTTCCTAAACACTGTCCCTTATAATGATTTATCCTTAGTTAAGCCCCTTTGAGCCTGTTACTTTTCTTTCTTGTCTATGAGTTAAAGAGGAGCACTGTAGTCCATCTTGTCTATGAGAAGTGCTATAAATAGGTGATTTGTTTCTTGTCTATAAGAGTTGGGCGAAATAAAGGATAGATTGATGATTATTGTTCAAAAGGTAGCCTTTAAATCCTTGGTTTCTGTACTTGTCTATGAGTGAAATTTTGGATTCCTTCTTGTCTATAAGTTGAGGTGAAATAAAGAATTATAAGAGGATAAGAAATCTTTAGTTGGTTAAGAAAAAAAAAAGAGAGAGAGAGAGAGAGAGCTTGAAAAGAAAAAAAAAGAAGAAGAGTCTTGATTGGTATTGTAAAATAAAAGGAGAATGGTAGATGTCTTAAGAAGGTGAATTAATATTGATGAGGTGGACACACTTAGTTGATTTTCAGTCACTTGGTCATATTTCCCTACCTTTCACAAAAAGCCTTCATTACAACTCGGTCAAAAGTCCTTTTTTATTCTTGATTTGTGTGCACAAATAAGCAGTGAAGATTTTAGAACTCTTGCAAGCCTATGGTAGAAATTTCTTCATACATGTTGTGAGTGCTTTCATTTGAAATCCAAACACTTGAGTGATGAGCGATACACTTTCCTGTGAGTCTTCCGAAGTTGATGAATATCTTATCTCTTTCAATTGCTTGTGTGATATGGATTGATGAACCTTGATTGTGATGAATCTTATGAGGCATTGCACTTTCAACTGCTTGAGAATTCTTTTCTTCTTTTCTTCGATTGAGGACAATCTAATATTCAAGTTTGGGGGGTTTGATAAGCTCATATTTCTACTCACTTATTGCATTGTTTTCTTATTTCTTTTATGCATTTTAGTTTGTTTTCTTCAATAAATTGATCATGAGTATATATTAGAGGGTATTATGCTTGTCATGGTAAGATTTTGCAGGTTTTGGGCCAAATCCAATGGAAACCCGTACTGAAAGCAGCAAATATTCAAAGAAACATTCACTACTTCTTCCACAGATGGAGTCTGAGCTAATGGAGCATGTCATTTGAAATATCTTTGAGTTAACTTTCCAATGCAACTGGAATTGGATCAATCGGAGTTCGGGAACAACAGTTATGGCCAAAACCATGAGACTGCGCAGAAGGGTCGAAAGTGGCAAAAATGGTCTCTGTTTCGACCGAGTTGAAGGCCATCTCGACCGGGGCAGCTCCATCTCGACCGTGGCAAGGGTCATCTCGACCGGGGCGAAATGTTTTGGCGAAATTCTGGGAGTTTTTCACATATTTTGGGCGAGAATTGCTTGGGATTCAAGTTACACATCAATTTGGATGCAATGAAGACCCCAAAAGGGAAGTTTCAACCAAGAAAATCATTCCTTTTGAAGTTTTGAGCAAAGAAGGAAAATATCAAATATCATCAACTCAAGAAGGAAATTCCTAATTTCATCAATTCCTACCATCCAAGCCCTCAACCCTACTCCTATATATACTCATGTCTAGTTCATTATTGATCAATACAGTCCAATTTTAAATTTTAGTTTATAGTTTAGTTTCTTTAGTTTTTAGGGCTGGAATCAAAACCTTTATTTTCTTGTATCATTATTTTTCTGCACTTTTATTTTAATGCAATCTTTAATTTTTGTTTTAATCTTTATCTTTAATATGCTAGGCTAGATTCTTTATCAAATTCTAGGGTTTCTCCAATTGTAATACATGTTTTGATTTGAATTCTTCAAACCCTTTAATTGGTTTAAACTCTTTGGTTTTATTTCAAATCTATTTTCATTTGAAGGATCGAGAGATGAAGATTGGAATAGGTTTTTGTTATTAATTGATGGACCGAGAGGTGAAAATTGATCATAGGAAGTGAGAGTTTAATACATTTGATTTTCTGTCCGACCAAGAAGAATTCAATTGTAGGATTAATCTTATTTTTATTGAGATTGTTTAACTTGTGTTTTTGAGACCGTGAGGAGATAATCACTAGTTAATAATCTAGGTTCTAACTGATGGGTTTTGTATACTGAAAGCATTTATTATAATGAGTATACAACGGTTTATTTCTCCTATCTGTTAACAATCGTACATGTATGAACAAAGGTATCCTCTTGTCTCACCGATAGGGACAATCATACGGCGTGTTGTAGATCGCAAAAGACAATATGATCACTTGACCTAGTGAGACATAAACATGATCACAGCCGAGACAGCGTATGAGGATACGTATGTCCGGATGGCTGCGGCATTGTCGGAATAAGTAGTCTGTCTTGGTTGCTTGACATGCTGGTACGCAGAGGTGGCGTATTGATGGACCGCAGTATGATATATTCGTCTATCTGACATCAGCGAATAAAAGATCTCGTTATATTGATTGAGTCCAAACCCTAACGAAGGTTCAGGGGTTTGCACGGGTTGATTGTTGCTTTGACTTGCCATTGTGGAGAGCCTGAGTAACGTGCACGTATATCCGCATCTTAGGTAATAGCAGTTAGTGTAGTACCGCCTAAGACTGAACTTAGGTAACCATATCCGAGTAATAGGATAGGGACATTCCCTGAGGAGCTCAATAACATTCATCGTGCCAAAGTCCTGCAGGCTGATTAAGTTTAGGCACGAGTGATAAGGTTTGAGTGGTACTACTCAGGAATTATAAGATATTAATTAATTGTAATTAGAGCTTGTCAGAGGCTCCGATTAATTAATGGATGTCCGGTAACCTTAAATATGGGGATTCTCAATTAATGCAGCCCGTTCTCATAACGTGGTAATAAAGGGGTAGGTCAGTATTAATTATGTGGTGAAAAAGAATTAATATTAATTAATTAATTGTGTCCTGGGTTGTGGACATGGGAATTAATTAATTTATAGGCCCACTTTATTATTTGCATTAAGTCCCAGGTCTGGCCCAACAAGTGTGCTGAATTGAGCCCAAAATGGCCCATTAGGGTTTCCAACCCTAGGTCTATAAATAGACAGCTCTCTCTCATAAGTCATAACAGAGTTGAAAAACCCTAAACCTAAGAGAGAGAGTGGGCGCCATTTTTTAGGAGAGAAAAGGAGGAGAATTTTCGAATTCTGGTCCTGCTCAAGTCACAGATCTACGGAGTCCTCACCAGTAG
>JAPKLW010000032.1:948544-969025 GCA_026898455.1 Plectranthus barbatus | reverse complement strand
AGATAACAAAAGCTTTAAGGGCTGTGCGGTATGGTTACGTGCCATGCTAAACTGTCTCTTTTGGCCGGAGTTAAATTTGTGGTTAATTGCTTAGAAGCATCTTAGAATATAATGCAAGAATTGCATCCCTGTTCTTGAGAGATGGCTTGGTCTAAGGTTTTCACTAATTATTAATTTCTAGTGTTAAAAGCATCCTGACATGGTAGTGAAATTAAATGGATTGGGGCTTAAAACCCGCAGTTCTGGTTGAGGGTGACATCGTAAATGTCTACGAGTGTAGCTTGCGGTGGGTACTCTTGGGCAATTAGTGGAAAACATTTGTATTTGATTTATTAAAAGGTTTTCAATGCATTTGTTTTCGAAGTTCAACATGTATGTTCTTATTTAAGATTCTTTATTGTTTCAGATATGTCTATGTCTACTGTCGATCATATACTTGCTCTCAATCCTCTAACTGGTCCCAACTTCCATGAGTGGAGATATTGCATTGAGTATATTCTCCTGACTAAACAACACATGTTTGTTCTCACTATGATGCCACTTGCTGAGTATGACCGTAGTGGTTCCAGAGATCAGATTGAATTCTATGATAGATGGATGGTATCTGAGGAATTTACCTATAGGTTGATTTCAGATAGCCTGTCTAGAGAATTGAAACTGAAATACATGGGCTATGCTAGCTCTGTAGGAATCTGGATGGACTTGGTGCGTACGTATGGTGAAGTGGAATGAACTATCAACTGTGATCTCGTTAGAGACCTTGTCTGTAAGAGAATGGTTGATGGCAGTTCAGTGACACTGCATGTGATGATCATGGATAACACCATGAAACGATTCACACGTGGAGGTGGATGTATCAGTGATCGGGCTAAGATCGATATAATCCTGAACTCCTTACCAATTTCATTCTATGACTTTAAGAAGGATGTAGCTAAGAGAAGTGAGTACTCTTTCAAGGAGTTTCTTACTGATCTCATAGCAGGACAGTCCTTCGTACCTTCATGGGAGTCTGAGTTATCAGATCTTGAGCACAGCTTGGGCACATTGAAAGATGTGGTTCATACTGTGTGCAAGAACATGATTGATCGCAGATCACGTGAAAAGAGGTCAAATGAAATGAAGAGGGTTGGTGTCACTTCAAGTGAGAAGGCATGCGGAAGCAAGGGACAAGGTACGTCATTTGCATTTGTAACGGAAACATGTTTAGCATCGGTTTCTACTCATTCGTGGGTAGTGGATACTGGAGCTACTGATCATGTTTGTTACATTTTGCAGGGGTTCACACCGAGGAGGGTGTTGAAGAATGACGAGGTTACCATCTTGATGGGGAACGCAGCACAAGTGAGTGCAGCTGCCATTGGAGATTTCACCTTGTACTTTGATGATTCCGTTTTAACATTGAGAGATGTTTTGTATGTGCCGGATTTTCGGCGGAATCTTATTTCAGTTTCCAAACTTTTTGTTGATGGATATTCAGTTATTTTTTATAGTGGTGTTTCTATCATTGGTAATAACGGTGTTATCTGTCGTGGAATGCTGAATAATTCTCTCTATGTTGTTAACTGTAATAATAAGTCTTCCGCAAGTATTGCATGTAATTCATCCGTAATTGATAATCCTAGGAAGAGAAAACTTACTTCTTCTGATGAGGATCTTAAATATCTCTGGCACTTGAGACTGGGTCACATCAGCTTGAAGCGGATTCAGAGACTTGCAGATGACGGTACATTGGACTTAGTCTAGGCTGTACCTTATCAAGTCTGCGAATCCTGCATCGAGGGCAAGATGTCAACTAGGCCTTTCGAGGCTAGTCAGTCTCGAGCAGAGGAAGTGTTGGAAATGATCCATTCTGACCTATGTGGACCGATGTCCACTCAGGCTCGTGGAGGGTACGAGTACTTCGTCACTTTCATTGATGATTACTCAAGGTACGGATAATACGTTTACCTGCTTCGCTACAAGTCTGAATGCTTTGAGAAATTCAAAGAGTTCAAGGCTGAGGTAGAAAAGATGGTCGGGAAAACAATCAAGTCGCTGCGATCTGACCGCGGTGGCGAATACCTCGGTAACGAGTTCCTGCAATATTTGTCAGAAAATGGGATTACATCCCAGTGGACTGCACCGGGTACTCCCCAGCAAAACGGTGTAGCTGACAGAAGAAATAGGACTACAAACACAAAATGCAGTTGTCAGGCGATATAGATGTGCCGCAGTAAGGCGCATAACGGATCAACTGTAGAAATATTTTCATGATGGGAAATTATGGGATCATAACAAGCATGGTTTACAACCGTGCAAGGAGAAGATGGCAGTGGACTTTGCCAAAGGCTTCAACGCATTTGACATGTTCAGTGAAGCAGTGTATGCATGCATGTTCATCGACCAAATGTATATTGGGCTGAAAGGGAAGGATGCCAGGAAAAATATAGGTTGTATATGGCTCATTGCATTTTTTATTTGTCTTTTGAAGAGTGATGTACATTTTGTTGGATAATGTAATGTTTCGAATTGTTTGGATAATGTATTGTTTTTTTTTGGAATGGTTTGAATTTTTTGATTGTTTGAATGTTTGGAAATGTTGGAATGGTTCTTAGTTTTTGGATTGTTTGGATATGATTGGATTTTTTTGGATTTTTTGGTTGGTTCGAATTGAGCAGGAATCAGTTATTTTGAATT
Organism: Plectranthus barbatus; assembly: GCA_026898455.1. NCBI lineage: Eukaryota > Viridiplantae > Streptophyta > Magnoliopsida > Lamiales > Lamiaceae > Plectranthus > Plectranthus barbatus. The sequence continues at coordinate 966,349 of JAPKLW010000032.1, read as the reverse complement.
GTTTGGAAAAATTTGGATTTTTTGGTTTGGTTAAATTGAGTAGGATTTTGTATTTTTTGTGCTTGAAAAATGAAGCTAGTTCCTGCCCAAATTGAAGCCATTTAGTGCCCTTTTTTTAGCAGGATTTTGTATGTTTTGTGCTTGAAAAAATGAGTAGGAGTTTGTATTTTTTTTTTTTGAAATGTTATAAATTACCGATTTCCATACATTTTGGACAAATTTTGGCCCAGTTGCCCGACTTCCTGCCTGTTCTGGACGAATTCTGGCCCAATTGCCCGACTTCCTGACTTCCTGCCCAAATGTTTGAATTCCTTCCCAAATTTCCTATTTCCAGCCCAACTGTCTGAAAGAATTCATCCCAATTGGGAAGGAACTCGCTAAATTGGTCTAGACCTCGGATAAAATAGCAAGAATTCGTTCCAATTGGGAAGGAACTCGCTAAATTGGTCTAGACCTCGGAAAAAATAGCAAGAATTTGTCCCAATTGGGAAGGAACTCGCTAAATTGGCCTAGACCTCGGCCAATTGAGCCGGATTTCAATCTTTTTTTGTAAAAATTGGGGAAGATTTCGGTCATACTTGTATTTCATAGACATATCACATCACTCTTACATTTACACATGAATGTCTGTGCCATTTTATCTTTTCAGTCAATAAATGCTCAAATAATTCATGCTCAAATAATTCATTTTCACGTGAAAGTGAAAGTCTGCAAAGATGCTCAAATAATTCATGCATGCCCCTATACATTTGTCGACCAACTTTCACATATATTTTTTTTAATTTTTAAATTCAAATTATTTTACTAGTCCCATGTATTTAAGGGAGAATTTGTATACTTCAAATTCACTTCATTTCATTGCAAAACTATTACAACTACAAATGGTCTTTCTCTTTCTCTTTCTTTTTATTCCACACATATTTATTCCCCACCCATACGATTTAATTTTGAGCAAAAAAACCGTGCAGTTTCTCAATTGAAAGAGGATTTTTTCTACGTCAAACAGGTCGGAAGATGATTTTTCCTATGTCACATGGAGTAGATGTCCTTGACCCGGTTCCTCCATTGTCTTTCTCCTTTTTTCGGAACTACAAATGGGGAAAGAGATGGAGGAGTGGTATCTTCAACACATGCTAGATCCACTACCTCTGCCTTAGCTTCTCTGTTACGGGAAAAGATAATGAAAGATTAAGACTAGTGAGCAGCCAAATGGGCAAGAAGAGAAGCAAAAATGATGGCCACAGAGAAGCAAAATCGATGGCAACCGACAAGCAATTTTGGTGCTCACAAATTAATATATTTATATGGCGAAATAAATGAAGGAGACCGAGCTTCACGATAATCTCCTTCAATGTTTCTCCGACTGCAACATCCTTCTGAAATAGTGATTGTAATTTAGTTCTCAGTAATATTGTAGCAAAATGTGTAGCAAAGAGATGAAATTGCTTGTATTTTAGGCATGTTGTCGAATAATATTCTTATTAAAAATAATAAAATTGTTTTTACGACTATAATATAACAAATTATTAGACAAAAAATTATTTAATTATTTTTACTATGCTAATTAAAATTGGGGAAAATAATTAAACAATAACTAATTTGGGATAGACCTCGGCCAAATTAGCAAGATTTTGTCCCAATTGGGAAGGAACTAACAAATTTGGGATAGAGCTCGGCCTTTATTAATGACATAGAATTGGGATGGAACTCGGCTTTAATTGGGCATGAACTTTACCAAAAGGGATGGAACTCGGCCTTTAATTGGAAGGAACTCTACAAAATGGGATGGAACTCGGCCTTTAAGAGATGGATTCACATCAAACTTACTTTTTACACGTGAAAGTATGATTTTTTATTGTACAAATTTGACCGAATTAATTCACATGCATGCCAACACATTCAATTCGACTTTATTCAATTGAATAAAGCCAATATTTGTGGAGTTGGAAAAAATTTCACATGTATTTCTGAATTTTATAGTACAAAGATGCACAAATAATAGAAGTACTACTATTTAATATTACTATTCACTACCATGCAAACACATTCAATTCGACTTTATTCATTTGAATGAAGCCAACATTTGCGGAGTTGGAAAAAGTTTCACTTGTATTTCACAAAGAGGCACAAATAATAGAAGTACTACTATTCAATATTTCTATTCACTACATAAATAATTTTGTCCCAAGTGAAGCAATCATTCAATTTGAAACACTCTCTCATGCAATCGAACACTCATTCTCAGAAAACTCTCTCAAAAATCAAAGACAATTTCTCAAAAAATATGGAAAACTTATGTTCTATCATTGTGCATTACAATGGTCAATGAGACAATGAATACAACTACATCGGCGGAGAAGAATGAGTTGTCATGCTACCCTCTGATGATATCACGATAGAAGAATTGCAGAGAAATGTTCAAAACATTCTCGATTCTCATGGCATGGTGGGCTCTTACACCTTATATTATCTTGCTTAAGCAAGAAGTGGGAGGAAGGTTCCTTCGGCGCTCGCGATGGATACACACCTTCAACGGCTTTGTAACATGTTGTGGGAGCCAAATGTTTATTTAGTGATGAACATGCAATCCGATGAAGCTTTTGGAAGCTCTCGGCGACAACCATCTTCGTACAGGCCAATTATGGCTTCATTGAGCCCACGGCCGCACAACCCTTATAGTCCAACACCAGAAGAACTACATTGTTTTTCATCAAGAATGATGTTTGGAGAAGAAAGCAGTGGAAGTCGAGGTTCTCCAGTCCCCGATTTAAACTACAATGCACCTGATGATGATGGTGATGATGATGAAGATGGTGTCGACACACAAAATCCCAATGTAGTTGTCCAGTCAGATGATGATGACGAAGCTGAATTCGATACGGAATCATCTGATGGTGATGAATGCCACAATTACAATGCTTCATGATTCAATTGTACAATTAAAGATTTCACTGCTTGGGTCCGAGAACAAGGTGGTAGGGTGCCATTGTATCAAGCATGATCCCGACTCAGCCATTACTGACAGAAACAGTTGATGTCCTAAGTCAACAAATGAATAATTGGTTACTGCCGATAATTCTGGTATATACGTCTGGCGTACCTATATCGCGAGATATTCAAGCAGTATGGGATGAGGAGTTGCAAAGAGGATCACTGTTTTGGAATAAAGAGGACTTGTATGTGGCTGTCGGACTTTGGCACATGGAGTATCAAGTTGAATTCAAAGTGTCGCGATCTACTAAAACTCGGGTGAAATAGAGTTGCAACTGCAGTGATAACTATTCGTTCATTCTTCGCGCCGCTAATTCAGAAGGATGTTGGGTTGTTACAAATTCTCCCCGAGTCATAGCTGTGTTACAAGTCTGGACAACATTCGAAGTAGAACTATACGCTCGAAGGCTATCTTTGCATATTTTGCCCGGAGAATACGTTTATAAGGATCGATGATGAAATCGCAAGATATAATAGCTGACCTTCGACAGAATTTCAGAATTAAGGTGAGCTACAACAATGCACTACGACCTCGAAATTGAGCCATAGCTATGATATATGGTGGCTTAGAAGATTCTTTCAACTTGCTGCCGAAATTTTTTCATGTTATCAAAAAACACAATCCGGACACCATTACCGACCTTAATATCGGCGAAGATGGACGACTATGACAGGTCTTTGTTTGCTTAGGTATGTTGCGTGTAGCATTCTCAACTTTATTACGACAAGAAATAAAGGTGTGCTATTGGTTGCTATAACCAAATACGACAATGAGCAAATATTCCCTCTGGCAATTGGATTTGCACCGATCAAGAATGATGAGAGCTGGACATAGTTTATATCCCGGATCCGGATGGCTTTCCATTCTAATGAGCAATTGCTGATTGTTTCAGACCAACACATCAACATAACAAACGCAATAAGCTTGGTTTATCCAGAGGCAACACATGCTTTATGTTGTTACCATATCCAGAAAAAGTTGACAACCTTCACTGCTCCAATTGTGAAGTTATACCACAAGGCAGCCTATGCTTACCTTTCTATAATCTATCAGAAGGCAATTGACCAGATTGCACAATATTATCCGGCAGCTTACAACAAACTCATGATGTTGGGACCAGAAAAGTGGGCAAGGTCAAAATGCTCGGTTCACCGGTATAGCTTCATGACATCGAATGCAATTGAAGTATTCAACTCCCGACTGTTAGATGCTAGATGTTTGCCGATCTGTTCCATTGTCGAGCTATATAGGCACATTGTCAAAAAATGGTTTGACGAAAGGCGAGCTAAGGCGTTTGCAAGAAACGAAGAGTTGACTGAGGAATGCGTGGCTAAATTGACTCCATTGCTTGAGCTTTCGAACAGATACTTTGTTGAGGCTATTACTGAGGAACAATTCAAAGTCAACGACACACAAAGAACGTGGAAGGTTGATCTCCAAGATAACTTGTGCGATTGTCGTGAATTCAGTTGGATCTCATTCCATGCTCGCATGCTATTGCTACAATTTGGTTAGTAAAATATATCAATACATTATTCTTTAATTTATAATGATCAACTTAATCATTGTTATTGACACAGCTTCAAGGATACGAGTATATATGACTATGTTTGGTCATACTACAGGACATCCAGTTGCAAGAAATATATGGAGGGATCGTACACCCGCTGCCTCCAAAAGATGAGTGGGTTGTATCACCAGAAGAACAAGCTTGTGTTGTTTTGCAGCCGATTGTGAATCGTCAAGCCGGTCGACCAAGAAATAGTCGTCGTCCTTCAGGAGCTGAGGCGGGACAAACATCAACTTGTAGACGACGAGCTCCAAAGAAATGCAGTATATGTGGATCTACAAGTCACACAAAACGTGCCTGTCCAGAAAGAGTTCCGCCTAATTAATTTGTTTGTGTTTTAGGAATTTTATTGCCTCACTTATTGTAATATGTTCGGTTTAATTGTGTTAAACTGAGGACACCAAATTCGAATTCAAATTGCTTGTGATTCCCATGAATTTTATTTTATGTGGTTCAAATTTAAATTTTAAATACCAACAAATTTTACATGATTTAAATGTTTTGTGATTGGCAAGATGTAATGAAATTTTCACAAATACCATACGAAAAAAAATTTAAAATGGACTTCCAACCTAATTTTGTTGACTTCCAGCTGATTTCACCGAGTTCCATCTTATTTTACCGAGTTCAGGCTGAATTCAATACCAAATTCCAGCTTAAATTGCCGAGTTCCAGCTAGAATGAGCTACTCCAGCCCAATTCGTTCCGAGTTCCAGCTGGAAATTTCTCACTTTTTTATTGCTTTAATATGACTATTTTAATGAAATCTTAAATGGAAAATAATAAAATAAATAAATAGTTGGAATATTTGCACAAAACGATAGAAATGATTGGACGATTGAGACATTGTTGACAGAGAAAGTACACTTTTATTATTTTATGGAATTTTTCATAAGGGTTGCTATTTGGTGAATGTGCACTATAATTTATTTAAAATTATTCCCATATGACAAAAACTACCTTAACCAAGCTATATATTAAGTTGGTTTCCATGTTCAACCCTATGTTGACAGCTATTATGCTTTCATTGCATTGTTCATATTTTAAAAAAAAATAAAATATATCAATTTACAATTTATACACCCAAATATTCTCATGAAATTTCAAATCCATAACCTTCTTATTATACACAAGAAACATCAACACTGTGGGTTTGAGTGGGGACTAGATTTTATGATTTCATCCTACCATGAAGATGCTCTTCTACTTTCGCCTTAGATAAAATCATAATTTTCATTCCTCCGAGTAGTCGTTTTTATACATAATTTATAACTATTTTTTTTAATTGTTTCAATTTGAATAAAAAATATATTTTTTCAAAATTTTTTATTTTACTTTAATTACAGTTAGTGTCGGCTCTGTGTCGGATTCGCGACACAAACTGCGGCACCAACCCAATTTTTTTCTAATGTTTCGAATTAATTTAAAATACTTAGTTATTTCTTTTAAATTTTAATTTTCTTAATTATGAAATTTGGTTCCACATTATTTTATTCTACTAATTTCACAACAAAATTATATTTTAATAAAAATGTCTCAATCAAATTTATTTATTTTGAAAATTAATAATATAATTCTGAAAAATGTCAGAATAGTGCAGTGAGTATTTCTTGAATGTATATAATATTTTTGGTATTTTTATAATACACAAAAATTCCAACACATTTGATTGTTTTAGTTTTTTTGTCGTCCTACCATGAAGAAGTTACTTTCTGTTCGGTCCCTAGACAATTTCACAATTTTCATTTCATAACATTATTCTTCTTCATTGAAAAGTACTTGTGATTGCATTACTTTTTTGAAAAGTGAAAATAATAGAAAATCTACATTTGTTTGCTCGCTAATTAAAAATTTTTAACTTTCTTTTTTTCTTTTTTAATTTCTCATTTGCCCATAGTTGGACGTTGATGAGAAAAAATGTCTATAATTGCAAAATCTTCAAATATTGTGTCATAATTGTTAAGATTAAAAAGTGTGTTATACTTGCTAAATTTTTTAAAAACATATTACTGTACAATTTTGAGATTTACACTTTTTTTAAGAATTAACACCCATTTTGGAACACGGCTGTACTTCGAAAAGTTAATTGCCAACGGATGGTTTTGAATTCTAACTTGCAAGATTAAAATTGGAATTTATAAAAGTTTTTCTGTTTATCAAAAGTATTATGAATATTCAAAGAAATGAAATTCCAAAACTTGTCGGATAAACTCACAAAAATAAATATAGAATAATAACATTCCGAACTCCGGGCACGGGCACAATAACTAAAGTACTTTACTTACAATCAATTGATAATGGGGAAAAAATATGAGTAAAAATCTTAAATAACAAATTTCACTATTTCACATGCAAAAAATAGCAACTCTTATACAAAAATGCACAATATAGCAAAAATTATATAAATACCCTTACTTTTCAAAATTTCAACCCCTGTAGTAGTTAATTTATTATTTTTTTTTTTCAAAAAGCAAAACTTCTCTCATTTTACTGGTTTTAAAAATTAAATAAATTATTTAATTTATTTACATGTGAATATTTCGGTTGACCAATTTTATCGAAGCTTTTCTTTTAATTTGTTTTATTAAAATTTAAGTTATTCAGGGCGTGAATTTAGATTTTAATCGAAAATTGAGTATTTTTTATTGAAAAATACGCGTGTAAATTTAAATTGCTATTATTTCAAATTGTTAAGGTAATTGGGGTAAAAGTCTAAACAATTATAGGCCTAAATTCGGATTCATTTCAAATTAATGGTCAATTTGATCAGTTATTTTAAAGGAATTTCTAATTCATTTTGTATTAAATTTGAATAATTAATGTGTGGCTAATTCTTTTATAATACAAATAAGGGCCCTGAATCAAAATTAATTCAGGGGGCGTCAATTGAAATTTTTGAAATTAAAAATGAGGATGAAAATTTAATTAATTAAGGTTGGCAGTGATCAATTAACTGAGAATTTATTTAATTCACATTTTGGCGTGCAATCAAGGTTATTTATACCATTAATTAAATATGTTATAATACATTCAATTATTTGATTTGATTCTATAAAAATGGAAATGAATTAAATATTTAATTTACTATAATTCTGAACGAAATTTAGAGATTTAATATACTACACTAAGGTTAAATTAGACTTTTTACTAAGCTTTTGCTATTTTGTGCATTTATTCATAAAAGTTGTCATATTTTGGATGAGGTTTTAATTTTTTGCTATTTTAAGTTATTTCCTCAAAAGATATTTCCTTTGCAAATATCTCCTAGTCCTAGATTCCTTGACAACACGACCAAAATCCTCGAAACAATGTCTATGCCTAACAATTAACATCATATTTTAATATATTTAATTATTTTCAATTTCGATTTTTTATTATCGCTTAATTCTAAAATATGAATAATTAGTAATGAAAAATAGTGCATAATGTTATGTTTTCCACTTGGATAATATCATAATACATATTATTGAAAATATCAACCATTTAAATCAAACAAGGGGGGCCCCCCCCCCCCCCAAAAAAAAAACCCTTGAAGATAAAGTCTAGCTCACTTCTTAGCTTCTTCACTGGCGGCTGGATTCGGCGTCTCCTCCTTAGCAGGCGGGGCCGGTGGTGGTGGTAGTGGTTGTGGTTGTGGTGGTGGCGGAGGCGCTGCGGTGACTCCGGCGTCGATGCAGCTGCGGCACTTCTTCTCCACCCAACCCTCCACGTCATGATCACCGTGGCCCCCAAAATGGCGCCCCCCGCAGAGCCGAGCGACGACCCCCGCTATAACTCCGATTATTGTGATTACGGCTAAGACCACCACCAGCGTCTCGATTGAGTCGCGAGTAGAGTGGCCGGCCTCCGCCTCCGCCTCCACTGCCGCCGGAGGCCCTACTAGCGGTGGCAGCGGGTTGCCCACAGCCATTGCGAAAGTTTTAGAATGTATCTGTGGTGGCATATTTCGAGAATGCAAGTAGTCAAGTACACTATATCGCCACAACCCGTAAGAGAGAGAGAGAGAGGTGTGAAGTTAGGACAGCAAAATAATGAAACTGAAGTTTGGTGAAATTAATATTAGCAGCGTCGAACCCAATCACATTTGATTAATTGGATCATGGTTTTATTTTTGTAAGCACCTTTTGGGCAGAAAAGTCCTCGAGTCCCATACTAATCTTTTTTGATTAAAAGTTGGTGGGGGTGAGTTTCAAGATGAGAATTCATTTTCCCAATTTGTCCTTGTTGATGTCACGTGTGTATGTTTGAATGAAGAAAATGGTGTGGGGGTGTTTTTTGTCATTTAGCAGAAGTGAAATATGAGAAGTTGGATTGAGTATGGTGACATTTCATTCAGTACCTGAGGCTCAGTAGTTCCTGTTTGTTGCTGTAATGTTGAGGCTGCAGGAAACTCATCATCTTCCACCTCAACATTTACTATTCTAGTTTTTCTTTTCTTTTTTAAATGTTACTTTCTTCGTTCAGATTATATAATTCAATTTAACCTTGTACGTTTGTTAAAAATTATTTAATATTTAAACAAATTTTTAACATTACCCTTATTTAAAGTATTAATTAATCTCTCATTTTCATAATATTACATTTAATAATCTAATTGACCAAAATTATTCAGGGATATAATGGTAAATTACCATATAAAAACAATACCAAATATAAAAACTAGACTATATAATTGAAACACCCTAAAATAGTAACCCGGACTATATAATCGGAACGGAGTGAGTAATACAATCATTTAATCTCAAATATCTAGACGCTTTTATAGAAGTTTCAACTCATAATTTCTTGATATCAGATAATTTTTTTAAGGAAATATATGAAAATAGTCATTTGTTTATCCGAAAAACTTGAATAGCCAGCATTATATACACCTTAAAAAAACCAGCCAAAATCGTATGAACTATCAGAAATACTCATGCTATTAACCTAATATTTGCAAAGCTTTGAATTTACCAATCATTATTATAACTATTATCTCATGATTACTCAAATTAGTATTTTTACTTTTGAAATTATTATAAAAGTATAATAATAAAGTTTTGGAATTAGATTTATAAAAAAATAGAGTGATAAGATTTGCAATTGGAGATGAAATCCTTTTAAATGGCAAACTCAATCTCATTTGCGATTAATTTGAGATTTCATTTCGCGATTTGTACATAAAAAGTATCATTTGCAAGTTAAAGTTTGCAACTTGAAATTCAGTTGGCGATTTTACATTTCAATTTATCACTTGAGATTTTATTTGCAGAGTTAAGATTTCATTTGTTGGTGTAAATGAATTTGAGATTTCATTTGCAACATGGTATTCACTTTGCGAATTGCACTCATTTAAAAATAAATTCTAAATTATTTTTCTTGTTGGAATATTTAAAAGTGTCCATTTGCAATTTAATCTCGCAATTTGTGATCGAATATTTTCATTTGCTACCTTGTTTGTGTGTGTTTTCTTAATACAAACATTTTCTTATTTAATTTCGTAAATCATATGTAACAATAAGTCTATAAACAAATCCTAGTTTGCAGATCTGTTTGCAACCATAATAAAAATAAGAGAATGAAACTTGTTTATTTTAAATTACATTTAGCACTCATTTAATAATAAGTCAAAAAAAAAAAAATAGCTCTAAAAGAGCTAACACATTTAAGAAAAATGATAAGAGTACATACTTTATTTAACTAATTTATGAATTGTAGGGACATGTCTAAAAAGTGAAGGTATTTAGGGAAAAATGATTATTCTTTAAATGTGTACATAAAAATGGCCGTTTAGAATTTTTGGATGGCTGGAGAAACAAAGACTGTAACTCGTATTAAATTACCATCTTTAGCCTAATGTGATTGAGTTTCAAGTGCCAAATACATGTAAAATTTTCGTCAAAAGAAGATAGCTTTCTCTTTTTATGATTATTATTAGATGCAAAATTCACGGAAGATTTAAAACATACGTAAAACATATCTTAAAATAAAAACATGAAGTAAAATCTCCAACTACTGTTGCAGGAACTCGCTCAGAATTACCCATGATGGTAACCTCGTTATGCATCAGTTGCGTTGTTGACGCGAGCCCCTGCAAAGTATAACAAACGTGGTCAGTAGCTCCAGTATCCACTACCCACGAATGAGTAGAAACCGATGGTAAAATATTTATGTTAGACATTCACATAGCGTAACTTGTCTCGTCTTTCTGACTTGACAATACTTCTTCTAGGGACCAACCTTGCCACATTGGAAATATTTGACCCGCTTAGAAGTTTGTCCAAGTTTCTTTTGAGACGTGCTTCAAGTATTTGTCTTCTTAGTTTTCTCCAGCGCCTGCCTCCTCCCAAGTATTATCCAAAGCTTTGAGCAGCTTCCCGACCTCATCCTTTGAGTCCTAGAGCTTTTTCTGGATATCCGCTTGCCTAGTTTTCTTGCCTTTCCGATCTTACTTCAGCTTCAGGATCTCACTAGACATGCTATTCGCATACGCGGAAAACTTCCTCTGAATAGCAGAGAATTCTAGAGCATCATACAAAGGTTAAAATGGTTAGCACGAAGAGAAGAAAAAATGCAAAATCAACTAACAAGAATGCCCCATCTTGATCTGCTGCTTCTCAAAATAATGAAGGCTTCTGAATAACGAGCCCAAAGTAGAGTCTGACTCCGCCAGATTGAGCACTAGCTAATGAGCATAGATAAGGAAGGAATCAATCTGCGTATTGGCCGTAGGTGCGATAAGATTAGGAAGAGGAAGCAAATTTGATTAGCTAGGTTGATATGAGGAAGCCTTGGAGGCGCCTGACTTGTCTTTTCCCCTCCAGTAATCCCTCAAGAGGAGAAAAGACCTCTCCTCATCCGTTTCTACCTTCCCGGAACACTCGAAGGCCTAGTCAAACCAAACTTCACAGAGGTAGGACTGATCTGCAATTTTGCCGACAGTGAGGAAGAAGCACGCTGATGAAGGCTCTCTTGGTGGGATGAGGCTTGGGAACCAGGCCAAAGCCACAAGTCTCATCATCTTTGACCCGATTCCAAGACCGTAGTGCCTCATCAATAAGAGGGGCTAGGACTAGTCCATTGCATGTCATCAGGGAGCTCGGTTATGTCTCCATCAAAGTTCGACCAACTATAAGCAGATCCACCCCTTCCGTCCCAAACAGTGCCCCAACTGCGATCACCCACGTCAAAGACGCAATCCACTCAAACCTGTTCCTCAGGCGTAAGCTCGGTCTGATGAAGCTTTGTCCAAGAAAAATGTGAAACGATCATAACGACAAATCCACAAAGGGGCCAAAAGATCTTACAAAGACCAAAAGACCCACTCGGAGGAACACTATCGTGACTAAAAAACTTTGGGGCTTTGAGATCTAACTTAAGAAAGAAAAAATATATTCCACCACCCTGAGAAGTTGTAAGGGGGATCATAAACAAGAGGTGAGCGACCCTAGGCCCAACTCGAAAAATAGATAGCTTCACTTGATTCTGAAAACTGACTTGACTCAGTTTTCAGTTAAACTAAAACTCAGTTTTAAGCATAGAGAGTATTAAGTAAGTTTCAAGATATACCCTTTAATACTTAGACATGTATTGAAGGTTTCAAAGTAAGTATGAAAACTTAGGTGCAGAAACTTAAATAAAGCGATTAAATGAGACATGATATATATAGTGGTTCGGAATCAAAGTCCTACGCCCATTCTTCCAAACTTAATCGGGAATCCACTAAGTTTCAGTATACAAGCCTTCTCACGATCTATGGACAACCCATCAGAATCCTCCGTCCTTCGGTCTGCTGTCGTCACTTTCCCCAAAACTCCTTGTAAATTACTCCTTCTTCAGTTTGAAGTGAGGACTCAATCCGCAACCTTCTTCTTGGATGATTAGATGTTTGCTCTTTCTTCCTAGAACTCTGTTGGTTGTTTAGGCCCGTCGGAATCAGATCCCAGAGTAGGAACTGACAGCTATGAATATAACTTTGGGAAGTTATATTCACCAAGTATATAGCTTCAGCCCCGTGCTCTTAGCCAGATGTACGAAAAGGAATAACTTAAGTTGGAAACTTAAGTATCATGTACTTAGTACATGAAATTTTAGAAAGCTTGAGTAGAAAGTTGAGCAGAGTGTCGACTTAGTTTTCACAAGATTTTCGATGATATTTTGCTGAGTTGTCTAGCAATTTATAGGATGGCATGGATGACAATTTTAATTCTTCCCATTAGACTGTGAGATCCAACCTTTGGAGATAAAGATTGGGTCGTCCAATCATAGCCATTCTTCTTAACTGAAACTCAGTTCCTAACAATTTCCCTCTTTTCGATATTGTCAAAAGTACTTAACTAAGTCAGAAAAGAAAATGAAACATGGTGAACTGAGTTTACATCGACACTACTAGTACACAAGCCCTTATTGTGACATACTCTAATTGATCTTCCCCCTGAATTGGAGAGATATTTCTCGATTAATCAACATAGAGTGAAAAAGTAAGTTTGCTGATCACACTAGAAATGTGAGATCAGCCAAGTTAAAAATACTTAGAAAGAGAGAGAGAGAGAGACAGAGGGAGACAATGAGTGATTGTCGTCAAGTCAGCTTCTGATTTTTCATTACTGTGAGAAGAATTACAAGTACAATGAAATACTAGAAACTAAAGAATGTCACTAAGTGCAAAAACTAGATACCACGAGGTTTATGGAGGAGATTGATCAGATGCAGAAGCTTTTGATCCAGACAACTTTGCAACCAACTCTGCCAGTATTCGGTATTGATCCTGCCTCCTCTTCTCCTCGGCCTCTTCCCTTTGAAGCCTCTCTTTCTCTTGAGCTTCTCTCCTCCTTCTTTCCTCTTCTTCTCGGAGCTTCCTCTTGATAACTCTTGTAAAAGAGTTATATTCTCTTGATGTTAGTTCGTTTTGGAGAGCATTTCGTTTATGTTTAGTTCATTTAATGTCGATTTTATCTTGTTTATAGTTGCTTGTGTTGTATTAGAGTTAAGTAGGTAATTTTAGTGTTTATTGTTTCACTTTTGCAGATTTTAGAGCTGAACAAGCTGGTCAAAAAATGAAGTCAACAACTCGAAAAGAAGGAGGCTTGTTCTTTTGTCCTGTAGTGGAGGCATTTAATTAATGAGCTGGAAAGTGATGTGTTGAAAATTCCCACAATTTCTCAAGGGCAAGGATGGAAAAGTGCAAAAAGGAGGAAAACCTAATTGAGGACATCACTCTCATTATGGAAGAAATAGAATTTCAGCTCGAGAGAGAAAGGAGAAGCTTGGAAATTGAAGGGGAAGAGAAGGAGCTGAGCTGCAGTTCAACCACCGTAGAGAGATCGACGTGGGATTGAGGAATCATTCCACATCCGTTGATCGATCGAAGGGGGATTCAATCTTCTTCCTTTTATCTTTAGATTTACAACTTGAATTATGAGGAGTAATGTTCTTTGACTGTTTTTGTTAGGAATATTGTTAGATATTATAAAACTCTCTCTGTTGTAATTGATTCATAGTCAGAGTTTGATATGTTTTGGTACATCAAAGCTATAGTAACTCAGTATCGAGTCGATTGTAAATGTCCTGTATAGGACTTCATACTCGAGTTGTAATAGAATAGAAAGGAAAAGAATCGAGGTTGCTGAAGGAGTCAGCAGACTTGATGGATTGCTGAAGATTACAAAAGAAGAAAAAGGTCAGCAATGCGGAGGAATGCTACAAGAATGCTGAAGGAGTAACTCCAGCAGAATCTGAAGGTCTCAGCTCAAACTGCTGAGATACCTACCGAGTGCTAACAACCAGCAAACGACAATCAACAATCAAGAGAACTCACAGAGTCGTAGATCAGACGGATCCAAATCACAAAGAAACCCGATAAATTAGAGGATAGAATAATCATGATACACAAAGGAGGTTTCAGAGCTACATCAAAAGATCCATTCTGACAAAGACGGCTACAAAATAGATGCTATGCCAATCAGAGATGAGGAGACTTGAAGAGTCTCTGTCCGCGACAGAAAAAAGAAGAACACAGATAGGCGAGCAATCCCTTTGAGTCTAACGGATAAGATTCAAATAGCCGTTTGAATCTTCACCTATAAATAGGTGTCATCCTTATTTGATTCAAAGGTTCGCGAATTTCTACACTCAGAGATAACAAAAAGAGATCATATACACTCTCTACATTACGCGAACACATCCGAGCTAAGTTCCTGACTGAAGCTTTTCACAAGCTTTAATCTCTAAAGCTCGACACCTGTGAAGTTAAGCTTCCAAGGTTATTTTGGCATTCTTTCTACTCTGGAAAGAATCTAGCTGTCACGATTGCCGTGCAAGTATGATTCATACGGGCAACGCCAACACAAGGATAGGTTCTGGGAAGAAGTATAAAACTCCCAACAGTCGACGTCCAAGGAGAAGGAAGGTTTGTCCTCACTCTACAGAGCGACACCGGTTGAAGATTGGAGATCGAGGTCCTTGAAGGTGCGCGCTGACCAAACGGAGGATCTGCTCAACGTTAGCGATCAGGCCTGACCTTGTACTTATTCTTCTAGTGAATTTTTTGTTGGAGGACTGAAGAGTGGACGTAAGACAGTTGTTCGAACCACTATAAAATCCTTGTGTCTCTACCGTCTTATTTTGTTATATTCTGCGATTACATATATTTGAAACTCAACACACCAAGTGTTGTAGTATAAACTGCAATTTGGATTAACGAATAATTGAGCTAAAACACATTTGATAAACACTAGCTGAGTCGAGACCTTAGCTAGATACGTGCAAGATTAACTTAGTACTTCCTCTGCATATAAAACACTCTGAACGGGGACCAACAAGTGGTATCAGAGCGGTTGTTCTTTACAGACTAGCTGCTTCTGAGTCTCTTAGGACCAGATCCAGATTTTCCTTGCATATTTTTATTTCTGTGTTTAGCTCAGGTTCAAAACAATGGCGCACAATGTGAAGCTTGCAAAGTTCTCTCCAGAATTCTACTCTACCTAGAAAAAGAGGTCGATGATCACACTGATGAATGTACATCCTGAGATGAGACAAGTGATCGAAAAAGGACCAATAAAAATCCAAAAGGTAAAGAAAAGGATTGGAGAAGTCGTAGCAGGACCAGACGAAATGGTGGACAAGCTGTTTGAAGAGTGGACTCCAGAAGAACGAGCCCGTGACCAACTAAATTACGTAGCCATGGACTTAATTTTAGGTGCACTGTCACCTACTCTAATGGCAGAAGCGTTGGAGTACGAAAATGCTAAAGAGATGTGGGATTTCCTTGGCACCCTTAGTAAAGAAACGGATCATATGAAGATAAACAAGCTACAACAATGGGTAGACAGGTATGAATCTTTTCGATTGATTCCAAGTGAAACCATCAAGGACATGGAGGCAAGATTCAACAACATAGTAGCTGAGTTAAAGAAACTGGGAAGAACGTACGAGCTTCCCGACATGAACTCAAAGTTTCTCTCAAGACTGCTAAATGAGGATTGGTTTGTCAAAGTAACCAGCCTGAAGGAAAAAGATCTGTCAGCAATCAGCACCAAAGAAGTATTTGCTCAACTGAAGGCCCATGAATGGGACATCACGCAGATCAACAAAAATGAAGCTATTCGTGCCGCAGTGACCACTGAAGAACCAGTTGGAGATGTTGCATTCTTTGTGAAGAAAGACGAACAAAAGTGGAAGACAAAGAAGCCATTTCACTCAGATCGACCAGCTCAGTCCAGCTCAACAAAGGAGATTCCTTCCACCAACGAATCTGAATTCAAAGACGCAGAATGCTCAGTTAGCGAGCTGGAAGAACTAATGAAGAAATTGCAAAGACAACTGTTGACAGCCAAAGGGAAGAAGGAGGATTTCCAGCAAAGTCAACCAACAGAAAACAAGAACGTCAAGAAAGCGTCAAGGGCATGCTACGAATGTAATTCCCCAGATCATCTAAAGTTTGAATGCCCATGAGTAGATCTTTAGGACAGAGAAAGACTGAGAAAGCTGTTCGAAAGGTGAGCAACAAAGGCTGTCACCAAAGCCTTATTGACAAAGACGGAATTACTAGACATCTCAGATCATGACGATGAAAGTTACTCATCACAAGATGAAAGAATGTTCTCATGGTGTTCATGGCCGATATCAATGAAGAGCAGATAGAAGAATCGGCTCTAGCTGCCGTAGGAAACCAGGTAACAAACTCTTCATTGTCTACTGCATCTACTTCTGATAATATGCATGATACTGCTGATTCATATTGCTCAGAATCAGATGAGATAACTGTAGAATATCTGCTGAAAGAGTTTTCAAAATTCATGCATTAAAGGGTATTTTAGTAAAAGAAAATTCCTCTCTGAAATCTCAGCTTTCTATTTCGACCAGTGAGATTGAGAAATCTAGGTCAACAAACGAGGAACTCTCAAAGTTGAAAACAGAATTCTTCTCCTTGAATGAAAAGTATAGAATTTTAAATCAGGAGAATGAAGTTTTGAAAAGCAATAACTCCGTGAAAATACGTGTCATTGCAAATTTTCAAAAAGCACGAGAGATTTGAATGATATTCTAAGTGTCCAAAGAAGTTCGAAGAACTTCGCTGGAATAGGTTTTGATAAAGAAATGTCAAATGATGCAGAATCAAGTAAGACAAAAAAAAAATTTTTGTCCCAGCAACTGGGAAGATTCAACAAACTTCTAGGAAAGATAAGAGGGAAAACTCCAAATCAATTGCTCGGCAAAAATGTTGGCAGAATAGTATCCCTCAGCTGACTGCTCAGCAAAGATTAAATTATTTATCTGCTGAGAAGAGGCCAGCAAAGTCAGGGTATGTAAACCAGCAGACTGTTCTATCTGCTAGGAAGGTTCATACAAATCCTAGCAAGGCTAAGAAATCTGCTGAGGTTGCAAGGAAGCCCAACATACACTCCAAGTGGAAATGACACCTACTTGAGGCCAGAGTCTAAATCAAACAATTTTCAAAAGATAGTGATGGCTCGACACACCACTACACATTCCTATGCTGATTTCAGATATTATGCTAATAGGAAAGGAAGGGTAGTGCAACATGTTGACAAACAAAATGTCAAAATCACAAAAGTCTGGATCCCCAAAGGAATGATCAAGAGAACTAATCTTCCAGGACCCGTAATTGATCGGGTACCAATAATATAACTTCTTTGTTTTGCAGGAACCTGGTCTAGGAAGAAGAATCTCAAGAAAATTAAAATAATGGATCCTAGACTGTAATACCCCAAATCTATATTTATATTTATGGACTTAATTTTGG
>JAPKLW010000032.1:918670-948534 GCA_026898455.1 Plectranthus barbatus | reverse complement strand
GTCTCTTCGGTAGCATCCGGATCCTACTTCTGGGTCGGGGTGCTACATAGACAGTGGATACTCAGGTCACATGACTGGATATGAAGAGATCTTCACAGAACTTCAAAAATTCAGAGGACCTTCAGACTCATTTCGTGACAATTCAAAGACTAGAGTAATCGGAAGAGGGTGCATCGAGTAGAATGGAATGCAAATAATCAACATTGCCCTCGTTGATAGTCTCACGCACAACTTACTGAGCATCAGCCAGCTAAGTGAAAATGGAAACAATGTTTCTTTCTTTGATACAGGTTGTGAAGTTGCTGATAGGACCACTGGTGAAGTAAAGCTTAGAGGAATCAGGAAAGGAGGACTCTACATCGTTGATTGGGAAAGTGGTCAGCAAACATCATGCTTCATAGCTTTCAGCAAGGAAGAGACAAATTGGCTATGACACAAAAGGCTAACGCATCTAAACTTTAAAACTATCAATTACATTGCCAAGAATAACATTGTTGCAGGTCTACCTCAAGAAACTTTCAAGAAGGAAGGAATATGCAGAGCCTGTCAACAAGGAAAACAAGTCAAAGTGTCCTTCAGATCCAATCCGAAAAAGACCACCTCAAACAGAATCCTTGAGCTGCTGCACATTGATTTATTCGGCCCAGTGACTCCACCCACTGTAGGAAATAAACAATATACCTTGGTTGTTGTTGATGACTATATCAGTTACACATGGGCGAGGTTACTTCAAGGAAAGGACCAGGTGAAGATTATCCTTCCTGAGCTGATACTCAGAATTCAAAATGACAAAGAACTCACGGTGAAAAGGATAAGATCCGACAACGAGACAGAATTCTGTAACAGAGCACTGATGGATTTCTGCGTTGATGCTGGGATAGGACATGAAAGGTCCATCGCAAGAAAACCTCAGCAGAACGGCCTGGCAGAAAGAAAAAATAGGACTCTCAAAGAGGCTGTACAAACAATGCTAGCGGATTTAGATCTGAGTCAAAGGTATTGGGGATAAGCTGCTATGAATGCTTGCTACACGTAGAACTGAAGCAGATTGAATCTTCGCTTCAACAAAACTCCCTATGAAATATATCATGGTCGTAAGCCTTCCTTAGCTCATCTTCGTGCTTTTTGTTCACCATGTTATATCCATAACAATGGGAAGTTAAAGTTAAGTACTTTTTCTCCCAAAGCTGACGAAGGAATGTGATAAACTGTAGAAAGCAGCGATCAAATAATATTATTACACCCTAAGGTGGTCGATCCCACAGGGACTGTGCAACAAAATATCCAAAGTACCAGCCATAGTTTTAGAACATAGAAGTTTGAGGATTTTAGAAAAGGGATTTGATTTTGGAATTTAAAGATAACAATGCAAGAAAGTAAAGGGCTTTGAAAACAATAAAGGAAAACACAGATCCTAGGGTAGATATTCTAATCATCAGCATGCAATATCCATCAACTCAGCAATAGGGAAAGATTAGATTTTGGTGGATTAAATTCCTTGGACTGACAATTAAATCCTAGATTACTAAATAGTGACTATCTCCTCTCGATCTCAAGAACAAAAATTTAGCCAATCTCAATATTTATCTAATTAATTCCTATACAAGATTCTTCTTTTTTAGACAGGAAACAAAAATAATTAATTCTCTCTTCCTATTAACAATCTTCAGCAAGGAAGAGACAAATGTGCTATAGCACAAATGGCTAACGCATCTAAACTTTAAAACTATCAATTAAATTTCCAAGAATAACATTGTTGCAGGTCTACCTCAAGAAACTTTCAAGAAGGAAGGAATATGCAAGGCCTGTCAACAAGGAAAACAAGTCAAAGCGTCCTTCAGATCAAATCCGGAAAAGGCCACCTCAAACAGAATCCTTGAGCTGTTGCACATTGATTTATTCGGCCCAGTGACTCCACCCACTTTAGGTAATAAACAATATACATTGGTTGTTGTTGATGACTATTCCAGGTACACATGGGTGAGTTTACTCAAACAAAAGGACGAGGTGAAGATTATCCTTCCTGAGCTGATACTTAGAGTTCAAAATGACAAAGAACTCATGGTGAAAAGGATAAGATCCAACAATAGGACAGAATTCTATAATGGAGCATTGATGGATTTCTGCGCTGATGCTGGGATAGGACATGTAAGGTCCACCGCAAGAACACCTCAGCAGAACTGCCTGGCAGAAAGAAGAAACATGACTCTCAATGAGATTGTACGAAAAATGCTAGCGGATACAGATCTGAGTCAAAGGTATTGGGGAGATGCTGCAATGAATGCTTGTTACACGTAGAACGGAAGCGGATTGAATCTTCGTTTCAACAAAACTCCCTATGAAATATATCATGGTCGTAAGCCTTCCTTAGCTCATCTTCGTGATTTTCGTTCACCATGTTATATCCATAACAATGGGAAGTCAAAGTTAAGTACTTTTTCTCCCAAAGTTGACGAAGGAGTGTGAAAAACTGCAGAAAGCAGCGAGCAAATAATTTTTTTACACCCTAAGGTGGTCGAT
Organism: Plectranthus barbatus; assembly: GCA_026898455.1. Classification (NCBI taxonomy): domain Eukaryota; kingdom Viridiplantae; phylum Streptophyta; class Magnoliopsida; order Lamiales; family Lamiaceae; genus Plectranthus; species Plectranthus barbatus. The sequence goes on along the minus strand of JAPKLW010000032.1, from coordinate 946,014 downwards.
CCCACATGGACTGTGCAATGAAATATCTAATGTACCAGCCACAGTTTTAGAATATAGAAGTTTGAGGATTTTAGAAAAGGGATTTGATTTTGGAATTTAAAGATAACAATGCAAGAAAGTAAAGGGCTTTGAAGACAATAAAGGAAAACACAGATCCTAGGGCAGATATTCTAATCATCAGCATGCAATATCCATCAACTCAGCAATAGGGAAAGATTAGATTTTGGTGGATTAAATTCCTTGGTCTGACAATTAAATCCTAGATTACTAAATAGTGACTATCTCCTCTCGGTCTCAAGAACAAAAATTTAGCCAATCTCAATATTTATCTAATTAATTCCTATACAAGATTTTTCTTTTTGAGACAGAAAACAAGAATATTTAATTCTCTCTTCCTATTAACAATCTTTACCTCTCGGTCATTTGATTGATAACTATAAACCTAGACTAAAATTCATCTCTCGATCCTTCTTTAAATCTAGATTCATTAAATTAATCTCAGGGAATTAAACCACGCTATCGAGTTGATTTCAATAAACATGCATCAGAAAAGAATACACATAACCCTAGAACCTGTTAGGGTTCTAGCTACAAAACATAACTAGAACAAAAGAAAACATATTATAAATTACCTAAGAAATTGAAGAGGAACCTTCAATGTCTTGTAAAAACTCCAATGTCTACAATATTCTTCACAAAATCCAAAATTAATTCGTGCATAATTGTGTAGAGTATTTATAGAGGAACCAAAATATCTAAACTGGGTATTGGGCTAAAAAAACAAAAATTGCCAAAACAGACCAAAATCTCCTTCTCGGGCCTCTGTGACGATCGACAGGGAGGCTGTCGATTGACATAAATGTAAGTCGAAATTCGAGCCATCCTCTCTGTCGATCCAGCCTCTCTGACCTCCCTGTCGGTTGACAGGGATCCTGTCGATCGACATGCCTGCACATGTCGAGCCTCCTTCTTCTGCCTTGCCACCGATCGACATCCGACCTCTGTATCGATTGACATGCACCACGTCGATCGACACAGAGGTAATGCTTTAGGTTTTTAGCTTTGTTTTCCAACTTTGGTCGACTTCTAGTGGTCAATCGAAGGGGCACCTCTGTGTAACTCGGCTCTTTCATCATTTCACCTCTTTTTAGCCCTAAATACTTACAAAACTCACCACACCAAGGGCATAACATCCTCTAAAACAGTCTTATGCACAAAAATAGGTAAAAACATAACTAATTGTACTGAAACAATGGAGAAAAATATGGATAAGTGAGTACAAATATGAGCTTATCAAACCCCTCAAACTTGAATACTTGTCCTCAATCAAAGAAAAAAAAGAAAAGAAATCTCAAGCAGTTGAAAGTGCAATGCCTCACAAGATTCATCACAATCAAAGGATCATCAATTCACATCACACAAGCAATTTGAAAGAGATAAGGATCCATCAACTTCGGAAGACTCACAAGGAAGTGTATCGCTCATTCACACAAGTTTTTGGGTTTCAATGAAAGCACTCACAACATGTATGAAGAAATTTCTACCATAGGCTTGAAAAATTTCTGGAATCTCCACTCCTCAAATGTGCACTCAATTCAAGAATCAAAAAGGACTTTTTTTTTTTAATGTAGGCTTTTGTGAAAGGTAGGGAAATATGGCCAAGTGACTAAAAATCAATCAAGTTGTACTTCCTCAATCAATCTAAACCACTATCTATTTATCATCCACCCATCTCCTAATATTTTCAACACAAACCAAGACTCTTTTTTTTTCTTTTTCTTTTCTAATCCTTTTATGCTCTTAAAAATTTTTTTTTAATCATTTGAGCTTATAAGGACACAATCATACTCTTTTCTTTTCTAGAGCCCAACCTTCTTTTGCTCACCAATTTTTTTTTTACAAATTTCTCATCCACCTATAACAATTACCCTCATTTCACCCAAATCCTATACACAGGATACAATTCACCTTTTTCATAGCACTATCTCATAGACAAAATTGAACTACAATATTTTTCTTAACTCATGGACTAAGAAAGAAAAAGTAACAGGCTCAAAGGGGCTAATAAAAGAATAAAACATCACAAGGGACAATGTTTGGGATAATTTGGCTAACAAAGACGGCCTAAGATCATTTTCTATCCTTGTGCACACTATGCAGTCTCGAAACAGAACAAAAGCAAGTTCTAGAGAAACAAAAACATACATGCGAATCTCACATCAAACGAAAAAGGCTCAAATTCTCACTTGGGTTCAAACATTTCTTCCTTAGTCAATTTCAATCCACTTAAACATCATGCAAGTGTAAGTTTTAATTAGATCTTATCATGCGGTATTCTACATTCATAGGCAATCTACCACAATTGAAATCAAATTAAACTCATCCCTAATCAATTTCAACTCGCAATCAGTTCAAATGGGTTCAATTATTCAACAATTTTCCTCATCACTATATCCATATTTTTTACTAGGCAAAAATTTAAAGAAAGCAAGTAAAGGATAGATAAGTTCGAATTTATTGTCCACATCTCCCAAACATATTTCGAACTTAGAGAGTAGGAAAAAGTTTGAAAATCAGACAAGAAACAGAACTTATACCTGACTCGTTGATCTCAGACACCAACATTTTTATCCATCGGAGGAATCAGCTCATCGTGAAGGAGAATTGTGTCTGCTAGCACTCTGTGTTGATTGACAGGGGTCCTGTGGATCGACACAGAGCCTTCCTGTCGACCCATGCATCGGGTCGAAGTGTAACTCTGTGCTGACCACTATCTCGATCGACAGGGGGCCTGTCGATCGAGACAGAGGTAAATCATCCTTGTTTTTTTTCAAAAATAATATAAAATAAAGGCAAAACAGAAATTGGAAAATAAAGTTAAACACACCAACAAAAATTAAATGAAATTCGAAAAAACAAAATAACATGAATTGAAAACAAATCATGTAAAAGTTGGGTTACCTCCCAACAAGTGCTTTAGTTAACGTCATAGCTCGACGATACCTTTTTTTCTTAGAACTAAGGCGGGCTAGAACGCACTCGCCTTCCTCGGGCATCCACCATGTAGACCCATGACAGCAGTGAGCTCAGGATGAGATTGTGTAATTGAAAATTTTGCCACCTCAATCCCTCGCTCCCATCTTTGAGCGGCTCGGTCTTCTTTGATTTCTTCACTTGCTTCCTCTTCTTCCTCTTCATCAACTTCCTCTCTGGAGGTAATCCTGAAACATTCTGATTGCTGGCGGCTTTTGTCGAGCTTGAAAGTAATCTTCTCCTCATTTTCTCGAAGCGTGATCTCCCCTCCTCGACAGTCGATCAATGCAACACTATTGTCTAGGAACTCCCTTCCCAAGATTAGGGGTGTGCTTCCATCTTCCTTCATGTCGAGGACCACAAAATCTGCAGGAAAAATAAGATGACCTACATGAATAAGTATATCTTCAATTATACTTTTGGGGCGAGACACAGATCGGTCTGCCATATGCAAGGTGATAGTGGTCGGCCTCAACTCTCCAATCTTGAGGTGCTAAAAGATAGAGAAGGGCATCAAATTGATGCTGGCACCAGTGTCACACAACACCTTCTCGAACTCGATCCCCCCGATCTCTACTGGGATGGTGAAGCACCCTGGATCGCTCCTCTTGATAGGCATCTTTTTCTGTAGGAGTAGGCTGCACTGCTCATGAAGCTTCACTGTAGCATTCTCCACGAAGTGCTTCTTTACACTCATCAACTTGCGGAGGTATCTCATGTAACCTAGAATTTTAGACAAAGCTTCAATCAAAAGTAAGTCAATACTCACCTTCTTCAAGTTCTCAACAAAGCGAGAGAACTTGGAATCCTCCTTCTGCTTGGCAAAGCGCTGAGGAATGGGCATCAAAGGTGGTCTGGGAGCTTTGGAACTTGAATTTTTGTGCTGGGGAAGCTGCTGTGTGTCGACTGGGCAGCAGTCATGTCTATCTGGCTTCCATTTCGATCGACTGGGGGTGTGTCAATCGACACACCCATTTCAGCCCTATCGACCGAGTCTTCATCATCTGTGTCAACTCCTCCATCTTGTCCTCTGTGTCGGTCGACAGGATGTGTTGATCGAAATAAAGGACGGCTCCGCGGATACTTTTTCCTTCTCTCCCCCAAACTTGTTTCGGAGCATGCTCGGGCCTGAGTAGCTGGTTCTGGACCTTAACTTCACAGCTTTGCAGTCCTTTTGGTTCTTTGGATTCACCTCAATGGTGCTTGGCAGCTTTCCTCGCGTGTTTTGCGCACCAAGTGAGGTGGCAATCTGACTAGCTTGAGTCTCGATGATCTGTACGTGCTTCCCGAGCCTGTGCACCTTGGTATTGACTCCTGCCACCTCCTGTTCAATTTTTTCCAACTTTGAAGTCGGAAGCTTTAATGAAGTTCTTCAACACCTCGTCAAGGCTCTCCTTCTTCTTCTCCACAACTTCACCATTCTGCACATCGAAATCAGGTGGAGGTTGTTCGGCAACCTCTGGCTGAGCATAGGAGAAACCTGGGTGAGGTCTCGGATGGTAGTGCTGGTATCCCCCTTGCCGGTATTGATTTTGGAAGCCACCACGATGCAAGTAGTTCACGTCGGGGATAGGGTCAACCTGTGCAACAAAAACAAGAATAATGGAAGTCAATTTTTCAACCTCCCCCTTGAGCTTCTTTATCTCTTTCTTCAGTGTGTCATCCTCCTTTCTCTCCACAGCTCGGACTTGCAGCCTCCTTGGATTGCCCCACTGCTGAATGTGCAAAGCCATCGTCTTGAATAGCTTCAGGGCCTTTTCTGGTTATTTGCTCATGAAGGATCCTTCGGCTGCATTCTCAACAGAATCTTGGGTCTTTTCAGTCCACCCCCTGTAGAAGATATGGGCCTGCTCCTCAATGTCAACTCCGTGGCCCGGGAAACTCCTCAACAAATCATTAAACTTGATCCACGCCTCAAATAAAGACTCGTCCATCCTCTGGTGGAACTGCAGGACCTCCATCTTTTTCTGAATGATGACTGAAGGTGGGAAGACGGCGGCGAGGAATTCTGCTCTGAGATCGGCCTAAGTACGGATGCTGCTACAGTCCAGGGCTGTAAACCACATCTGAGCCTGATCCCTAAGTGAGAAGGGGAACAGGCGAAGACAGATCACATCTTGGGTCACTCCGTTCTGCTCGATGGTATCACACACCTCCACGAACATTCTGAGGTGGGTGTACGGGTCCTCCACTGCTCGGCCACCAAATTAGTTTTGCTGAACCATCTGAATCAAACCGGTCTCGAGTTCAAAGTTATTGGTAGTGATGCTAATAACAAATCCCTTATTCCCGGGCTGTGGTCTGTACTTCTTGGCCATCGCATTCGGATCCTCATCATCGGAGTCCTCTTGGCAGCACCTTTCTCTTTCTCTTCTTTCAGCCTCGCGCCTTTCTGCTTCCCTCTCTGCCATGAGTTGCTTGATGATGTCCTTCGTCTGGTTGACTTCTTAAACAAGAAGAAAGGTATTCTGTTGAGTAATGAGCTGTGTCGGGATCCTCCAAGGGTGGCATGTTTGAGAATTCGTCTTCAGTTCGGTGTGGTGGTGGATCCATGTTGGTGTATGTGCCTTGTTTTTCCTTGCTTTTCCTCCTCCGGACTGCGGCTTCGATTTCTAGATTGAAATTCTCGAGTGGTTTGCCCCCTAGCCCTCGTGTTCATAAACCTGAAAACAAAAACAAAAAGGAAAACATAAAATCAGCAGTAGTGTCGGTCGACAGAGAGGCTGTCGATCGACACAAAAGATGTTGCTGTTTCTATCAACGGCCGCGTTGTTGATCGAAACAGAGCGCAAAAATAAAAAAATGACCGAAAATCCAAAAACGAGAAAATAAACACCAAGAACCAAACTCAAACCCCAAAACACGAAATTGGAAACACAAAAACCAACAAATACGAAAATAAACAAAAACATAATTAAAAATACAACCTCAATCCATTAGAACTAAAAACAAACTAATATCTAGATAAATCTGACAGTCCCCGGCAACGACGCCAATTTGATAAACTGCAGAAAGCAGCGAGCATATAATATTTTTTCACCCTAAGGTGGTCAATCCCACAGGGACTGTGCAACGAAATATCCAAAGAACCGACCACAGTTTTAGAACATAGAAGTTTGAGGATTTTAGAAAAGGGATTTGATTTTGGAATTTAAAGATAACAATGCAAGAAAGTAAAGGGTTTTGAAAACAGTAAAGGAAAACACAGATCCTAGGGCATATATTCTAATCATCAGCAAGCAATATCCATCAACTCAGCAATAGGGAAAGATTAGATTTTGGTGGATTAAATTCCTTGGTCTGGCAATTAAATCCTAGATTACTAAATAGTGACTATCTCCTCTCGGTCTGAATAACATAAATTTAGCCAATCTCAATACTTATCTAATTAATTCCTATATAAGATTCTTCTTTTAGAGACAGAAAACAAGTATATTTAATTCTCTCTTCCTATTAACAATCTTCACATCTCGGTCTTTTGATTGATAACTATAAACCTAGTCTCAAATTCACCTCTCTATCCTTCTTTAAATCTAGATTCATTAAAAATTAATCTCAGGGAATTAAACCATGCTATCGAGTTTATTTCAATAAAAATGCATCAGAGAATACACATAGCCCTAGAACCTGTTAGGGTTCTAGTCACAAAACATAACTAGAACAAAAAAAAAATATTACAAATTACCTAAGAAATAGAAGAGGAACCTTCAAAGTTTTGTAAACACTCCAATGTCTACAATATTCTTCACAAAATCAAAAATTAATTCGTGCATAATTGAGTAGAGTATTTAATTATAGAGGAGCCAAAATATCTAAACTGGGTATTGGACTAAAATAACAAAAATTGCCAAAACAGGCCAAAATCTCCTTCTCGGGCCTTTGTGTCGATCGACAGGGAGCCTGTCGATCGACACAAACATAAGTTAAAATCTGGGCCATCCTCTCTATCGATCCATCCTTTTTAACCTCCGTGTCGATCGACATGCCTGCACATGTAGAGCCTCCTTCTTCTACATTGCCTCCGATCAATATCCGACCTTTGTATCGATCGACATGCACCACGTCGATCGACACAGAGTTAATGCTTCGGGTTTTTGGCTTCATCTTCAACCTTTGGTCAACTTCTCGTGCGTCAATCGAAGCGGCAACTCTGTGTAACTCGGCTATTTCATTAGTTCACCTCTTTTTTGCCCTAAATACCTACAAAACTCACCACCAAGGGCATAACATCCTCTAAAACAGTCTCATGCATAGAATTAAGTAAAGACATAACTAATTGTACTGAAACAATGGAGAAAAACATGGACAAATGAATACAAATATGAGCTTATTTGGGTGTTCCGAGGATATGGACATCCACCTCACAAAGGATACAAAGTACTTAACAAGACAATCAAACTTGTGGAAATAACATGCAATGTTATTTTTGATGAAGCTACTTTATTGCGCAGGACCATTAGAAATCAAGGAGATGAGACTCATGAAACCAATGATGTCAATGAACTTTCGGGCTCAAATATTTCCGAAGCTGAACCAATTGATCCAACTAGGTTAATGAGTGAATCATCATCTCTGCTGAAGACCTTGACTGATCAGCCGACAGTCAAGAAGGCCGGTGATGCAACTGGTAATGCTGAGGCCACCATAAATTCTCTCAAAAAGCTTACATTTCAAAAGGGAACTCAAGGAGATGAAGCTATCCAGCAAAATAAAGATACAGTTGAAGGTTCCCAGAATCCAGCAAACGATATGCCAGAAGACGGTCATTCAGCAGAAGACACTCCAACAAGCGTAGCGGACAACTTAGAAGATCTACAGCTTGTTGATGAACCAGTCTCAGAAGAACACATCAGACCAACCAGCAGTCAAGACATTCCAGTAGAAGAGCTACAAAGACCAAAATGGCTGCTTAGAGATCATCCTATTGAAGCAATTCTAGGAGATATTGCAGATCCAATCCGAACCAGGCACATCGCTATGCTAGCCTTCTTCATATCACATGAGGAGCCTACCAAAGTAGCGGACGCACTCAAATCAGTTGAATCGATCAACGCGGTGCAAGAAGAACTATCAGAATTCACAAGGAATCATGTATGGGATCTCGTCGATCGGCCGACATATCAATCTGTGATAGGAACCAAATGGGTATTCAAGAATAAGCGAGACAAAAATGGACTCATCGTTCGCAACAAAGCTAGACTAGTTGCTAAAGGATATGCACAGTTGTTGGAATTCGGACAAGTTCGAGTTAATTACTCGTGCGGAAATATTTAATTTTGTTGTAATTAAATATTATGAGGTCGAAGTACGTCGCGAGTAGATAAGCGTAGTAAATTTATTTTCTCAAAACCGAATTTCGGTGAGTGAGAAATCGATCCTCGAAGTGGCACGCATAACAATGTGATGTGGGCATATTAATTTGTTAATTAATGATGTCCCACATTGGTTAATTAAACATACTTATCAAGGTTTAAATACCTAAGTGGTTAAACCATGTAATAACAAGTGTGTAATAGGGGTGTCGTATGACAGCCCCGTGCTCCTACGCGCGCGCCGCCGCCTGCCCCGTCTCGCCTCGGCCTTCGGCCTCTGCGAGGCCGCAGGCCGAGCGCCGAGCGCCCGCGCCCGTGCTCCGAGCCCCGAGCTCCGGCCTGGTCCGGTCCTGGTCCTGGACTTGGATCTTGGAAATTGGTCTTTGGGCCTCGGGCTTCGGGTTTTGGGCTTGTCCCGAAATTGCCTTATTTTTTTGGCGACTCAACGGGATGACTGGGCACGAGTATCTCGCCAAGTAGGACAACATGGAGCCTACGTGTGCGTGACATGGCAAGCATGTCAGCACGTAACGTGTCTGCGGGCATTACACAACGTGCTTGAATTCAATCAGCACGTGCCCGAGACTTGCACGCCGTAACTGCTCGATCCGGGAGACACGCGTCGTAACCGTCGTAACCGCCATCGTGCCTTGATTGCCAACACGCTCCCCTATAAATAGGCATCCCCAGGAAGCATGCAGTTATTCAGACACTTTCCAAAACCATTTTGTTGCATTTCACCTGAAGTCTTGTTGCTTTTCACCTGCCAACTCTGCTCCTGCTCCAATTCAGTTCGCCGGAGTTCCTTCGACTGCGGTGCTGCTTCGATCGAGACAAAAGCCATTTTACCTTTGGGGACAGACTGCCTTAGTCCGAGCACTACGGAGGCATAATCTGTCTTGCGGGAAGAGTTCTCTCGACTCGGCTTTTTAACTGTTTAATTGTTTCGTGATATTTTTCTTGTACTGTTTCACCCTGTATTTCTGAATCTCAGTTTCTGTAATCCTATTATTTCTACAATCGCAAGATAGATTATCTTTTATCTGAGATGAATACTTCCGGAAATGATGGCGGTAACAACACCGGTGGCGGGAACAACAACAACAATGTGCCTGGCTATGATCCTTCTGCTCCGCGCCTTCCTCCCAATGCTCAAGCGGAGAAGCCCTCCAAATTTACTGGCGTCGATTTCAAGATGTGGAGGCAGAAGATGTTGTTCTACATCACCACGTTGGGGCTCGCCAACTACTTGAAGGAGGACAAGCCCGAGTGTGATGATAATGAGCCGGACAGCCAGAAATGTGTCGCCTTCGACAACTGGTGCCATGGGGATTTCTTATGTCAAAATTTTATTTTAAATGCTTTAGTAGATCCCTTGTATGCGGTGTACGCAAATGTAGAAACGTCTAAAGAACTGTGGGAAATGCTAGAGAAGAAGTACCAAACAGAGGACGCGGGTACTAAATAGTACGCCGTGGCCAAGTATTTGTTGTACCAGATGGTAGAAAATAGATCGGTTGTAGAACAAGTGCAAGAGTTTCAATTGATCTTGCACAACGTTCAAGCCGAAGGGATGTTACTTCCCGATGCTTTTAATGTGGTTGCGGTCATAGAAAAGCTACCCCCTTCTTGGAAGGACTTCAAGAGTTACCTTAAGCACAAGCAAAAGGCTATGACTCTTGAAGATTTGATTGTCAAACTTCGGATTGAAGAAGACAATCGAAGGCCTGACCCTAGATTGAGGGCTATGGAGGCTAAGGCCAATTTGATGGAGCGTGGTGGTCCATCAAAGAAACGCAAGAGGCCTGCTCAATCAAGGCCTACCCAATCGAACAAAGGCGTTGTGATCAAAGAGCCTAAGTTCAAGGATGACTGCTACAATTGTGGCAAGCCTGGCCACATGGCTAATCAGTGCAAGAAGCCCAAAACTAACGGCAAGGGCAAATGAAAGATGTATAACTACAACGTCGAACCCGATAATGATTGGAAAGACGACTTGTGTGCTGTTGTCTCAGAAGTCCACCATGTGGACAATCCGAGGGAGTGGTTCGTTGATACGGGTGCAACATGTCACGCAGCATCCGAGAGGAATGTCTTCTCTTCCTACAAAGCTATTGAAGGAAGAAAGCTTCACATGGGCAACCAAGCCTCGTCTGATGTGGCTGGAGTTGGGAATGTGGTCCTAAGGCTCACAAGCGGAAAGGACCTCACCTTGAAGGATGTGCTGCATGTCCCGGACATCCGGAAGAATCTAGTGTCAGACTAACTTCTTGTAAACAATGGTTTTAAACTTGTTTTCAAGTCTGAAAAGTTTATTTTGTCCAAGTTTGGAAAGTTCCTTGGTCGGGGTTACCTTGCCAACGGACTTTTCAAAATGAATGTAATGGCACGGCGCCAAGCCGAAAAAGTTATCAATAAAAGTGAATCTTCTTCTGCTTACTTGATTGAGTGCTCTGATTTGTGGCATATTAGATTAGGACATGTAAATCTAAATGCTATAAAAAGATTGATGAATCTAAACTTGTTGAAAGTGACTGATTTTAAACAAACAAAATGTGAAGTTTATGTTGAAGCAAAAATGGCAAAGTTACCATTTCAATCAGTCGAAAGGAGCACTAAACCTCTAGAGTTAGTTCACACCGATTTGTGTGATCTGAAGTTTGTGCAAACTAGAGGTGGAAAGAAGTTTTTCATAACTTTTATTGATGATTGCACAAGATATTGCTATCTTTATTTACTTCGAAGTAAAGATGAAGCAATAGAAGCTTTCAAAAAATACAAAATAGAAGCAGATAATCAATTGAGCACTCGAATCAAAATGATTCAAAGTGATCGAGGTGGAGAGTATGTCGCTCCGTTTGAAGAACTTTGTGCTGCTTCAGATATAATTCATCAAACGACTGCTCCGTACTCACCTCAATCAAATGGTGTTGCCGAGAGAAAGACTCGAACTTTAAAAGAGATGATGAATGCACTATTGATTAGTTCGAGTTTACCCGAAAATATGTGGGGTGAAGCTGTCTTAACAGCCAACTACATCTTGAACAAGATTCCTCTCAAAGGAAAATATGTTACCCCATATGAGATGTGGAAAGGTAGAAAACCCTCCTATAAATATCTCAAAGTTTGGGGTTGTTTAGCGAAGGTTGAAGTGCCTCCACCCAAACAAGTTGCAATCGGTCCTAAAGCAATTGATTGCATCTTTATTGGCTATGCACTCAACAGTGCAGCTTATCGTTTCCTAGTGCACAAGTCGGAGAACCCGAATGTGACTGTAGGAACGACGATAGAATCAAGGAATACAATATTCTTTGAAAATGTCTATCCGAACAAGAGAAAAGAGGATGAACCTCAAGTTTCTCGAAAGAGAATACACGAGGAGGCTACTAGTTCTGATCCTGTTGAGGAAGAACCGAGACGTAGTCAAAGAGCTAGGACTGCTAAAAGTTTTGGTCCCGACTTCATTACTTATATGTTGGATGACGAACCGAAAACTATTAAGGAAGCTCTAGCTCGACCAGATGCTTCTCTCTGTCAAGAAGCGATCAACAGTGGAATTGAATCCATAATGCATAATCATACATGGATTCTGACTGATCTCCCGAAAGGTTGCAAGCCCTTAGGATGCAAGTGGATCCTAAAAAGGAAGTACAAAGCCGATGGCTCTGTTGATAAGTATAAAGCCCGCCTTGTGGCAAAAGGCTTTCGACAAAGAGAGGGAGATGATTTCTTTGACACCTATTCACCTGTAACTCGAATCATGTCTATTAGAGTGCTTCTCGCGATTGCTGCGTTGTACAATCTAGAAATTCACCAAATGGATGTGAAAACTGCTTTCTTGAATGGTGAATTAGAGGAAGAAATCTACATGGATCAACCTGACGGGTTCATAGTACCCGGTCAAGAAAAGAAGGTCTGTAAGTTGATAAGATCCTTGTACGGTCTAAAACAAGCGCCCAAGCAGTGGCATATAAGGTTTGACAACGCAATGTTGGCAAACAGGTTCAAGTACAATGAGTGTAACAAGTGTGTCTACTATAAAGGTACCTCTAACTCCTTTGTTATTGTACGCCTTTATGTAGATGACATGTTGATTATGGGAAATAGTCAACAAGTAATCGTTGATACTAAAAGAATGTTGAAGCGAAACTTCGACATGAAAGATATGGGTGTAGCTGATGTGATCCTCGGGATCAAAATCATGAGAAGAGCTGATGGAATTGTTCTGTCACAATCTCACTATGTCGAGAAAAAGCTTAGAAAATTCAATGCTTATGATAGTTCACCAGCAAAAACACCTCTTGAACTCAATGTTCATCTTAGCAAGAACCGAGGTGACCCTGTAGCTCAAGAGGAGTATGCAAAGGTCATTGGTAGTCTGATGTATCTGACTAACTGTAATCGACCAGATCTTGCTTACTCGGTGAAAAAACTGAGTAGATACACGAGCAATCCAAGTAAGGAACACTGAAAAGCTCTTGTGAGAGTTTTGAGATACTTAAAGTATACTCTTAACTTAGGGCTACACTACACTAGATTTCCACCTGTACTTGAAGGGTACTGTGATGCCAATTGGATCTCCGACACCAATGATTCACATTCCACGAGTGGATATGTGTTTACGATCGGTGGAGGGGCAGTCTCGTGGAAATCTACGAAGCAAACGTGTATAGCCCGCTCTACAATGGAATCTGAGTTCATAGCTTTAGATAAAGCTGGTGAAGAAGCAGAATGGCTTCGTCACTTCCTTGAAGATATTCCTTGTTGGAGCAAACCAGTGCCCTCAGTGATGATTCACTACGACAGCCAAACAGCTATTGGTCGGGCACTGAACAACATGTATAACGGTAAGTCGAGACATATTCGTCGTCGACATAATACTGTTAGGCAATTGATCTCGAACGGGGTTATATCTATTGAATATGTGAAATCAATAGATAACTTAGCGGATCCGCTAACCAAAGGGTTAAACCGAGATCAAATGTACAAGTTGCTAGAGGGAATGGGACTAAAATCCACAACCTAGAACGAGTATAGTGGACACCCAACCTAGGTGATTGGAGATCCCAAGAACTAGGTTCAATGGGAAAACTAAGCTATATAAGTTCAAGTGTTAACACCTAATTTTTCCCTTCCCTAGGTGAGCAAACCTAGGTGTTTTAAGCCTGCATGTGGTATAGGTTAAGTCAATCGACTTTTAATGACTCCTGAAAACCACGCAGTGGTTGAGTACGGCAGGATACTCCTAAATAGGAGGTCACCTATATAAGTGGAAGTGAGGGCCGCTTCAAATGAACACTTATGAATCCAAAGGGGTTTTCCATGGCCCGTAATGGAAACAAACGTGAGAACGGATGGAGTTTGAAACGTTAGTGTTTCAATGTCGTTGTCTAGGTACACACGATGGAGGGTTAGTTCAAGGTTTTTACCACTAAGCCACCAGTGTATCCGATGATGTTGAAGATGAAAGGTTCAAGGCCACAAGCTACCTATTCGTGTGCATTAACGTTTCTCGAGGGTGGAGTTGGCTTTGCATTTCATGCATTGGGCATTTCCACTCATGGGGGGGATTGATGGAATCCGGACAAGTTCGAGTTAATTACTCGTGTGGAAATATTTAATTTTGTTGTAATTAAATATTACGAGGTCGAAGTACGTCGCGAGTAGATAAGCGTAGTATATTTATTTTCTCAAAACCGAATTCCGGTGAGTGAGAAATCGATCCTCGAAGTGGCACGCATAACAATGTGATATGGGCATATTAATTAGTTAATTAATGATGTCCCACATTGGTTAATTAAACATACTTATCAAGGTTTAAATACCTAAGTGGTTAAACCATGTAATAACAAGTGTGTAATAGGGGTGTGGTATGACAACCTCGTGCTCCTACGCACGCGCCGCCGCCTGCCCAGCCTCGCCTCGGCCTTCGGCCTCTTCAAGGCCGCAGGCCGAGCACCGAGCGCCCGCGCCGGCACCCGTGCCCCGAGCCCCGAGCTCCGGCCCGGTCCGGTCCTTGTCCTGGTCCTGGACTTGGATCTTGGAAATTGGTCTTTGGGCCTCGGGCTTCGGGTTTGGGCTTGTCCCGAAAGTGCCTTATTTTTTTGGCGACTCAACGGGCTGACTGGGCTCGATTATCTGGCCCAGTAGGACAACGTGGAGCCTACGTGTGCGTGACATGGCAAGCATGTCAGCACGTGACGTGTCTGCGGGCGTTACACAATGTGCTTGATTTCAATCAGCACGTGACCGAAACTTGCGCCGTAACCGCTCGATCCGAGAGACACGCGTCGTAACCGCCGCTGTGTCATGACTGTCGTGTCGTAACCCCCGTCGTGCCTTGATTGCCAGCACGCTCCCCAGGTGGTGGACTTGCCTATAAATAGGCATCCCCAGGAAGCATGCAGATATTCAGACACTTTCCAAAACCATTTTGTTGCATTTCACCTGAAGTCTTGTTGCTTTTCACCTGCCAATCTGCTCCTGCTCCAATTCAGTTCGCCGGAGCTCTTTCGACTGTTGTGCTGCTTCGATCGAGACGAAAGCTGTTTTACCTTTGGGGACAGACTGCCTTAGTCCGAGCACTACGGAGGCATAATCTGTCTTGCGGGAAGAGTTCTCTCGACTCGGTAATCCTATTATTTCGACAATAGTGTGAAGGAATAGACTTCAACAAAACTTTTGCTCCGGTAGCTCGACTGGAAACAATCAAGTAATTCCTAGCATATGCTGCCCATCATGATTTTACTGTCTTTAAGATGGACATCTAGAGCATATTCCTGAATGGCGAATTAAAAGAGGAAGTCTACGTGGAGCAACCTCCAGGATTCGAGCACGAAAACAAGGTGTACAGACTAAGGAAAGCTCTCTACGGTCTGAAGCAAGCCTCAAGAGCTTGGTATGAGATACTATCACAGTTAATGCTGAAGAATGGATTCAAGAAAGGGAAGATCCACAGGACACTATTCTTGATCAAAGATGCTGAAGACATTTTGCTCGTTCAAATCTATGTGGATGACATTATATTTGGATCAAGAAATCTTAATCTCTGTGAGAAGTTTGCTCGACTTATGCAGACTAACTTTCAAATGAGTATGATGGGAAAGATGTCATATTTTTCTAGGTCTGCAAGTTCTGCAATCCAGTGATGGGATCTTCATTCATCAAAAGAAGTATACCAAGGATCTCATCAACAAATTTTTTCCCGGAGAAGACGATGACACTACGGATTCCAATGAGCACTACCTGCCAAATTCCAATAGATGAAGAAGGCGAATATGTGGATCCCACAACATATAGATGGATAATTGGGTCTCTGCTATACCTGACAATCAGCAGACCAGATATTTCATATGCTGTAGGCGTATGTGCAAGATATTAAGCTAATCCTAAGAAATCTCACATGGAGTACGCACGAAGGATTGTCAAATATCTGAAAGGAACAGAATCATTAGGAATTTGGTATCCAAGAGCAGATGATCTCACACTCGTTGGATATTCAGACTTGGACTTTGGAGGATGCCAAATTGATCAAAAGAGTACGAGTGGAACATACCAATTCATTGGTCACAAGCTGATAAGTTGGTTCAGCAATAAGCAACATTCCGTAGCAACATCCACTACAAAAGCAGAATATGTGGCTGCCGCCAGATGTTGTACACAAGTGCTGTGGATTAAGCAACAACTTCAGGATTATGAAGTCTGCACTAGTTGTGTTCCTATATATTGCGATAACAATAGTGTGATGTGCATCACAAAGAATCCAGTACATCACTCGAGGACAAAGCACATCGATATCCGACATCATTTCATTCGAGATCCTGTTGAGAAAAAGGATATCTTTGTTGATTATATCAGAACAGAAGATCAACTAGCAGACATATTCACCAAACCTCTAGCAGAGAACAGATTTAAGGAGTTTTGTCTCAAGCTCGGTTTATTGGAATTAGATGAGGTTATGGAAGAATGAGTCCCAACTCTCATTCTGTTCTTGGTTATCTCAAGTATTGGAACTTTATAGCTGCTTGAATTTCTAGGAGATTATGAGGAATAAGAGTGTGTCCCAGCTCATGCTCTTCAAAAAGTAAATAATGAAGTATTGGTAGATTGCTGAGTCCCAGATCTCAGCAATCCAGATAACTAAATATTGAAGAATATTGGTTTCAGCAGAATAAGTCAGGAGATTGCTGAGTCCCAGCTCTAAGCAGAAGAAAAGGATTGCTAAATCAATATATGCTGAATCAATTTTGGGAATTGATCAGATAAGGGAACAAATATCGGGATACTCAACTGACGTATCAAGAAAACATCATCATCTATGACGAAGCGACGATACAAATTTGCTATCATTACCGAAGATCTCGTTCAAGGCTCGAGATGATTAAGTTCTAAAAATAGCCACCACGTGCAAAGTAATTGTGAAATCGTCGGTTCCCAAGGCAGACGAAGTGATTAGGAGAACAATTCTCTAGGAGGGGTTACATCTATTTAAAGAGAGATTGTCTTGCTTAGGAAAACCATATTCCAAAACCTCGAAACCCTAGATCAATCACCTGCCACCCATTCCCATTTTTCTAAACCCTGCTCGAAGGAATTAGAAATGTCGTCCTTCACCATTTCACCAAAATACCTTCAAAATGGGTTCGAGCAACGTGACTTTGAAGTCTCCAAATTGAGAGGAAAAGTCGTAATCTTCACAGAGATCACAACTAAGAAGATTCTCTCAATTCTCGGTTCACCATGGATGATGAGCTTTCTAATTTTAGAACCGAATGGTGATAGGCGATCCATTCCGTCAGGCCATGACAGTTTTCTTGTTGGAGATATATAAACTTGTTAGGTGGGTCTGAGGATGGATAATCCTTAGTCACATAAATTGGGTAGCTCTTCTGCACTGTACAAGATGGTACACGCAGATGAGTATACTCAACCTCTTTTTCTTCTCTTATTCAAGGATTTCAAGTTGAAACCATGAAAAAGGAAGAGGAGATGGAGGAATGGCTTGCGGGTGGAGGAGATGCAACTCAATAGCATCTACTTGGCACCCGAAGCTACGACAGTGTGCCGGTGATGCAGATGCTACCTAATATGGGTAAATCCGCATGGCACCAGACGCTGATAGGAGAAATGGACTAGAGCACCAATCCGAGCAGATGGCAAGATCTGCTGGATTTAGATTTTCTTCCATGTGCTGTCCATCGGAGAATAAGAAGGCTGAAAGCCGAAGAGATGCCCAGATGGGAGCGCAAGTTCAAAAGGGCAGAGGATGAACTTGAAGCTGGATATCTCTCAACGAATAAGACATTGCTGCGCAAGTGGGGTGAGTTGCAACAATGAGCTCGGGGAAAAGACCAAGAAGGAGCAGATCTAACAAAGGCGTTATTTGGAGCAATCTGAAGATAAATTGATCATTGTAGACTTGTAGTATTATACTTTGCGAAGTACTCTTGTAAATCAATGATATCAATAAAGTGCTCGTTTTGATGACAATACTCTGTTGTCTCAAACAAAATAATCGCCTAAGTCAAAATGATAGATCAATACACACCTAGTGTACTTAGAATCCTATAAAAAATTAAATGATTCTCCATGAAAAAAATTGAAAAATTTAAAGGAAATTCATAAGATAGGAATTTCTTAAAGGTCTCCCCAACCCAGTCAGAAGCAAAGTGCTTGATAGCTGAAATGGAGAATCAATTCAAGCAAAACATTCCCTACTAAATGCTGAGTCCAAGCTCTCAGCAAATCTCCGACACTTACTGAGTCTAAGCTCTCAGTAAAAGACTCTTGAACTTAAAAGATTTATAGAATCTACAGAGTCTAGAAGAACTGCTGAATCCAAGCTCTCAGCAAATTGATGAAGATTGCTATTCGGCTATAGCAAACATTACCGGAAACTTTTTACTGAGTCCAAGCTCTCAGTAAAGAAGAATCTTTGTTCCTACAAGGACAAAATTATGAAAGAGTCTGTGTTGTCTACTGAGTCCAAGCTCTTGGTAGAACCCCGAAGAATGCTGAGTCCAAGCTCTCAGCAGATTATAAGTGTCTACTGAATAAAAGACCTTTGAAGGAAATGCTGAGTCCAAGCTCTCAGCAAACAAGGTCTGAGGAATGTACAGATCACAACAGAATCAAGAAGCTAAAATGCTGAGTCCAAGCTCTCAGCAGATAAGGTCTGAGGAATGTACAGATCACAGCAGAATCAAGAAGCTAAAATGCTGAGTCCAAGCTCTCAGCATAGGCCTTTCACATTGCTCATTTGCATGTTGACCAGAAGACAAGGAGGAGATAATCATTTCAAATATCTCGAAAGGCGGGATTATCTTTTGACGGAGAAGCTACAGGGTCCGCATTAATTGAAAAAGAGACTCTAGCTCAGGGCGGCGATGAATACTAAGGAGACACATCAGCCATGCACAAGTTTTCAACTTAGTGGGACGTAATATGAACCATCACCAACTGCCCAACTGTCGATTCATCCAGATCAGAAGAAGAAGATCCAACCACTCACAGTAAAGTCGGTTACTTGTGATCGTATAAAAGAAGTTTGGTTTGGGAATTCTAAACCCTAATGCTCTCATAACTTCTTATTTTGAAATTTCTTCTGCTCTACAACTTTTGAAACTTTCAAAAGAAACATCAATGGCGGAATCTTCCAACTGCACCAGTCCCCCCGCAGAATCATCCGGACGACCCAAAATGCCCGAAGAGCCTGAACAGTTCCAACTGATGTTCACAGGCATCTACAAGATGGAGGACATTGATGATTCAATCTCCTACTATCGCCTATTTGCCATAAGTCATGGTAAGGAGCCTGGTAAACTCACCTACGAGCAAAGGAGAGCTGCTCAAGTCAAGAAGGACAAGATACTCTATGAATCGTTATTCCAGAAGCATTGATGTGAAATTCTCATAGGTAAAATTGGCCATGAGAACCTGTTGAAGTATTTTTTTGCGGAACCCAAGAAGTTTCGTCCACACATATTCGCAGAGTTCTTTGCTCGCGCAGTAGTTGGTAAAGATGAAAAGTTCTTCACCACAAGTGTTTTAGGTATCAAGATTGTGGTAAGTCCAGAAGTCTTGGAGAATAAGTACGGACTCCAAAATGATGGTGAAGATGTAGCTAACTACAAAATCAATGATGAAGCCGAAATGGAAAGAAGATGGCTGAGATGGAAGACAGAAACCTTCAAAAAGCCATGAAAGATAGCCGCACCACTGAAGTCACTGGAAGAGCCAATGAAGAGCTTAGCACAGGTTGTCATAAGGATGTTAGTTGGTAAGGTTGGTTTGCTTTCTAAACTAAGTGCTAAGAAGTTTGCTGTTATAAGGGTGATTGAGGATCAAGTTCGTGGAAATTGGGCGAAGTTCATCTACACCAAATGGCTAGTGCATGTCTACAAGAACAAGAATGTGAAGAAGGATCACACATTCACCCAAGACGTGGGCTTTGGATTAAAGATAAGACACTTTCTGAAGGGAATCATACCAGAAGGAAGACGTTGCCGAGGTGAAAACTTGATGTACTCCGACTACATACCGCCAACCAGAAAACAACAACCACCGAACAGCTTCAAAGATCATTTGATTCTGAAAGAAAAGAGCAATGTCAATCCTGATGATCCATGCTCTGACGAAGAGGATCCCCACCAAGGAAATATTATCATGCCTACTGCTGTTCCACTTACCACCGAAGAAGTTGAAGAAGAAAGACGAAAAGCAAAACAAGACGCCCAGTTTACTGAACTTGAAAATTTGGTCGACATTCCATCACAAGAAACTGGTCAATCCCCTTAGCCACCCATTGTGAAGAAGAGGCGTTCACAAAGAAGCCCTCAGTAGAGGAGGAGGAAGCCAGCAGGTGATGACGAACATGTAGGGATTTATCCATGAACCGAATCACAAAATCCAAATAAACCGGATCAATTTATGGTTTATTGTTCACAATACCAATTCACAAAACCCTAGCATGCTCCTATGAATATAATGCGTGGATAATAGAGATTACCTTAATTCCGTAGTCTCTGTATCGATCTTTTGCGTTTGAATTCCAAATCTTGAATCAACCACGCGATATTAATTAAATCTACGGAAACAAAAATTAGATGGATTCCAATTTCAAGATTTAATTAAAGAAAAAGAAAGAAGAGGAATCTGTTCTCCAGATTACATCTTCAGGGCTATATCCCAATTTTGTTCAGATCTGCTACTGGTGAGGATTCCACAGATCTGTAGTTGTGCAAGGCTAGAATCGAAATTCTCCTCCCTCTGCACTGATAGCCGTCGCCCACTCTCCTCTCTCTCTAAGGTTTCATTAATTTGAATAGTGTTATTATGACTTGTGAGAGAGCTGTCTATTTATAGACCTAGGATTTTAACCCTAATGGGATGCTGGGCTCAATTCAACATATTTACTTGGGCCAGACCTGGGACCTAATGCAAATAATAAAGTGGGCCTATAAATTAATTAATTCCCACGTCCACAACCCAGGACAAAATTAATTAATTAATATTAATTCTTTTTCACCACAGAATTAATACTGACCTACCCCTTTATTACCACATTATGAGAACGGGCTGCATTTATTGAGAATCCCCATATTTAAGTTTACCGGACATTCATTAATTAATCGGAGCTTTTGAAAAGCTCTATCTATAATTAATTAATATCTTATTATTCCTGAGTAGTACCACTCAATCCTTATCACTCGTGCCTGAACTTAATCAGCCTGCAGGACTTTGGCACGATGAATGTCATTGAGCTCCTCAGGGAATGTCCCCATCCTATTACTCGGATATGGTTACCTAAACCCAGTTTCAGGCTGTACTACACGAACTGCTGTTACCCAAGATGTGGACATACGAGCACGTTACTTAGGCTCTCCACCATGGCAAGCCAAAGCAACAGTCAATCCGTGCAAACCCCTGAACCTTCGTTAGGGTTTGGACTCAATCAAGAACAAGATCTTGTATTCGCTGATGTCAGACAGTCGAACACATCTCACTGCGGTCCATCGATACGCCACCCTTGCGTACCAGCATGTCAAGTAACCAAGACAGAAAACTTATTCCGACAATGCCGCAGCCATCCGGACAGACGTATCCTCATATTCTGTCTCGGCTGCGATCAGGTTTATGTCTCACAAGGTCAAGTGATCATACTGTCTTCTGAAATCTAATACATGCCGTATGATCGTCCCTATCGGTGAGACAAGAGGATATCATTGTTACATACATGTAAGTTTGTTTGACAAATAGGAGAAATAAACCGTTGTATACTCATTGTAATAAATGCTTTCTGTATACAAAACCCATCAGAACAAACCAAAAAGAGGGGCAAGCATGACAGATTTCAAGAAATAACCATCAAAGTCACCGTGCCAGAGGTAGATACTTCCCTACCAATTCCAGACGTCATCAAGGAGACTGCGATAGAAAATACTGATACAACAACAAAACGAAGGCTTGAATTTTCCAGTGAAGAGGTATCTTGAAAGAAGAGGCGACAATAGAAAGCGCTCCAGAGGTCGGGCGAACAAAGAGAGTATGACAAGTTCAGATTGCATATGACTCTTGATGGAAGAGACTCTCGTTATGAAGAAGTCATGACAAGCTACACAGAGCAAAATGCCAAGATTTAAGCTGGAGAACAAACTGGTCGTATTACTCGAAGAGATGTTGAGAAGGCACAAGCCGAGAAAGGGAAAGGCAATGTCACGTTCGCTGATGAAAGATTTGCAAACCTTGATGTTGAATCAGGTGATGATCTTGAGAAAAGACAGATGAAAGAAGCCGTGAAGGAATCAAGAAGATTGCAGACTCCCACACAAGGAGAAAGGAGTTCAGACGAATTACCAATTCAGCCCGCCACCAATCAAGGAGGAAGCGTAAGTGCTGAAGAAAATTTTGAAAGAAGTTTGATACAGACTGCTGTGGAAGATGGAAGCAGTTCTGTTGCTGAGAAAGAAAATGAGAAGGAACAACTGGCTGCGCAAGGAGGAAGCCAAATTGATAAAATTATGGCAGAAGCCAATCTGGTGTCCCAATTGCAGATTTAGGAGATAAGGTCGCAGAAAAGGAAAATGCTACCTAAAGAACAACGAAGAAGACAAGGGTTCATAGTAACCAGAGGCAGCTATACAAGAAGGCGTTCAGCAGATCATCACTACAACCGAAAGAACACATGATGTTGCAAACACTAGAGAAGAGACGCCAGCACAAGAGGAAGAAACTACCTCAATGGATGTCAAAACCCTAGAACGACTACAAGCAGAGCTCACTGCAAGCGTGCGAGCACGGAATGAACAGTATCTACGAGGATTGGGAGTGGATCTATCAACAGTTCCAGGATGGAATAATGTCGCATATACTACGAATATGCTCGAAAAAACCATTGAATCCATCTGGCAACAATGAATTCCAATTCCCAGCTCTCTAGAAGTATCAGGTATATCCTTCAATGATATTCCTAGTTCTACCTATGAGGAGGATGCAGGAGCTGTCACCGATGAAGAATCTATTTTCAGAGAAGAAACTCTAAGAGTGCCCATGGATGGACTATCCGACAGGAACTACAAAGCAAAGAGGATTGCGAAGTGGTGTCCTCTTGTCACGGTGCGAGATAAGAAGAATGAGGATCTCATCTCTTGGGCAAAAGATATTTGTATCTTTATAGAAGCTCAAGCTGCCGCAGAAATCGAGAATTCATATCCTGCTGAATTGGTAGGCGAGTCTTCTGATCAAGAATGATTGAGAACAGAGTTCAAGAGATGGCGATTCTTCGATTATACCATTCATGAACTACATTATGAGGACCGTGCAAGGCTGATGATTGGATGGATTAGACATCAAAACGATAGTACACGGAGAAGCAGGTTGCTGCAAGGCTGCAGAAGATAAAGGCTCACAGAATAGCCACTGGAGACCGCTCACTGCCACCATCCGAATATGCTGCCGAAGACTCTCCACTATTCACTCAGCACTTTAAATATCCTACCACTAGAAGACAGATGGTCGTAGCTGAGGAATTGAAAAATAAATTAGTCGAAGAACAAGCCGCACAAAAGAGAGAAGAGGATAGGAAAAGGATGTTGGAATTTAAAGAAAAAAATCCTTACTCAACTAGCCAACAAGTCTTTCAGGATGCAAAGCTTTAGGTTGCCCTCCCCTGTGTCTGCTGAAGAAGAAGAAAGAAGGGAGAATGCACGTACCGCATCAGCTCATGTTGACCAACCATCCACTTCCACTCAAGAATTGGCTACCGCTGTCTCTATGCCTACCGTCGATAATCAAATAGTGCTATCTGAGGCACCACAAATCATGGCGATTGAGCCTTTGAGCTCCAGTACTTATTAGAGGGACCTCCAACAATTCATTCATACAATGGTAGAATGAAGCAAGGAGAACATCTGGTACCGATTACGTGCATTGAAGTTTCCAACCAGTTGTCCGAAGCGAAAGACAAAATGCTTGCTGCTCAACAAGACAACTTCGAGACCTTCTCCACCGGGATTTTTGCTGCAATCAAAGAGGGGGAAGAGAAGAGGTTAGCGGAAGAAGCAAAAAGGAGCAAGAAGACAGATTTCGTCACTTTGAAGCTCGGAGACAACAGAAGAAGAGTTAAGGAGACAACGCGAAAAGGAGGAGAGAGAAGAACATAGAAGAATTGAAGAGAAGGAGAGAATCAGAAGACAAGAAAGAGAAGCTGTCTTGGACAACTTCATGAAGATGACGATGGAAGCACTCAAGCTGTCTACTGTCGGTTCCTCAAGTACCAGAAATGTTGCTGATTCAGACTCCTCAACAACCAAGAAGTAATATCTCTCTTAACTCTATGAGTCTCCTAGTTGAAAAACTTGATATTTTTGTTTTTGGGTGTGTGTTCCAGCAATCCGGAGGAACGCTACAAGAATGCTGAAGGAGTAACTCCAGCATAATCCGAAGGTCTTAGCTCAATCTGCTGAGATACCTGCCGCATGCTAATAGCCAGCAAATGACAACCAGCAATCAAGAGAAGTCACAGAGTCGTAGACCAGACGGATCCAAATCACAAGGAAACCAGACGAATCAGAGGATATAATAATCATGATACACAAAGGAGGTTTCAAAGCTACATCAAAAGATCCGTTCTGACAAAGAAGGCTAAAAAATAGATGCTACGCCAATTATAGACAAGGAGATATGAAGGGTCTCTGTCCGCTGCAGAGAAAGGAAGAACGCAGATAGACGAGCAATCCCTTTGAGTCTAATGGATAAGATTCAAACAGCCATTTGAATCTTCACCTATAAATAGGTGTCATCCTTATTTGATTCAAAGGTTCGTGAATTTCTACACTCAGAGATAAAAAAAAGAGATCATATACACTCTCTACATTATGCGAACACATCTGAGCTAAGTTCCTGACTAAAGCTTTTCACAAGCTTTCATCTCTAAAGCTCGATACCTGCGAAGTTAAGCTTCCAAGGTTATTTTGGGATTCTTTCTACTCTGGAAAGAATCTAGCAGTCATGATTGCCGTGCAAGCGTGATTCTTACGGGTAACGCCAACACAAGGACAGGTTATGGGAAGAACTATAAAACTCCCAGTAGTCGACATCCAAGGAGAAGGGAGGTTTTTCCTCACTCTATGGAGCGACACCGGTTGTAGATTGGAGATCGAGGTGCTTGAAGGTGCACGCTGACCAGACGGAGGAGCTACTCAACGTTAGGGATCAGGCCTGACCTTGTACTCATTCTTCTAGTGAATTTTCAGTTGGAGGACTGAAGAGTGGACGTAGAACAATTGTTCGAACCAATATAAAATCCTTGTGTCTCCACTACCTTATTTCGTTATATTCTGCGCTTACATATATTTGAAACTCAACACACCAAGTGTTTTAGTATAAACAACAATTTGGATTAACGAATAATTGAGCTAAAACTCATTTCATAAACACTAGCTAAGTCGAGACCTTAGCTAGATATGTGCAAGATTAACTTAATACTTCCGTTGCATATAAAACACTTTGATCGGGGACCAACAGTTTTCAGCTCACCTATTTTTAAATATGAGCTAACTTGTTTTAGACTTGGGCTATGGATGACACTTGTTTTTTACTGAAATTATGTGCAAGGCACTTGCTACTAGTATAAAGTTTTGAGCATTTAGAGGTTCAATTTTCTAATTAGCAGTTTTTGTGGAAACTTATAGTTGCTTATTTATGCTTGGTCTTGATTTGGGAAACTTAGGATTAAGTGAAAGAACCTTGAATGCTACACAATATAAGCATAGGAATATGTAGATGTTGTGTTTGCTAAAATGCCCATGAAAGCCACTTGGTACTGTTCTTGTATTGGTTTTGGCATTGGAATATGTTAAATTAATTTGAGAATAGTCATCTCACCTATTTTGGGAAATCTAGTTGAGAACTTAATTTAGATAGATACTTTAACTCTGTGATTTAACTCTGTGATGTTGTGGTGCTGTAGCATAACCCCCTGAAGCAAGATGAGTCCATAGCCTAGGTCGTCTTTATCAATTAATCAAGGAATTTGTTTAGTTTGGTTATCTCAATCTCCCCTATTTTTCAGCATCTCGTGTTTAATTGCTTACTAGCTACTTGTTTAATTCAATTGTGCTTAGTTTAATCAAACTATCCAAAACTATTTGCTCTCATCAACCAAATTGAGTTTGAGTGATTGTGCACCTTACCCACCTTCCCTATGGATCGATATTCGGAATTACTCCGTCTTTTACTTCTTGTGATAGTGTACTCTTGCACTGGTGCATTTTGCACACAATAAGTTTTTGGCGCCGTTGCCGGGGAAGGCTATTAAGTAGTTGCTATTCAATTTGCTTGCTTGGTTTGTTGATTTTATTTTATTGTACTTTATCATATATATAAAAAAGAGAAGTAATTTGTGTTGTGTGGTCTTAAATAGGTGCTGCTGCTGTATGAATCAAGAGCCTGCTCAAGAATTGTACCTGTTTGACTCCGAAACTGAAAGGACATTCCAAAGGAACTATAGAAGACAAAGAAGGAGAAGAAGAGTTATGGCTGCTCTGGGTAATGAGGGGGTACCAAGGGATATTTTTATGCAAGCTAATGAGAAGGATATGGTGGTGGCTGATTATGCCAACAGTGTGTTGCATGACGTAAGACCTGTAATTGTGAAGCCTAAGATTGGAGCTCGACAATTCGAGCTTAAGTCGGTGATGTTCACATGATACAAACAATAGGCCAGTTTGGGGGTAGGGCTACTGAGGACCCACACTTGCATCTTCGGTCTTTTCTGGAAGTATGCGATTGTTTCAAGATTGAGGTGGTGACTGATAGCGCACTGAGGCTGAGATTATTCCCTTTTTCTCCGCGGGATCATGCCAAAGTGTGGTTGAACTCTTTACCATCCAACTCTATTCATACATGGGATAAGCTTGTAGAAGCATTTTTAACCAAGTGATATCCTCCTACCAAGAACACTCAATATAGATTGGATACCATAGCATTCAAGTAGGGGGATGAGTCGATGAGTGAGGCTTGAGAACGTTACAGGGAGCTGCTGTGAAAATGCCATCAGCATGATATTCCACATTGTATTCTACTTGAAACATTCTACAATGGGTTGCATCCGGACTCTCGAACTTGTCTAGACGGGTCTGCAAATGGGGCCATTTTATCAAAGACATAAATTGAAGCTAGTGAGATACCTGAAATGATTGTTCAAAATAGTGGCTGATGGTCAACACTGCGGGAATTACCACATAAGATTGTTTGTGTATCTGATGTGGATCCCCTTGAACTCATCACCGTGCAGATTGAGGTGTTTGTTGGAATTGTATACATAAAAGCATTATGATTGGTATATTAGGAAACATTATGTTTGATATACTGTTAATCATTAATGACTTGCAATAAACAACTCCTGTCTGAATTAACAATCATACGATGCGAACAAACACATCCAGTTATCTCATCGATAGGGAGATCATACGGTGTGTAAGAGATCACAGAAGATCGTAT
>JAPKLW010000032.1:863284-908670 GCA_026898455.1 Plectranthus barbatus | reverse complement strand
TAATAAATGGCGATTCATGTCGCCTATTGTAGACTCAGTTCCTACAGTGTTGGGGACCTCACTGAAATATATTGAGAAAAACATTGCTGCTGGAGCCATGTCTCAGCAACCTAAGGTGTTGTTTCAGCATCAACCAGCTATTAATCAAATTAAGGCTGAATTATCGTGTGTTTATTGTGGAGAAGTACATCAATTCGATGAATGCAGATTCAACCCTATCTCGGTTAATTACATTGGGCAGCAGGGGGTAATAGGAACAATCCTTATTCAAATACTTTCAACCTTGGTTCGAGATACCACCCAAATTTCTCATGGTCTACTCCACAAGCAGCAGGAGGATCGAGCTAGCAACAAAAAAATCAAGTTGCCCTGTCTGATTATCAGAAGCTTCAACTAGAACAAAAGCCCTACCAACAACTAGTGCAGCAACAATTACAACAACCACAACAGCAAAGGCTAAATCAGCAGCATCAAGGTGGTTCACTTGAGTCATTGCTGAAAGAATTCATGATGCATAATGAAGGCAGAGCACGGAACCAAGAGGCAATCATCCAAAATAAGATGTTATGCTTAAAAGTCAAGCTGCCACTTTAAGAAATCTGGAGGTCTAAGTGGGGAGCTGTACACTGAGATGAAGAATAGGCCACAGAGGGCTTTGCCGAGTGACACGGTAAATCCCAGAAAAGATAAAGAACAATGCAAAGATATGACATTAAAGAGTGGAAAGGAACTCGAAGGTGTAGCACCTGCAAAGGAAGATGAAATTATTGAGCCCTCTTCAATCCAAGTAGAAAAAGTTAAGGTGGAATCTGAAGTTGAAAAGGTGGCAGACGCACAACATGTTGTTGATGATGCTACAGCACCGAAGTAGTAGACTGCTGCTCGGAAACATCATATTCCACCACCTTTCCCTTAACAACTGAAGAAAACAAAAATAGGAAGTTCAATACAAGAAGTTTTTGGATATGTTGAAGCAACTGCATATTAATATCCTGCTGGTGGAAGCATTGCAGCAGATGCCCAACTATGTTAAAGTCTTGAAGGATATCTTGTCAAGGAAGAAAAGTTTTGGGAGTTTGAAACTGTGGCATTAACTGGAGAGTGCAGCACAATAGTGAGCAACAAGATGCCTAAAAAGCTTAGAAATCTGGGTAGCTTTACTGTGTCATGTTCAATAGAGGGACAATCTTTCGAAGACTTGGAATTGGTAGTGCCCGACCTACTACAGTCACGCTGCAGCTTGCAGAACGATCTACGATGCATCCGGAGGGAAAGATAGAGGATGTTCTAGTCAAGGTGAGCAAGTTTATTTTTCTAGCAGACTTTATTATCTTAGATTATGAAGCTGATGAAGAGGTTCCAATTATCTTGGGGCACCCGTTCCTTGCCATGGGGGAGCTTTAATTGATGTACTAAATGGAGAATTTACCATGAGAGTTAATGGAGAACAAGTCACATTCAATGTGTTTCAAGTTATGAAGTTTCCAAATGGTGAAGAAGGATGTTCGTTGATTGATGCTGTTGATTCGCTGGTAGCAGAAACAAAACTGGAGGAATGCTGGCAAGAAGAGCAAGAAGAAGAGTATGCTACAACATCGGATCTGGAACATCAAGAGACTTGCAATAAAGTAGCTTTTGAGTCACTGCAAATCAAAGGAAGAGAATTCAAGGTCCCTGAACCATCAATTGTGAATCCACCAAAGTTAGAACTGAAGCAGCTACCTTCTCACTTGAAATATGCTTATTTGGGTGCTAGAAGCTCTACCAGTCATCATTTCTGCTAGCCTATGCTCTGAACATGAAGGGAAGCTTCTCGCAATGCTAAAAAAATACAAGCGGGCATTTGGGTGGACCATTGCTGATATTCGAAGAATCAACCCTACTTTATGTACTCACAAAATTCTGATTGAAGATGGTTGTGCTGGATTTGTAGAACATCAACGACGGTTGAGTCCAATCATGATGGAAGTAGTGAAGAAGGAAGTTATCAAATGGCTTGATGTTGGGATTATCTATCCCATTTCTGACAGTAAATAGGTCAACCTCGTTCAATGTGTGCCGAAGAAGGGTGGAATAACTGTGGTGGCCAATGAAAAATGAGCTAATACCTACCCGCACGGTCACAGGCTGGTGCATTTGTATTGACTACCGAAAGCTCAACAAAGCCACAAGGAAGGACCATTTCCATTTGCCTTTCTTGGATCAAATGTTGGATAGGCTAGTTGGGAAAGCCTATTACTGCTTCTTAGACAGTTATTCTGGTTATCATCAGATCAACATTGTCGCGAAGGATAAAAAAAATACCACATTTACATGCCCGTACGGTACCTTTGCTTTCCGGTGAATGCCCTTTGGCCTTTGTAATGCTCCAACAACCTTCCAAAGGTGTATGATGGCCATATTTACTGAAATGGTGGAAGATACCTTGGAGATCTTTATAGACGATTTCTCGGTGCTGGGAGAGTGTTTCGAAGATTGCCTCGAGAACCTTGAGCAATTGTTAATGAGGTGTGAAGACACCAATTTGGTCTTAAATTAGGAAAAATGTCATCTAATGATGCAAGAAGGGATAGTGCTTGGTCACAAATTTTCAATCAAATACATTGAGGTGGACGCTGCTAAGGCAGCAGTGATAGAAAAAAATGCCACCACCAACCTCAGTTAAAGCAATCCAAAGTTTCTTGGGCCAAGCCATTTTTACTGTCATTTCATTAAGGATTTCTCCAAAATTGCTAAACCGCTATGTTGTCTGCTGGAGCAAGACACAAAGTTCGAATTCACAGTAGACTGTTTGGCTACTTTTGAGCACTTTAAGTAGGCATTGGTAACTGCACCTGTCATTTAAGCTCCAGACTGAAATTTACCTTTGGAAGTACTGTGTGATTCTAGCAACCATGCCGTTGGAGCTGTTCTAGGGAAGAGGAAAAATAGAACTTTTCATTCTATTTATAATGCTAGCAAGGTGCTAGACAACATATAGTTGAACTATACTACGACCAAAAAAATATCTTCTTGCTGTGGTTTTTGCCTTTGACAAACTCAGATCATACATGGTTGGAGCCAAGGTAGTGGTGTATACAGACCACTCAGCTATTCGGTATTTATAGGAGAAAAAGAAGGCAAAGCCAAGATTAATCCGATGGGTGTTGCTATTACAAGAGTTTGATCTTGAAATCAAGGATAGGAAGGGGACTGAGAATCAAGTGACTGACCACTTGTTCAGGCTGAAAAACATCCAGCAGCAAGTGTAACCCACCTATCAACGAATGGTTTCCATAAGAGATGCTGATGAGCATAACTGAAGTTCCAGCACCATGGTATGCTGATATAGCAAACTTCTTGGCTTGTGGGATGCAGCCACCCAAGATGAAAGGGCAACAACAGAAGAGGTTCTATCATGATGTAAAGTTCTATTTTCTGGGATGAGCCATTCTTGTACAAACTTCGCCCCGACGGAGTAATGAGGATATGTGTACCCGAACAAGAAAAGCAAGCTATACTGACAGATTTCCATGTTGCAGCATATGGAGGTCACTTTGGAGGGCAACAAACAGCAGCAAAAGTTTTGCAATCAGGTTACTTTTGGCCTTCCCTTTTCAAAGATGCTCATGAGTCTGCTAAATCGTGTGATAGGTGCTAACGAGTTCGGAATCTTAGTACTCAATAGGAGATGCCTTTGAATAATATTTTAGAAGTGGAGTTGTTCGATGTTTGGGGCATCGACTTCATGGGGCCCTTTCCTCCTTTATTTGGTAACCTTTATATTTTGGTGGTTGTGGACTATGTTTCTAAGTGAAGGGATTCGTGAACTGAATCACGAAGTCCGTTTGCCAAGGATCGTTAATTGGAATATCAAAATAAATTGCTATGCCTATGAACAATCCTAGCATGCTCCTATATTATTATGCATGAGAAGGTTATGCGGAATACCTGGATTGATGAACGATGAAGAACGCGTGCGCGGAGATGCCCTTTTGATCTTTCCCACGCACCAAGATTTAATTTCCTAACAGATTGAGGAAATTAATCTATGAAAATAAATAAGATATTTTCGAAAATAAGAGGAGAGAGAAGAAGAAGAATCCTCCTGATTTGATCTTCTGATCTGTATCCCAACTCGATCTGAAAATCTGGTGAAGATTATCTATCAGATCCTTTGCCCGGTTGAGAAGCAGAATTTCTTCCTCGTATCTCAAACTAAATCGATCACCACAGCTCCCAATGCTTTGGTTTGCTGTGTGCAACTTATGATCTTATGAGTTGTAGGTGTAGTTGAGGTCTGAGATACTGAGGCCTATTTATAGGAAATTCTTGGCTTCTATTGGGCTTGAGTTATCATGGGCCAGACCAGGGACCAGAATGCAAATAGCAAATAAGGCCTATCAATTAATTAATTCTCATATTCAACCCAGAATATAATTAATTAATTAATATTGATTCATGCCACCAGAGAATCAATATTGTCCTACCTATTTGCTACCACGTTTTGAGGAACGGGTTGCATTGGACTCGGTTTATCCCCACATTTAAGGTTACAGACATTCGTTAATTAATTTAAGCTCTGACAAGCTATTTAATTAATTAACATCTTTAATTCCTGAATCAATCCACTCAAACCTTTTCACTTATGCTTGAACTTAATCAGCCTGCAGGACTTTAGCATAACGAACCTTTTGAGCTGTTCAGGGAATGTCACCATCCTATACTGGATGTGGTTACCTAGTTTAGATACCAGACAGTCATACACAGATTGATGTCACCCAAGACTGCAGAACTACAGGTTCAACTAGAACCCTCTCTACAACTCAAAGTGATATACAATATATGTATACTTCTGTATCCTCATATAGGTTTAAGATTCCATCGAGTCATAAAGATCTAGATTCTTTTAATGTCAGATAAAAGAATCGATCTTGACTTAGGTCCTCATCAATGTGTGCCCCACACCAGCATACCAAGACATCCAAGATAAGATGCTTATCCGCATATGCTGCAGCCTATACCGACAGTTTATCCTGGAACTGTCTCAGCTGTGATGACTATTTATATCTCGCTAGGTCAAACAATCCATACGATCTTCCGTGGTCTTCTACACACCGTATGATCTCCCTATCGACGAGATAAGAGGATAATTGTGTTTGCGACACATGTTTGTTAATTCAGACAGTAGATGAACATACAACAATTATGATTCCCAGTATATTAACCAATAAACCTTGTACATAATATACCAATCATAATGCTTTAAGTATATAAATCCATCACTAAGTGGGTTGAAGTTGTGGTTTGTCCAACTAATGATGCCTAATTGGTTATTCAATTTCTACACAAGCATATTTTTACTCAGTTTGGAACTCCTAGAGCCTTAATAAGTGATGACGAAACCTACTTTGTGAAAAAGAGCTTGGCTGGAGTATTGGCTAAGTACAATATAACGCACAAGGTTACTACAACATACCACCCATAGACAAATGGCCTTGCTGAAATGTCAAACCGAGAGATAAAGGGTATTCTGGAGAAGGTGGTTAACATGAGCAGGAAATATTAATCTCAACATTTGGATGATGCATTATGGGCCTACAAAACTGCTTTTAAAACACCATTGGGGATGTCACCATACTGAATGGTCTTTGGGAAAGCTTGCCATTTGCCATTGGAATCAGAGCACAAGGAATTTTGGGCATTGAAGAAGATGAATATGAACTTGAATGAGGCTGGAAAAACAAGATTCCTGCAGTTGAATAAGCTTGATGACCTCTATTTGTTCTCATATGAGAATGCAAAGGAAAAGACAAAGCGTTGGCATGATAAGAGAAATTGTGCCGCGATTATGGAAAGATGGCCTGGATGTTTTGCTCTTCAATTCGTGACTGAAGCTTTTTCGTAAAAGCTAAAATCCCGTTGGTCCGGCCCATTCACGATTGTCAGAGTTTATCTATTTAGAGTTGTTGATCTCAAGGAAGATAAATTTGGGAGGATATTTAAAGCCAATGGGCAGCGAGTCAAGGAGTATTTTAGATGCACTCTCAATCGGGAGAAGGATGTTGCGGTCTTGAAAGAAGCTTAAGCATGAGGTATCTATGACCTGTTTCAACAGACCATGGTTTCTTATTTGCAAATATGTTCACTTCCTTACTTTTAATTCTTCTCTAGAGTAATTTCATGTTTGTTCTTTCTTTTGTTTCCAAGTTAAATTTTAGTTCCGCATTCGTACTCTTTATTTTTAGTTTGCTAATATCTAGTTAGATTAGCAAATGCCTTTTATGCTTGTTATCACTGTCTACAGAGATTGCTTGCTGTGGATTGATGAGTTCATATTTTCACTCATTATTCGATTGATTTATCTATATTTATAATTTCATTTTAGTTTATTTTAGTTGTTTTTATTGCATGAATCACTATTGGTGGGAATTGCGCTTGTAGTGCTATATTTTTGCAGGTTAGAGGTCGAATTCACCGAAAATCCGTACCGAAAGCAGTGAATGTTCAAAGAAACAGTCACGAATTCTTCCACACTTGGAATTTGAGCTTATGTAGTATGGAAATCAAAAGATCTTTGATTTATCTTTCCAATGCAACTGGAATTGGGTTAATCGGAGTTTGGGGGCAAAAGTTATGTCCAAAACCGTGAGAACGCGAAGAATCAATCGACATAGAAGGAAACCGGTCGACATGGATTTCGCATCGACCAACGCAGGCCTGCATCGATCGACGCAAATATTTTTGACGTGTTTCTGGAAGATTCTTATGAATATTGGGCGAGATTTGGCCGAGATTGAAGAGATATATCATATTAGAAGCCCTAAAGACTGAAGATTAAAGATTCAACCTTGTAAAGCCCAAACAAACACTATAAATACTCCTCTAGTTTAGACTATTCATAAAATCTTTCCTTTTATGCATCTTTTTACTTTGTTTTATCTTTTCTTTTTCTCAATTTTTGTAGTTAATTTAGAGTTCTAGTATTTATTTGTCTAGCAGTTTTTGAATTTTAGTTTTTATTTTAATGCAAGTTTATTTTCTTTTAATTATGTCTTTTCCTTTAATTATGTCTAGCTAAATTCCTAGCAGGTTCTAGGGTTTGAGGATGCATGTTTAGGATTAACTAATTAGGTTCATGATTCTTGTGTTTATTTTATAATTCTAGGTTAATTTAAGGGCCGAGAGGTGATGATTAATTTAGATGTCTAGCTATTGATAGAAGGACCGAGAGGTGAATATTGATAGTGGGAGTAGGAATGCATGATATACTCTATACTGTCCAACTGAGATGTATTAGACTGTAGGAATTGAACTGATTTGCTTATGAGATTGACTAATTTGGTGTTCTTGATAGTCACTAATTAGTAATCTAGGTTATATTTGCCCGACCAAGGAAATATATCATATTTGCAGTATTCCACCTATTAATTTAATTGGTTCTTGCATGTCATCAAGAATAAGATTTCTGCCCTAGGATCTGTATTTTGCTTATTTGATTTAACTTTCTCTTTTTAATTCCAATTGTCTAGTTTAATACATAAAACCTGATTTCTAAATTACTCAAACAAGTAATCTGAAACTGTGCTTTAGTATATAGGACTATCTCGCGCATCTTTTCCTTGTGGGTTCGACATTCCTAGATTATAAATTTATTTGACCACTATCCTATAATTAATCTGTTAGAAATAACAGTGATCAAATTGGCGTCATTACCGGGGAATAGATAGATTTAGCGCATATTACTAATTCTGTTTAAGATTTTTTGATTGACTCGTATTCTTTTTCACAGTTTTTATTTTCTATTTTTGGATTCTGTGTCGGTCGATGTAGCTTGCTACGATCGACGTGCGTAATTGTATTTCACATCGATTGACGCAACCTTGCATCGGTCAATGCGAAAAATTTTCTCACGTCGATCGACTCCAACGCACCTCGGTCGACACTGAGACTATTTTTACTATTTTTTCGAATTTTGTACTTTAAAATTAAAATTTTCTTTTATCTTTTGCAGGTAGTGCATGAACACAAGGCAAAAAGGGGAATCACTTGAACCGTTTGACCTTGAGATTAAATCAACCTGCAGAAGGAATAGAAGAAGAAGAGCAAAATAGAGACTACAAGCAGTTGACATGGAGCAACCGAACGAACTACCAAATCTAACACCGGAAGAAGCAGCAGTCCTTGCTCAAGAAGTTCAACAGCTACGAGGAAGACTAAGAGAGATGAAAGCTGACTATGAGGAGTGGAACGCCTAGTTATTGCTACTACAAAATCAGCAAGGGCAAGGTGAAGAAGAACAACCACGAAGAACCATCCAACAGAGGTTCCAACCCCAGCATGAGGAAGGCGGATTTAGAATTGGCATCAATGCCAATAATTTTTAATTGAAGACTGGCCTAATCCAAATGGTTCAGCAAAACCAGTTTGGGGGAAGAGCCACGGAGTATCCTTACACACATCTGACTCAGTTTGTAGATCTTTGTGACACAATCAAGATCAACGGAGTAAGCCAGGATGCCATCAGATTGAGGCTCTTCTCATTCTCGCTTCGAGACAAGGCGAGAGCATGGTTCGCTGGAGTTGACCGGATGCAGATTGGTACATGGGAGGAATTGAGATCACAATTCATACTCAATTTCTTTCCTCCCAGTGTGACTATGAAGAGGAAGGTGCAAATCACTCACTCCACACAGCAGGCCGATGAGACAATGTACGAGGAATGGGAGAGATTAAAAGAGCTGCTCAGAGCATGTCCTAGTCATGGGATTGACTTGGAAGAACAAGCCTGCCACTTCTACGAAGGGTTGATGCCGTGAATGAAGGAAAATGTTGATTCGTTAGCCGAAGGATCGATCACCTTGAAGACAGCGGAGGAAGCCATGGAACTCTTCGCCAGGATGGCCATGAATAGCTATCAGTGGCCTACACAAAGACAACTGCCCGCCAAATCCGTAGAAGTTAGTGGGGGATTGGATCTACTACAAGAAGTAAAGAAGCTTCACGAAGACTTTACGATATTGGAGGTTGACCGAACCATTGCTGGTGTCGAGCCAGCCCAATGTCAAGCTATTGTGCTGGTGGATGCAGATTATGTAAATCAAGCAAGCTCCTCAAATTTGGAAACTACATTGGTCCCTGCTGAGGTGAATAATGCCGGTAATTATCAATACAATTAATGCCAAGGGAATCAATATTTCAACTCCAACGCTCAGCGCAACCATCCTGAATTCTCTTATGCCAAAACAAATGGTGCTGAGATGCCTCCGCTTGGTTTTATAGCTCAACAAGGAGCAATTGTGGAACATAAAAAACCAAACATTGAGGATATTCTTGTAAAATTCATACAAAGTTCGGATACGAGATTTGAAAAGGTTGAGCAGGAGGTGAAGAACATCAGGAATCAAGTTCATAACATATCAAAGCACATGCAGATGTTCGACACTCAATTGAGCTAAATAACGATTGAATTGGGTAACCAACACAAGCTGCAGCTACCTAGCACAACTAAGGTTAATCCGAAGAGCAAACCAGTGAATGCCATCAAATTGAGGTTCGGGACAAGCTACGAGGGTCCGGAGAAGCCGAAAGATGAAAAAGCAGCTCGGCGTTGACCGATGCACAATCGCGTCGATCAACGTGTCTAATTTCAAGCAACGGGCAGATGAAGTAATCAACGAAGCTTGTTAATCGATTCACCTCGTGTCGATCGACGTGAACCTCTAGCTACAACATCAACCGACGCCAATTCACAGCGGTCAACACGAAAGGCTTCTCCAGTCAATGACTCTCCTTCCAAGACCATTCTGAAACCTCCAATGCCCTTCCCTCAGCAATTTCTGAAGAAGAAGGAAGATGGCAAGTGTGCATGGTTCGTGGACACTCAGAAAAAGGTAAATATTAATTTACCTCTGATTGATGTCTTGCAAGAAATACCAGGCTATATGAAGTTTCTTAGGAAGCTCATGAGCGGGAAGAATTAGTTCATCGAGAATGAAACTGTTCCCATCCTTGAGAAATGCATTCTGCTACTTTAGAAGAACCTACCAATCAAGAGGAGCGACCCCGGATGCTATCCCAAACCGGTGGAAATTGATGGGATGGGATTCAAGAAGGTACTGTGTGACACTGGTGCTAGCATAAATCTTATGCCTAACTCAGTCTTCAAGAAGCTCAATATTGGAGAGATGAGACCCACTACCATCAAACTTCAGATGGCGGACCACACGGTTTCTCGCCCCAAAGGAATCATCGAAGATGTGCTAATCCGAGTTGGTCACTTGATCTTCCCCGTAGATTTTTTCATCCATGACATGAAGACGAGAGCATGCCCATGATCCTTGGGCAAGAGTTTCTTGATACAAGTGGAGCCCTCATCGACTGCAAGAATGGGGAAATTACACTCCGTGCAAACAACAAAAAGATCACCTTCGTGATTGACAAGAGCCGAAAGCAAAAGGAGTGTAATCGGATTGACATGGAGGAAGAGGAGGAGGAAGATGATGAAGATGAAGCTGACACAATAGAGTGGGAACGCGAAAATGAAGGGGTGAAATTAGCAACTAAGCCTTTCGGATTTGGGTTTACCACGATAGTGCGCACCGGATTAATCTACACCATCGACAAGGAAGGCTGCCGAGTGTGGACTCGATCTCCTCCTTGATGATCTCATGAGGTAACGTCGAGCTACGACGTAAAATAAAGCACTTATTGGGAGGTAACCCAATTTTCCTGTTTTATTTTTGTTTATTTCCTTTTTATTTTGTTTAACTTGGTTTTCAAAAAAAAATTGGAGTGAAGTGTCGGCGTTGATCGATGCAGCCTAGCATCGATCGACACTTAGAGACCGGTGTGATGCACTTCGACCTGAGGAGAGGGTTATGAGAAGGCTTCACATTGACCGACAGAGACCCGCGTCGGTCGACGCAAAGTGCCAGCAGCTAAAAATTCCCGTCGTGCAATTTTTTAAGGCTCCGTGGAATAAAAACTCAACGTCTGAGATTGACCACCAAGTACGTGTTTTAAATTTTTGTCTGATTCTCAAAATTTTCCCACTCTTTGAGTGAAATAAGTTTGGGGGGATGTGGACAAGAATTTAAAATTTTTTCTCCCTTTTATTTTGCTTTTCATATTTAAATTTTTTGCATGCTAGTTTTCTTTTAGTTTAAATTTCTGCATAAAAAGAAATCAAACCTTTTTTTAGTTTAATTATTGAACATTGTCTCTTCCGAATGCGATTTGCGATTGCTGATTGATCGTTTCTTCCACAGCAAGAGGAGGCCGGATTCAGAGTTAGCATCGATGCCAACAACTTTGAGTTGCGCACAGGCCTTATTCAGATGGTGCAACAAAATCAGTTTGTGGGGAGAGATGTAGAAGATCCATATGCCCACCTCAACCAGTTCATTGATGTGTGTGACAATGTGAAGCAGAATGGAGTAACCCAGGATGTAATCAGAATGAGACTGTTCTCGTTCTCACTCAGAGACGAGGCACGGTCTTGGTTTGCTGGATTGGATAAGAGTTTGATAGGGACATGGGAGGAGCTTCGATCAGAATTCCTCACCAACTACTTCCCGCCGAGCCTACTACTGAAGAGGAAAGCTGCTATCACCCATTTTAAATAGATGTATGATGAATCACTACATGAGGCCTGGAAGAGGTACAAGGAGCTCATGCGGCTCTGTCCTGGGCATGGGATTGATTTAGATATGCAGGTCTGTCATTGCTATGAAGGGATGACTCCACACATGAAGGAGTTGGTTAATGCATCTGCTGGGGGAATCCTAGTGAAGAAGAGTGGAGCCGAGAGAATGAGACTCCTGGCAGATATGGCTCTGAATAGCCTTCAGTGGCCAACCGAGAGGCAGCTACCAGTCAAAGCAGTCAAGGCAAAGCCATAATTCGACATGGTTGCTGAAGTGAAAAAGCTCCGAGAAGACATTGCAAAATTGGAAGCAGCAAAAGCTACAGCTACCGCTGCTGCAGAGCAGAGCCAAGCATGGCCATAGTACCCGTGGAGGCTGACTACATCAACCAGGGGGCGAACAGTTCATCTGGAACTGCTCAAGTGGAGGTGAACTATATTGGAGGTGGTTATCAGAATTACTACCGAGGAGGCAATCAGGGGTATCATTACAGCCATGGGAGAACTCACCCTGGTTTTTCATATTCTAACCCCTCTGCAGCAGATCACCCTCCACCTGGTTTTGATGTAGGTACTGGAGGAGAGATCGTGGAAAGGAAGAAGTTTGTGCTGGAGGAGACGCTCGAGAAATTCATCAAGAATTCTGACAATTAGTTTGGGAAAGTAGAAACCGAGGTGAAGGGGATGGCCAACCACTTGCAACTGATGACGAAACATCTTCAGATGTTGGACACCCAATTGAGCCAAATCGCCACTACTCTCTGCAATTAGCATAAGTCGGGACAGTTTCCAAGCGCAACAAAGGTGAACCCGGCAAAGGAAAAGTTAGTAAATGCAATTACTTTGAGGTCTGGGATGAGCTACAAGAGTCCCGAGATGGTTATGAACGATTTTGGAGGTGAAAATGAGCAAAATTGTGCAGGAGATAGACCCACGTCGATCGACGCCAAAGATGGTTTGTCGAGCGAGGAAGAGGAGAGCTCGAAGAAGATGATGTCGACCGACAGAGCCCCGTCAATCGACACACCCCGCGTCGATCAACGCACACTCAAAGCCACATTGATCGATGCAACCTTGCGTCGATCGACGCAGAAGTCCATTCCGGGCAAAAAGCTGAGGTAATCTGCAGATCAAATCTCTCCTATGTTGTTCCCTCAGCGGTTTGCGAAATAGGAGGACTCCAAGTTCTCCAGATTTGTGGAGAATCTGAGGAAGGTCAGCATCAACATCCCGCTGATTAAAGCACTGAAGGAGATGCTGTGGTACATGAAGTACCTCCGAAAATTGATGCGTGGGAAGAAGCAATTCGTGGAGAACGAGACGGTGAAGATCCACGAGCAGTGCAGCCTGCTACTTCAAAAGCAGGTGCCCATCAAGAGAAACGATCCAGGATGCTTCTCTATTCTGGTTGAGATTGGGGGACGCACTTTCGAGAGAGTACTTTGTGATACTGGGGCCAGTATCAACCTGATGCCGTACTCCATCTTCAAACGTCTCAACATCGGAGAGATGAGGCCCACGATGATCACTCTGCAGATGGTGGACCGGTCAGTGTCCTTCCCGAAAGGTATACTAGAGAATGTGCTCATTCGCTAATGGAGAAAATTGACACAAGAAATAATCTAGCGGATCCATTCACAAAGGCTCTGCCTTAGAAGGTCTACGAGATGCATGTACGTAACCTTTGGCTGAGGGCAAAGCTATCCATGTAGAATGTTTGATGTAATAGCTAGATTAGTTTAGACGCGTTATACTCTGGAAAGCACCTGTATAATGCTTTGAGTATAAGTGGGAGATTGATGGATATATATACTGAAAGCATTATGATTGGTATATTATGTACAAGGTCGATTGGTTAATATACTGGGAATCATAAATATTGTATGTTCATCTCCTGTCTGAATTAACAAACACGTGTCGCAAACGCAATTATCCTCTTATCTCGTCGATAGGGAGATCATACGGTGTGTAGTAGATCACGGAAGATCATATGGATCATTTGACCTAGCGAGATATAAATAGTTATCACAGCTGAGACAGTTCCAGGATAAACTGTCGGTGTAGGCTGCAGCATACGCAGAAATAAGCATCTTGTCTTGGATGGCTTGGTATGCTGGTGTGGGGCACACATTGATAAGGATCTAAGTCGAGATCAATTCTTTTATCTGACATTAAAAGAATCTAGATCTCTATGGCTTGATGAGATTCTTAGCCTATATGAAGGTACAGAAGTATATGCAGATTGTGTATTACTTTGAGTTGCAGTGAAAGGCTCTAGTTGAGCTTGTATATCTGTATCTTGGGTAATAACAGTTTTTGTATGACTGTCTGGTACTGGAACTAGGTAACCACATCCAGTACAGGATGGTGACATTCCCTGAACAGCTCAAAAGGTTCGTTATGCTAAAGTCCTGCAGGCTGATTAAGTTCAAGCATAAGTGAAAAGATTTGAGTGGATTGATTCAGGAATATAAGATGTTAATTAATTAAATAGCTTGTCAGAGCTTAAATTAATTAACGAATGTCTGTAACCTTAAATGTGGGGATATACCGAGCCCATGCAACCCGTACCTCAAAACGTGGTAGCAAATAGGTAGGACAGTATTGATTCTCTGGTGGAATGAATCAATATTAATTAATTAATTATATTCTGGGTTGAATGTGGGAATTAATTAATTGATAGGCCTCATTTGCTATT
Organism: Plectranthus barbatus; assembly: GCA_026898455.1. Lineage (NCBI taxonomy): Eukaryota > Viridiplantae > Streptophyta > Magnoliopsida > Lamiales > Lamiaceae > Plectranthus > Plectranthus barbatus. Next base: position 894,346 of record JAPKLW010000032.1, on the reverse strand, counting down.
TGCATTCTGGTCCCTGGTCTGGCCCATGTAACTCAAGCCCAATAGAAGTCAAGTATTTTCCTATAAATAGGCCTCAGTTCCTCAGATCTCAACACACCACAAGATCATAAGTTACACACAACAAACCAGGTTTTGGGAGTTGTGGTGATCGATTAGATCTGAGAAACGAGGAGGAAATTTGCTTCTCAACCGGGCAATGAATCTGAAGGGAATCTTCACCAGATATTCAGATTGAGTTGGGATACAGATCAGAAGATCAGATCAGGAGGATTATCTTCTTCTTCTCTCTCCTTCTTGTTTTCGAAAATTACTTGATAATTTTCATAGATTTATTTTCCTCAATCTGTTAGGAATTAAATCTTTGTGCGTGGGAAAAGATCAAGAGGAATCTCCGCGCACTCGTTCTTCAGGGTATGAAAATCCAGGTATTCCGCATAAACCCCCTTATGCATATTGAATAGGAGCATGCTAGGATTAATCACAGGCATAGCAATTTATTTTTGATATTCCAATTAACGATCCTTGGCAAACCGACTCCGTGATTCAGTTCACGAATCCCTTCAAACAACTCACTAGGGATCGCACCTCATGCACCTAACTTAAACAGGTCATCCAGGGAGGTGCGGCAGATAGGGTAGGATGTGGCTGATGCCAGCAGGTCGCAAAAACGGTTTGTGCACCTCAGAACAGCACCTCGCGCACCTTGCACAACCTAGTAGGCGTGCAAACGAGACCCTGAACGGACCAGCTTGAAGATAAGCCTTGGCGGTTCCTGATAAGGAGTGGGCGGTTGCACCAAACCCCTATCTTCACGGAAGTAGTTCCAACTACCCCTAAAATCGTGGGAAATGTAGTTGCTTGGGTTTAGAACGTTAGAGAACTTGTATTTGGGCCCCTTATTGTCTATAAATAGGGGGAACATCATCATTTTCGATGATTATTCATTTTTACACACATCAACGCTCGTTCGCTTAGCTAAAACCCTGCTGTAACAGCTGCACAACCTGTTCCAGCACCTACTACAGTAACCTGCTACAATAATGTTGGGAAAATATTCCTGAACTCTCCCTAGGATCACATTGTAAAAGGTTTTGTTGGATCAAACCTTAGTAGACGGTCAATCATTGCTGAACCTTAGCATAGCTTAGCAACTCTTATAATGTCCAGTATAGGGTGAATATTGAGTTGTAATAGAATAGGTTGCTTGAGGCACTCTCAGCAAAGATCAGAGAATGCTAAAGAGGAAGAAGGCTAGTGATAGCAGAATGCTGTGGAGTCAGCATTTGCTAACACATCACAGATTGCTTAGGGCGTTAGCAATCCGAAGTCAAAGGTAGTAGAAGAGCATTTGCTGCGCAGACAAACATCTAGTCCAACAAGTATGCGAAAAGATACCCCGCAGCCCGTTTCAGAAAAGCTCAGCAAAGCAAATCTCAACGACTGCTACACCGCCATTCTGACCAACACGTGAAGACTAGACCTGTCAGAAGTAGGTCGGAAAAGCCTGCACGGAGACAGAAAAGTTGGTAAAAAGCTCCTGCAATTAAATGAAAGATCCGTTACGTCTGAATAGAAATGCCGACTCGAGTTTCGAATATCCAACTATAAAAGGCAAGTCAAAGGAAGATACAAAAAGCTGCTCACACTCTTACACAAATATATATTCGAACGATTCCAAAAAGGCTCAAGAGCAGTTCTGTTGAAAGGCATATCACAGAGACATCGAAAAGCCTTCAACGACTTGAGTGTCTCATTGTACGTCTGACACTCATCTGAGAGATTCTTGAATTGATTCAAGAATCTTCAATCATTGGGATTGCTTTCTTTATAGAAAGTATCCAGCAGTCAATTTCTTGTAAATGAATTGATTAGGACGGGCACTGAAGCCGCAAAAGAAGGACAGTTCGGAAGGAACTTTAAACTCTTCCAAATGTGGTAAAAGTGAGTTTTACGAAGGTGCGCCCTTGACTCAGCCGGAGCCACACCTGAGAAGTTCGGAGTATCTGAAGATAGCCGTAAAGTAGCCAGACCTTACGTCGGCTGTCTACTTTACTGGAAAGGCAACTCTTTGTACACCGTATACTTTCTTAGTGAAATTCTTAGCGATACGGCTAAGGAGTGGACGTAGATCATTTGATCGAACCACTATAAACCTTGTGTTCTCTTGCTGATTACTGTTTTATTGCTTATTGTGCGACTGTGATTTAAAACCTAGCAACGTTGTTGCTAGTGTATAACTGCAAGAAGGAACGTAAGTAAACTTGAACAAAACCCTATTTGAAAAGAACCTAAATACAAGTAAACGCTATATTATTCTGCTGCATTTCGTGTTTATACTTTATCGCTACCACGACGACTCTGATCTCAGGGACCAACAAGTGGTATCAGAGCAGGAGGTTGAAAAACCGAGTGCTTCTGAGTTGCTTATGACCTAGATCCTAGTTTTCCTTGCGTTGCTTGTATTTGTGTCTTACATAGCTCAGGTAAAGGCGAAGATAATCAAAATGACGAACCACGCCCTTCCAAAGTACAACAAGGATGGATTTGAAACCTGGAAGAAGAAGGCCATGATCCAGTTGCAGAGCATACATCCAGAAATGAGGGACATTCTCACGGTTGGTCCTATAGAGATCCTGAAGGTTAACACTGCACCACCTGGACCTGCTGATGGTCCACCCAGACCTGAGATGGTGAAGAAACCCTACGAGGAATGGACTCTTGAAGATAAAAAGAGAGGCCAGCTGTAATTTGTCGTCATGAAATTAATCATGGATTGTCCACCTCCCTTGATGTCTGACAAAGCTCTAGATTTTAACACAGCAAAAGAGATGTGGGAGTACGTCTGTGAAGTTTCTCAGGAGACGGAACAAATGAAGCGAAATAAGCTATAAGTAGTTGTGGACAAATACGAATCCTTCGCTATGGTTCCTGGTGAATCCATTCAGCTGATGGAAGAAAGATTCAACACTATCATAGGAGAACTCAAAAATGTCGGCAAGAAATATGACAAAGGGGAAATGAATAACAGGATTATATCCAAGCTTTACCCCAGAAGTGATTGGTTTGTCAAGATGACAAGCTTGAGTGAAAAGGATCTTAGCAATATGTCTACCACTGAAGTTTTCTCTCAATTAAAGGCGCATGAATTCATTATTCAGCAGTCGAAGAAGAACGAAGCTGCTATAGTACATCCTAATGCAACAAGCGCTGGAACTCAAGAAGACGTAGCATACTTTGTCAAAAAGGACGGAAACAAATTAGACTTCCTAGGAAATCGTTCCACAACCAGGAGAGATCAACACCAGCAACACCTACAAAGGAGACTTCCTCAACTTCTAACTCAAATAGTGAAGATCAAAAGATAAATGAGTTGGAGGAGCAGATGAAGAAGATACAGAAAATGATTCAGGAAGCAAAGGCCGAAAAGGAGGAAAAGGCAACCTCGATGCAGCACCCTACTGAGAAAAGGACAAGGACATGTTTTGAATGCAAATCTCCTGATCACCTGAAGCATGACTGTCCAAAGGTGAGTCCTGAAGAAAGAGAACGTTTGCGGCAAAGATTTGAAATACGAGCGGTTCGAGCTGTGACAAAGGCGTTGCTGACACGGACAGAAGTCCCAGACGTTCCTGACAACGAAGAGGAATATTACCCTACTGACGAGGAAGAAGAAGCCTTGATGGTTTTCATGGCAAGAATCGTTGAGGATGGTGAACCATCTGCTGATGCTGAGCAACCTTTCGAATCGGCCCTAGAAGTCGACAATGAAGAGGTAACATCTATAGCTAACATTTCATGCTCAGCACACACATTTGAATCGGAGGATTCCTTCTTGGATTTCGTGGAAGATTATCTTACCAAGCTTTCTTTAGAACTTTCAAACGTATACACCTTGAAAAATGCTATCGTAGAAGATAATTCTTCACTCAAACAGAAAGTTATAAGTCTGACCGACGAAGTCAAAAGACTAAGGTCCGATAGTGAAAAGCTATCAAGACTTAGAACTGAATTTTCTGAACTCTCTGAAAATTTAAAAAATCTTGAAAAAGAAAATCTGATTTTGAAAAATAAAGCAAATGAGAAGTGTGTCTGCGCGTATATGATTAGTCAGGATATCTTGAATAACCTGATAAGCCAACAGAGACGTCACTGTGACCGATCTGGAATTGGGCACAGTTATCTTGACGAAGATGAAACTTCGAGGCAAAAGAGAAATATCACCTTTGTTTCTGCCGGAAAAATATTTGGTGATGGCAGAGAGAAGGATACATTAGTTGCTGAATCATCGAATGCTAGGACAGATGCTAAGCAGATCGCTCAGCAGAATATCAATTAGTCTGCTGGACCCAAGCAGAGTGTCAAACACTATGCTAGACCTCAACAAAAGGTCAAGCAGAATGTAATATTTCAGCAGAGTACCACAAGAGATGCTGGATCTCAGCAAAGTTCTTATCATAGGTCTGCTAAGCAGAACTATTCAGCAAATTCAAGGACAAAGGCTGAGCATCATGTTTCAAATGCTAGGAAGCCAAATCCTATCCTTACTCGGGGAAGACAAATTGAATATCATTCAGTGAAACCCCAATACCATCATTACACACCACATAGGAGAAACACCTATGTGAGGCCCTAGTCCAGATACGTGTATCACCAAAGGACGATGAAGGCGAATAAGCACAACACACAACCACATGCATACACATATCAAAAGGTTGAGAAGGTTGACAAAAAGGATCTCAAGGAGAAAATCTTGAAGATTACCAAAGTGTGGGTTCCGAAAGGAACAATGACTCAAGCTAACCCTTCAGGACCCGATGCAAAACGGGGATCTAAATCAACCTAATTGTTTTTGCAGGATCAGGATTCAGGTGCAAAGACATCAGGCATGTCAAATGAGTGGATCCTAGACAGTGGTTGTTCGGCGCACATGACGGGAGACGAAGAACTATTCTCAGATATTCAAAAATCATATGGTCCATCTGTCGTGTTCGGAGATAACAGTAAAGGCAGAGTACTTGGCAGAGGATGTATAGAGCACAATGGACTAAGGATTGTCAATGTTGCTCTCGTATCCAACCTCAAGCATAATCTGCTAAGCATAAGTCAACTATGCGAAAACGGGTACACAGTATCTTTCATTCATTCAGGTTGTTCTATAGCTGACAATGTTACAGGAGAAGTGAAACTTCGAGGAATCCGAAAAGGTGGTCTTTATGTTGTCGATTGGCAAAGTGGCCAACAACATTCATGCTTTTTAGCTCTAAGCAAAGAAGAAACCACATGGCTATGGCACAAAAGGTTAAATCATTTGAATTTCAAAACCATTAACCATATTGCCAGAAATGAGCTTGTCGCAGGTCTACCTAATGATATCACATTTCGTAATGAAGGCATATGCAAAGCCTGTCAACAAGGGAGCAGACCAAAGCTTCATTTCGTTCCAACCCAGAGAAGAATACCTCAAGCAGGATTCTTGAATTATTGCACATGGACCTATTTGGACAAGTCACTCCACCTTCTGTAAGTAGAAAGATATATACTCTTGTGGTAGTTGATGACTATTCTAGGTACACATGGGTTCGTCTGCTTAAAGCCAAATATGAGGTTAAGATCATTCTACCCGAGTTAATTCTAAGGGAGCAAAACAGTAAAGAGGTTACTGTGAAGAGGATCCGATCTGACAATGGAACCGAATTTTGCAATGGAATCCTCATGGATTTCTGCGCAGAAGCTGGTATAAATCATGAAAGGTCCACTGCTAGGACTCCTCAGCAGAATGGTCTAGCAGAGAGGAGGAATCGGACGCTGAAAGAAGCAGTGCGATCTATGCTAGCCGACGCTAATCTACCTGCTAAGTACTGGGGAGAAGCGGTGATGACGGCCTGCTATACGCAGAACAGAAGTTCCATTACCGGCTGATTCAACAAGACTCCTTACGAAGTATATAACGGTCGTAAGCCTAATTTAGATTATCTACCTGCTTTTGGTGCGACATGTTATATCCATAACAATGGAAAGTCAAAACTTAACACTTTTTCACCTAAGTCAGATGAGGGTGTACTTCTGGGATATGGTCACCCCACTCACAAAGGTTATAGAGTGTTAAACAAGACTACTGAAATTGTGGAAATAACACGCAATATTATTTTTGATTAATCTACTTTAGTGCGCAAAGCTATAAAAGAGACGAAGGTTGACAAGCATGAGACTAATGATGTCGATGGTCAATCGATTCTGAATTCTTTAAAAAACTTACGAATTGACCCAACTAAGTCTATGAGTGATTTCAATCCAATCCAGATACATTCAGCAGATGATCAAACTGTCCAGGCCAGTGATGCTAACGATCATGCTGAGGTCATTTCCCAAAAAGATATCTTTGACCCGCTTGATGACTCAGATGAGGAGATTTCAAATTCTCCATCTGTTGCTGAAGGAGTAGGTGCTACTGAAGATCTTGGCAGAGGAGCTGCTGAGATACCAGCTGCTGAAGTACCTGCTGAAGAAGAAGCTCCTGACCATGAAGTTCCCGTAGCAGAAGCCCCGGTTGCTGAAGGAATTCCTGCTGCTGAAGAGCAAATTGCTGACATTCCAGATGCTGAGGATCAAGCGAATGATGAAGAGAAAGTCAATAATCGAGAAGGAGAAGAAAATACTGGAGAACCTATCAGACCAGCATGGTTGCGTGCTCATTCTCTTGAAGATGTTCTCGGAGATATTAATGATATTATTCTGACAAGACAAGGGTCCGCAATGTTTTCTTGCTACCTATCTAGTGAGGAACCAACTAAGGTTGAGGATGCTCTTCGCGATCCAGACTGGGTGAACGCTATGCAAGAGGAGCTTGTTGAATTCACTCGCAATCACGCATGGGATCTGGTAGATAGACCAGAACATCAGAATGTTATTGGCACCAAATGGGTGTTCAAGAACAAGAAAAACGAATCAGACATGGTGGTGAGAAATAAAGCACGTCTTGTAGCCAAAGGTTATAAACAGTGCGAGGGCATTGACTACGACGAGACATTTGCTCCAGTAGCTAGATTGGAAGCAATAAGGTTGTTTCTTGCATATGCTGCACATCATGAATTCTCGGTCATGCAAATGGACGTCAAAAGTGCATTCCTAAATGGCGAGCTCAAAGAAGAAGTCTATGCTGAGCAACTCCCAGGATTTGAGAATGGAAACCTAGTCTATAAGCTAAAGAAAGCTTTGTATGGCTTGAAACAAGCACCACGAGCATGGTATGGAACTTTGTATAAATTTATGCTCGACAATGGATTCAAGAAGGGGAGGATTGATCAAACTATCTTTCGTATTAAGGACAAAGCAAGCATTCTACTTGTGCAAATTTATGTTGATGATATTATTTTTAGCTCGAAGAATCAAGATCTCTGCGATAAATTCTCCAAGCTAATGATGAGTAACTTTCAAATGAGTATGATGGGGAAGATGTCCTACTTCCTTGGACTTCAAGTTCAACAATCCAATGAAGGGATCTTCATTCACCAAAGGAAATACACGCGGGATCTGATTGCAAAGTTTTGTCCAGAGAGAACCAAGAGCTTGAGGATTCCCATCAGCAATACGTGCATAGCAGCTCTTGAGAAAGAAGGAGAAGCAGTGAATCCTACTTTATATCAAGGGATCATCGGGTCTCCGCTATATCTTACAGCCAGCAGACCGGATATCTCATATGCTGTGGGACTATGTGCTAGATATCAATCAAATCCTAACAAAACACATCTAGACACAGCAAGGCGAATTGTTAGATATTTGAAGTGCACAGAAAGCTTAGGAATTTGGTATCCAAGAGCCGACAGTCTAGCTCTGAGTGGTTACTCAGATTCTGATTTTGGAGGATGCAAAATTGATAGGAAAAGCACCAGCGGCACATGTCAATTCCTTGGAAATAATTTGATCAGCTGGTTCAGCAAAAAGCAACATTCGGTAGCAACATCAACCACCGAAGAAGAGTATGTAGTGGCTGCTAGCTGTTGTCATGAAATTTTGTGGATTCGACAACAACTTCAGGATTATGATATTTCTCCTGAATGTGTACCAATCTACTGCGATAACAACAGTGCTATGTGCATCACAAAGAATCCAGTGCATCATTCCAGAACCAAGCATATTGATATCCGACATCACTTTATTCATGATCATCAGGAAAAGAAGGATATTGATATTCAACGTATATGCACGGAGGATCAAATAGCAGACATCTTTACTAAACCTCTAGCAGAAACAAGATTCAAAGAATTATGCATCAAATTAGGTCTGATGGAATTAGACGCTGCTGTGGATGAATGAGATGCTATTCTCATTCTTTCTGGTTTTCGTGGTTTTTAATCTTACATCTCAGCATACGATGAAGGTCTCTGCTAAATGAAGTCTGCTAGGATGATAGCAAACGTCAAATACACTGCTAAGCAGTCAGCAAACAGATTGTGTCTGCTCAGCAGAATATATGAGGATGAAGATCAAATTCTATCTTTCGACTTGAGGACATATGTCAAAGATCATTCTGTTGATATGTTAAAGTTAGGCAATTTTTCAGTTCTAAAGGATGGACATGCATTGCAAAAGGACTTCATTTCATCTTAAAGAGAGGACTATTACATCATAAGTCAAAAATCAACAAAAGCCTACTACATAATTCATATTCTTCAGAAAGGAGAAACAAACTTGTAGGGATAGAAATCGGCTCCCTGGAGATTGGATGGTCCTTCAACAATCTCCGGAAAACTCTTTTCCATCAACCAGCTGAGTTGCATTCCATTCCGAAGTGGCATGAAAGGGTAAAGTTTTACGCTTTCCCAGACATTCTTGAAGAAGAAACCGGCCCAGTCTATAGAGGCAACATCGTCAATAGCCATCATTACCTGCCACATATCCCTTGAAAAACAAAAGTCGTAAGGCTCCTCTCCAAGCAGAATACCATGGGCAATGCGGAACATCACCCAATATGAGGTCTGAAGACCAGAGGCTAGAACATTTGGGCTGAACTCAAAGCGGGGAGAATGACGCCATCTCTCCCATTACTGCCATTCTGGAGCCACCTCTGCTCCAAGATAGTCCTGCACAGACAACGGACCTCGAGGAAGGCCGAAATCCTCAGAAAAGGTGTCAGGGGTCCAACGGACAAGCATACCACGGAACACCCCGTAAATCGCATTTTGCTCAGCACGACAATCACCAAGGAAATCCCGGAGAATTTCTTCCTGGAAACGATGAGGGGTAGCACATGCAAACTGTGAGAGACCTCCCCACTGCAATGTGGCCATGACTTTCTCGGCCACATCATAATCCTCATCATAGTACCCATACAGACCGGACTCATCAAGAATCAGGCTGCGCCTGATCTCTAAGGTCTTTGATGGATAATCCATCAGTGGAGAAGGAAGTTTGCTTTTCTTTTTGGAAGGAAAGATTGCGATTATGGGATTAAGTAAGGAAGAAAGTTGTGATGTTTGGATAATCTTGAACGAGAGTATTTATAGAGAAATTGTTAATCATGACGAAGAAAAAAGAATCTGTCTGAAGATCACAATGATTCGTATCTCAGAATACGAAACATCGCGAGTAAGGGAATCGACGTGTATGCATGGGAGTTAAATCATTTCAGCAGTAAATAGTAATTGTCGTTGAGAGGCTCGAGGCTCTCATCATTATTTTTTGGCAGAGTCACAACAGAGCCTCAGCAGAGCTTCGAAAGATGCTGACGAATCATGTGGAAGGTTAGCACATTCTTTTATAAATATGGGTGCTGAGACTCATTATCACCTGTTAGCATCCTTGGACGCCTGCTAAATCAGAAGCATTAGCATATCCGAAATCGAGGCTGGATGACTCTAAATTCAAACTTGATGGACCCGATAAGGCGTATTTAATGTACGCAAACGGCTGCATCAACTGAGGAGATGCCACGTCAGACGCACTCGAGTGTTTCTCGGATCATGGGAAGCCATATGGAAAGACGCATTCATTCTGAACCGTTGATCTAACCCATCGCAGATCTTCCCTCAACTGTTAAATCTCACATTCAAAAGATTAACCCTATTTTGCTCTAATCACTATTCACTTCCATTCATTCTTTTCTTTCGAAACCCAGAGCAAAAATTCCCAATTTTAAAATTTCAAAATTCTTCAAGATTACTCAAAGTTCCTTTATAAGACATAGCCTCGGACCCCAAATCTTCATCATCCCAGAAATATACTTGCCATAAACATCGTCCGGAAACCAGAGAACCCCGTCTCTTCAATCTTCCACCAAATTCTGAAGAACCCTTTCATGCGCGTCATGCACCAGGTTTTACTGGCATTTTAAAGAAGGAAGATATTGATGATTCAATACCATATGGTCAACTAGTTATGATGGCTCTGAAGAAAGAGCAGACAGGCCACTCAAAGAAGCAAAGGCGTTTAGCTCAAATCATGAAGGATCGCATTATGTATAAACGTCTTGCTGCTGAACATATCCCAGATTGGATAATGGATATCCTCGACAGCGAACAGGTAATTCAGTTTTTATCCGCTCAACCCATGCATTTTCATCCGCATATGGTTTCTGAGTTCTATGCCAGAGCAGTCATGAGTAAATATGGAAAGTCCTTTAAAACTTGTGTTTATGGAAGCATCATTGAAGTGAATGCCGACGTTCTTGCCAAGATTTTTGGTCTTCGGAATAAGGGGGAACGTATATCTCAATACAAAGTAACATATTATGATGAGATGGAAAGGCGTTGGAATATGTGGAAAAAGCCTGAGAAAATGAAGGATAGAAAAGGTCAACTCATTTCATTCAAGGTTGCCACCCCCATTAATGCTCTAAAGGATGAGATTAAAACTCTTGCTGAATTGGTAATCAAGATGTTTCAATGCGATGCTGGATCATATTCCGAGCTCTCTGCTAAGAAATATGCAGTGATGATGGCTCTCACGGACAGAGTGAAGGGCAATTGGGCAGAGTTTTTCTTCGAAAGATGGGCAGAGCACGCCAAGAAGAATGATCACATGTCTGTAGATGGAACATTCTCATCGAATGTTAACTTTGGATTGAAAATTAGCAAATTTCTGGAGGTAGTCATGCACCCCAAGAAGATTGATCAAGGTGTGAAGTTACTTCCCACTGATTTCATTCCTGTAACAAGGAAGGAAGCCAACCCTCTTGACTTCAAGAAACCAAAGAAGTTGACTGGAAAGCCCAATGTCGATAAAGATAAGCCTACCTCTGATGAGGAAGTAGACAAACGCTCCTTAGGACAACAAGTGCTGCAGATAGCATCACCTGTCACTGCTGAAGAAATAGCAGTACTGACTAAGAATGCTGAAACAGAGCAGTGCTTTCAGCAACTTGACGACATTATAACCCTCGGAGATATGCCTACCGAAAGGATAGAGGAAATTATGGATAAAAAGGCAGCAGAACAGCCACCACTTGTGATTGGTCAACTTGTTGTTCCAATTTCATCTGAACAACAAACAGGCGTTGTGCCAACCGAGAAAAGGAGATCTGCTCGTCAGCGGCTATTCAAAACTGCTGAACTTCAGGAAATCGAAGAAGCCAAGAAGAAAGCAGATGTTGATCAAGCTGCTGCTGATGGTGAAAAGGAGGTTGACCCACCCTTGCCTCCAAAAGTTTTGGGGATCGTGTCAAAGGAGTACGTGAAACTAAAAGGAAGCATGTTGATGCAAAGAAAGCACAGGAAACTAAAGAATACAGGAAGGAGATGGAAAGAATTACGTTTGAAGGAAGAGATCTAAATTTCGAACAGGTAAAGCGATCTCACTACGAGCGAGAGGCTCAAAAGAAGATTGCTAGTGCAACATCAAACGAGGAAGCTGCTGAAGAATTAAGCAGAGCAGCAAAGAAAGGCAAGACAACAGTAGACTCTACTCAGAAAGGGAAAGAGGTGGAAATTCTTGTTGAAGTTAGTAAAACTGCCAAAATTACACCTGAAGAAGACGGCACACAGGTTCAGATTCGCGAACCAACCGACGAACCCAATCAAAGTGATAGTTCAGCGGAGGACGTACCACATAAAGCAACAGATGATATACCTCCCAGGGATAAGGATGCAGGTTCATCAGGAACCGCAAAGGAGATCGAAGATACCAACATGTTTGCTAAGGAAAATATTGTTGGGTCTTAAAAGGAACCGTCTGCTGAAGACATGGCTCATACAAATGCTGAAGAATCTACTGTAGCTGAAGTAATTATGGTGGACACTGCTGAAGAGGTCCATGTTGGTGAGGAGCCAACAACCACTGCTGATAATGTCGATCAAGCAGATGATACAATGGAACAAGAAGTCTCCTCTGCTGGACTTTTGAATGAGTCCACCTGTTCATCAGAATCTGATTCTGAGGGGGAATCTATTGAGGTATTTGATGCCAAAACTCTTAGAAAATATCCCACTTTAAAGAATGAACAATTGAGGATCCCATTTCATGGATTACCTGGCAAACTCTTTCGCTCAAGAAGAGTAGCTCAATGGTGTGCATCTGTCTCGCTTGAGGATGATTTGAATGCTGATCTCCGAGATTGGAGTGATGAGATCTTAGCATTTGTGGATCAAGAGGTCAATAGGGACATTACCAGGGTCTTCTATGTTGAAATTAATGAAGGAACAGACGAAGGCAAGGCACTTGGTAAACAATTCAGGCGATGGAAAACGTATGATTACATCATGCATGAACTTTGCTTTGAAGAAAGGATGATTACCATTGCCAGGAAAGGCCTCAACTTTTGGCATTTAGAAGAATCTTGGGCAAATGAATGGATGGATCAGCCCTCCTGCACGAAACAGTACACCGATCAACAGGTGATTGCAAGATTGAAAGCCATCCGTGCCCACAGAAAATTTTCTGCATCCCAGTCGCTGCCCCCATCAAAGTTTGCTCCGGATGAGAAGTCTGTAGCACATATACAGTTAACCAAACAACAAAGGGCTGCAATTGATGCTTATCAGAAAAGGAAAGCTGCTTATGAGGAGAAGTTGCGAGTTCGAAGCCTAGAACTAGCCGCTCTTGAACAGGCGAAGGAAGAAGAGGCTAAGAGATAAGATTATCTCAATATGATTACTCTTCAGAAAGACTATACTCGAGCTGCTACCTCACTTCAAGCTTCTGAGGCTCAAGGATCTGCTTCAAATCCCAATCAGGATGTAGTGGTTGACTCAATGGAAATGGATACCAATGTGGTTACTGAAGTACCTGCAAACACAACCACAGCGGAAGCTACCACCCAAAGAATTGAAGTTGCTGTTCCAGAATCTGCAGTAATAATAGTGGAAGAAGGAGATGGTGAGATTACTCCCACAGTAGACGGAAATGAAATGGTTATTTCTGACATTCCCATTGTTGCTGAACCGATACAAGTGAGTTTTCAATCTCTTGTTAACATACTCCACAATGCACTACATCAACGCGACATTCAGCAAGCCAAATTTAATGAAAAAGTCCGAAAAGAGGTTGCTGATGTACGAGGAGCAATCTCTGGAGTTAAAACCTCTGTCTCTGAGGTTTAGCAAAAGGTTCGTAAAGTTGCTAAAAAGATCACACATGTGGAGGAAACCGTCTCTACGGTGCAAACGAATGTGGTGACTCTCAGAGTAGATCTTGATGAACACAAGTCTTTCTCCACTTTTGTTTTGGATGCGCTCAAAGAGGGGGAAGAAAGAAGGATTGCTGAGCAAGCAAGATTAAAAGTAGAGGAAGCAGAGCTGTTGCGGAAAGAAAAAGAGTTTGAACGTACTATGATGGAACAAAGGATGAAGTTAGAAGCACAACAGAAAGCAGAACAACAAGCGCGTATCGAGCAGATGGAGAAACTCATGGCCATGACAATAAAGAAGGTGTAATCTCTTGAGAAGCCAAAATCTCCACCGGACGCCCAGAACTAAGGTCATCCTCATCTCTCGCTTCTATTTTATCATAGTTCGAGCCGTGATTCTGAACTGATTTCACTGGACTTGTATTTTCAAAATCATATATGAAATCATCAGAATCATGACAAAAACTTACTGTCTAATTCTGATTTTCCGAGTGCGTACAATAGTTGAAATACACTCTCTGTGTATTCAACGAATCAGAAACTGGAAGATAGGTTAAAAATGTTTGCTGGATGATTTATTTGTAATATTACTAAGGGAAAATATTCCCCAGCATATTTTGAGGGGGAATTTAACAGAAGATCTTTTGCTAGGGACTTAAAGCAAGTAAGATTCTGAGATAGTTTGTCCAGAAATTTCCTTGTAACTCAGAATTTTTCGATACCTAGTCTCAGCAATCCTTAGTAAGCTTTGATCGCACCAAAAAGGGGGAAATTGTTGGGAAAATATTCCTGAACTCTCCTTAGGATCACATTGTAAAAGGTTTTGTTGGATCAAACCTTAGTAGACGGTCGATCATTGCTGAACCTTAGTATAGCTTAGCAACTCTTGTAATGTCCTGTATAGGGTGAATATTGAGTTCTAATAGAATAGGTTGCTTGAGGCACTCTCAGCAAATATCAGAGAATGCTAAAGTGGAAGAAGGCTAGTGATAGCAGAATGTTGTGGAGTCAGCATTTGCTAACACATCACAGATTGCTAAGGGCGTTAGCAATCCGAAGTCAAAGGTAGCAGAAGAGCATTTGCTGCGCAGACAAACATCTAGTCCAGTAAGTATGCTAAAAGATACCCAGCAGCCCGTTTCAGAAAAGCTCAGCAAAGCAAATCTCAACGACTGCTACACCGCCATTCTAACCAACACGCGAAGACTAGACTTATTAGACGTAGGTCTGAAAAGCCTGTACGGAGACAGAAAAGTTGGTAAAAAGCTCCTGCAATTAAATGAAAGATCCATTATGTCTGAACGAAAATGCCGACTCGAGTTTCAAATCTCCAACTATAAAAGGCAAGTCAAAGGAAGATACAAAAAGCTGCTCACACTCTTACACAAATATATATTCGAAAGATTCCAAAAAGGCTCAAGAGCAGTTCTGTTGAAAGGCATATCATAGAGACATCGAAAAGCCTTCAACAACTTGAGTGTCTCATTGTACGTCTGACACTCATCTGAGAGATTCTTGAATTGATTCAAGAATCTTCAATCATTGGGATTGCTTTCTTTATAGAAAGTATCCAACAGTCAATTTCTTGTAAAGGAATTGATTAGGACGGGCACTGAAGCCGCAAAAGAAGGACAATTCGGAAGGAACTTTAAACTCTTCCAAAGGTGGTAAAAGCGAGTTTTACGAAGGTGCTCCCTTGACTCAGCCGGAGCCACACCTGAGTAGTTCGGAGTATCTGAAGATAGCCGTGAAGTAGCCAGACCTTACGTCCGCTGCCTGCTTTACTGGAAAGGCAACTCTTTGTACACCGTATACTTTCTTAGTGAAATTCTTAGCGATACGGCTAAGGAGTGGACGTAGATCATTTGATCGAACCACTATAAACCTTGTGTTCTCTTGCTGATTACTGTTTTATTACTTATTGTGCGACTGTGATTTAAAACCTAGCAACGGAGTTGCTAGTGTATAACTGCAAGAAGGAACGTAAGTAAACTTGAACAAAACCCTATTTGAAAATAACCTAAATACAAGTAAACACTATATTATTCCGCTGCATTTCGTGTTTATACTTTATCGCTACCACGACGACTCTGATCTCAGGGACCAACAAGTACCCTGCTACAGTACTTTGCTACAATAATCGGCTCCAGCTTCTTCTTGTACCTCGACCTGCTCCAGTGCTTTGCGCACCTACTTTTCTTGATTAATAAACGGTCAATTACCTTATTTATTTGCTTTCAATAATTTATCTATATTTTTATACTTGTTATTTTCACATTGTTTCCTGTCATTTCTCCTCGGTTCCTTGGGCCCTGTACCCGTATGAAATTAAACCTCAAGACTACTTATACTGATACTTTGGTTTGCGGTGGTGTTTGTTTTGTGGCGGTGTTTATTTTTTGGTGGTTTATTTCAGTTACTTTGGTATGCTAATGCTCGTAGCTTGTATTAATTGTTTTCATACCATGTGTTGGTTGGATTTTTGTTTATGCTTGCTCTGTTTCATGCTCGAGGATGAGTTCTTTTTGTTTAAACATTGCTTGTGGATTTCATTGATAATTCGTTAATTTTTTCATTCAATTGTTGTTTAGGTTTAAAATCTTGTTTCTTGAAATGTTTTCCTCTAATCTCGTGGATCTTAAATTTTGTTTTGAAAACTTCATTTCTTTGCTCAGTCAATTGACCTCAAAAGAAGGGCATGACCCTTATTCAAACCCATGGGCGGAAATATTGGTAGACGTTGATAGTCACTGCACGAAGTCAACACATCTCACGAATCTCATATGCACAAATTTCATTATGCCTATACAATCCAACCTGTGAATTATATAGTCTGGATATTAATTACAAGTACATAGAATAAAATAGAAAAAAAATTAACATTACACTTATTTAATTGAAATAGAGATTCTGGTCTTTTATTTTCAAGAATATAATTCATCTTTCCTTGATAATATAACATATAATATTATTATATTTCTTTTTTCGTTTGACAACTTAGGTCGAAACAGAGATCCTTATTTTTTTTCAAATTTCATACTTGAAAACTGAATTGGTTCTTTTTCCTTTTCAAGTAGTGTATGAATGAGAGAGTGAAAGTGGAACAACTCGAAGACTTTGACTTCGAGATCAAATAAACCTGTAGAAGATTTCGAAGAAGAAGAAGAAGAAGAAGAAGAGCTAAGAAAAATAAATCAAGCAATAGAGATAGCAAATCAGAATGAACAAGCTCCAAATCTGACACCAGAAAAAACAAGAATATTAACACAAGAGGTGTTTGAGTTACGAGAAAAAATAACACAAATGGAGACAACACAAGCTACATAATAATTGCAAGCTCTAAACCAAAAGAGGCAAGCCGAAGAGGTCCAAATACCCAGATTCATTTAACAAAAGTTCTAACCACAACATGAGGAAGGAGGATTCCGAGTTGGCATCAATGCTATCAATTTTTAGTTGAAGACTGGACTAATAGAGATGGCATAGCAAAATCACTTTAGGGGAAGAACTACCGATGATCTATATGTTCACCTGACCCAGTTCTTAGATATCTATGACATTGCGAAGCATAATGGAGTGAGCCAAGATGCAATTAGAATGAGACTATTCTCATTCTCACCGAAAAAAGAAGCTCGAGTCTGGTTTGCTGGATTAGACAAGTGTAAGATTGGTACATTGGAGGAATTGAGAGCTCAACTCTTTACAAATCTCTTTCCTCTCATTGTTACCATGAGAAGGAAGACTAAGATCACCTATTTCAAATAGAGATCCGATATGACCTTATACGAGGCGTGGGAGCGCTTCAAGAAATTGTTGAGATCATGCCCTAGCCATGGGATTGATATTAAGGAACAAGTGTGCCATTTCTACGAAGGTCTTACACTGCGGATGAAGGAGCTTGTGGATGCCTCATCTGAAGGATCCATCACAATGAAGATCGCCGAAGAAACCATGATACTTCTGGCCAAGATGACGATGAACAATTACTAGTGGCCCATTGATAAGCTCATTATTTCACTCACTTATCTATATTATATTTATACTATTTTATGTAATTTTATTGAGGTTATATATATATTTTATGCATGAATCAATATTAGGTGGTTTTAGGTGTATTTTGATGTTTATGCAGGTTTTTAGGCCTAAACCCACGAGAAAACCGTTCCGAAAGCAGTGACGTGTAAGAGTAGCAGTGAAGAGTTCTTCCACAAGAGGAATTCGGGCTATTGGTGCATGACAATGGATGATGCTTTGAGTTAGCTCTCCAACGCAACTGGAATCGGGTCAATCGGAGTTTGGAAGAGGAAGTTATGGCCAAAACCGTGAGACTGCGCAGAAGGGGCGAGAAGCTGCGTTGACAGACGCCAATCAGCATCGATTGACAGCGATTTGGAAGCCACGTCGATCGACAGGGATGCCGCGTCGATCGACGTGGACCTGCTAGCGCGGGAAATTGGCTGAATTCGAATTTTTTCATATCTTTAGCCCTAGATTTGATTTGATACACCTCCACCTCTATATATAACTTTGTAAATTCGATTTTTCAGCATTCCCAATCATTCCTCATTCCAGATTTCTAATTTTAGAGATTCCAAGAGTTTTTAGGTTTATGTTTGAAGACATATTTTTGTGGGAAGACATTCCAATCCAAGTTTTTATGCAAATCAGGTTTTATCTATCTATGATGAATATTACTATGAATATGTGTAACTAATCTCTTCCTCGGATTCTAGGGTTTCGAATTATCAATGTATACATGTTTGATTAATTGAATTATTTTCCCTTTCCCTTCGTAGTTTGTGAAATTTGTGCTTATTCATAATCTTGATTTGCTTATCACATCTTAGGATTATCTAGTTGATTACTTGAGACGTAACTGTGATAGTTTTCAATGGAAAGAGATTTTCACAATATAATCTGATTTCTTGTCGTAACTGAAGGAGATTGATTGTATGAATAAATCTGTAGATCTTTGGAGTTAGTTAATTTATCTTGAGACCGAGCGGAGATAGGTAATTAATTAATCTACTTTACGAATTGTCCAACAAAGAAGTTCGTAATACTTTTCTGATGTTTCACTACGAAGAGGAATTAAAAATTGGGAATTAATCGATTCATTCATACATGTCATACTTGATAGGTAGATATCCCTGGAATCTGTGTTTCTCTTATTTGAATCCAAAAGCTTTTTAATTTCCTGTTTAATTTTCATTAGCAAGTATTGCGATTTTCAAAACAACCAAAACTTTTCAATTGATTTTCCTGACCAGTATTTTGAGAACTTACGATTTAGTACTTAAGGTTTTCGTTGCTTCATTCCCCTGGATCGATAACTTTAGGGTTTACAAATTTATTTGCCACTATTTCTATAATTAATTTGTAGAAATTACAGTGATCACCCACTTAGAGATCGATGAAAGATTAGAACTATTTGTAGAGATGAGGAAGCTTCGTGAGGAATTTATAAGACTAGAGGTTGGTCGAACTATTGCTGATGTTGATCCAGTCTAAAGCCAAACACTAGTTGTTGTTGATGTGAACCTTGTAACTCGTAGGATCTCTTAAAACCCTGAGTTTGCATTGGTTCCCTGTGAGGTGAATTATGCCAGTGGTTACCAAAATAACCCACCGTGGTGGATATCAAGGGAACCAAGTCTAAAATTCCAATACAAATAGAAACCACCCTAGTTTCTCTTATTCTTATCCAAATAGAGTCGAGCAACCTCCACTTGGTTTTGAAGTTCAGAATGGGGTGATAGTGGAGCAAAACATATAAAACATTGAAGATATCCTCACGAAATTTATGCAAGGTTCTGATGCTAGGATTGGAAAAGTTGAGCTAGACGTAATGAATATGAGCGGTCAGATACAGAACATGTCCAAGCACCTGAAAATGTTTGAGACATAGCTTGGACAAAATTACTACCACTTTGATCACTCAACACAAGCCCGGACAGCTGCCGCGCAACACTGAGGTCAATCCTAAAAATAAACAACATTTCAATAAAATCACTCTTAGGCCCAAGATTATGTATGATGGTCCAGATAGTCCAAGGGATGAAGATTTTGAAGAAAAGGACGAGGATACTGACTTATAGCTCTCAGTATCGACCAACTTAAAGCCCGCTTCAATCAATGCACATGATTTTAAGGGGTTGCAGTCTAAACCAATCGATGAGCCCACATTGACTGATGCACCCCGCATCGGTCAACACAAAGAAAGATTGGCAGAATGGTCGATGTACAACTATTATGTTCGAAACAGAGAGTTATTCCGAGCAAGAAAGCTCAATCCAAAGCTGATCCAGTCCCTCCGAGTCCCTTTCCTTAGAGGTTTATGAAGAAAAAAGAGAGCTAGTTAGCTCGGTTTGTGGAGAATTTGAAGAAGCCAATAAAGATTGGCAGAAGGGTCATATTTTATATTAAAGAAGCTCAACATAGGAGAAATAAGGCCAACTACTATAACACTATAGATGGTGGATCGTACTGTTTATTGTCCAAAAGGTATTATTAAGGATGTTCTATGTGGGCCATTTGGTTTTTCTTGTAGATTTTGTAGTGCATGATATGAAGGAGGATGAGAATATGCCTATGATTTTAGGGTTGCGAACTCTTAAATACTAGTGGAGCCCCTCATTGATGTGATGAATGGTGAGATTACACTCAGAGCAAATGATGAAAAGATCACTTTGTGATTGATGAAAACAAGTGGAATGTGGAGTACAACAGGATTGATATGGTAGAAGAGAATGATGATCAAGATTAGGATGAAGAGGGAGCGATAGCATGGGAGCGAGGTAATGAGGTGATGAAATTGTCAACTAAGTCACTTCCATCAAATTTGACAACTGTTATTTGCGATAGGTCGATCTTTACTATTGATGCTAGAGATCGCCGAGTATGGACCTACCTTCTTGATGATCTACAAGGTACTGTCGAGCTACGACATTAACTTAAGCACTGGTTGCAAGGTAACACACTTTTTATAACCCACTTCCACAACAACTCAGATTATATTAATATGTATCCTTTCTTGTTTAACCCAAACCCACTCATATTTTACCAAGTATGATAAGCTTAGTTCATTCCTACCCACTCGATTTATTTTTGTGCAAGTCCACTCGTTTATTTGTTAAATTTTTGAACTTCAACTTATAGACAAACATTCACAAGAATGTCCAAACCATTGACCAACCTTTTATCAAACATTATTCTCCCAATGATTAATCTAAATCAATTTGCATCTATAACTATTACCGATATTTCTTTCTTATTTCTTCAATTATTCTAAGTAAGAAAATCCTTAAACTTTAGCTCGGAAAATTCAGAAGCTAAAATAAAATCTAAGAATTTTTAATAGGAACAATCAAGTACTTATCGAAACTTAATTCTCAAATAGGAATCAACGAAGTTCGCTACTAACATTGCCGATAACATCTATTTGTCTTACCAAACAAATAAACATGGTGCGCTTTCTTATAAAACAAAACTTACTTCGTTAAATATTTTATTTTGAGCTTCGACTTCCACTAAATGAAAAGCATGTTTTACTTTCCAATCACATGTCATGACCTAAATGATTTGTTTGTTATTTATATGTTCTCTCTGTAAGGGAACCTCACTTTGAGAACATCACATACAATGTATAGATGTTTACTTAGCAGCAATGCAAGCTCTTTAACAATCATGTCTGACATTATTTGAGATGTCATGGTTTAGTGCTTTTGATGCCGTCATGATAGGGTCATTCCCTAATTGAGTGTGCATCGTGACCGGTATAGGCGTCCACCTCCCAGATCACACCCATTTTGCTGATAGTGTAACATGAGATGTTAAGACTTCAATCATTTCAAGATTTATTTTGACACATTGGGAGGATTTCTAAAGTAAATCTCAATGTGTTGCCCATATTAAATGCATGACTTAAAACTTATTAATTCATATCACCAGAGAATTAATACTGACATACTCTTTTATTGCCACGTTATGAGGAAAGGGTTGCATCGACTTGGTCAATCCTCATATTTAAGATTTCAGACATTCATTAATTAATTTGAACTTCTGACTTATAATTAATTAATAACTTATTTATTCACGAGCAGTATCACTCAACCTTTTTCATTTATGCTTGAACTTAATAAGCTTGCAAGACTTTAGCATAATGAACCTTTTGAGCTCTTCAAGGAATGTCATCATCCTATACTGGATATGGTTACCTAATGCTAGTCCAGATAGTCATTAACAAATTGTTGTCACCCATGATGTAGATATACAAGTACATGTAGGACTCTCCACCATAGCATGTCAAAATGACGTACAAATCTGTATATACTTCTAAACCTTTATTAGGTTTCGGATTCCACCATGACACAAGATATTGATTCTTAAGATATTAAAAATAAGAACTCGTCTCATTGAGGTCCTATCAATACGCCTAGTAGCCAAGATAAACCATTTATTACCAACTATGTCGCATCTTATTTCGATAGCTGTGCTATTTACTTATATCTCGCTAGATCAAACAATCCATAAAATCTTATTTGACCGCCTAAATACCGTATGATCTCCCTATCGGAGATTAGATGATACGTTTGTTCACACTGGATATTTATTGATTCAAATAGGAGACATAACATTGTATACAAGACAGTAATGATTAACGAAAATTGTTTATCAATGTATCAATCATAATACTTTTAATATATGAATTCAACACATCAAAACTAGCATAATTCCTAACCGTGAATGTAATCTTATATAATTTAACTATTGTTATCATATTAATTACTTTTTTATCATTTTAACCATACAAAATCATTTTATTATTCTTATTATTTTTTATTTTAATTTTTTATCAAGTTCTTATCATCTTTATTGGATTGTTATCGTATCAATCAGATCGAATTCTCGTCAGATCTTTATAGTGTTCATGTCGTCATCATGCATGTTTGTGTTTCAGTTTAGTAGATTGCATATGGATTGAGTTTTAATGGATCGAATCACTAATAAATCTATACGATAAATATTCGTTCCGTATGAGTTACCACTCCTATTTTAAAAGTATCTCCAATTCCACAAAAAATGAGAGAATGATTTATTATTGGGCATGTCGCGAAATGGGCCATATTGCTGGCCCAACAGCCCAAAATTCCGCTTCAAGTTTCTTTTATTTTCTCTTTCTAATTGTGGTAGCTGGTGGGCGAGAGCAGACCTTTTAAATAGGAAACGACTTCGAACAAGTCCAATCTTTCGTTAAAATTCTACGAAGCTTCGATTCATCGCTTCGTTTTTTTCTCAGAAACGCGGAATTCGGGAGAAAAATCGAAGAAGATCCAATCCCGAATTCCCAATTGGCCGGCGCAAATCTAGGGTTGTCCGTCTCCCCGCCGGGATTTCTGAATTTGTGTCATCTAAGATTTACTCGTTTACGATTTATACGAGTTGGTTTCGATCCTGTCGGAATCCTGAATCGTCTTCGAATTTCCAAGAGAGAGAGGAATGGGGACTCCGGCAATACCAGACCTCGGGAAACACTGCAGCGTGAGCGATTGCCGCCTGATTGATTTCTTACCCTTCACCTGCGATTGCTGCCAGCAGGTCTTATTGTGATTCTGTTTCTAGATTTATATGCCAGTTATTTCGTTTTGATTTTTGGTTTGACATTGGTTGAAGCTTGAATATCACGGGCCTGCTTGTTTCATGATCTTTTTTATTTGAAATTGTTGTGGGTTTTATGTATGCAGCACAAATGTTATGGCTTTACTTGTATGTATATATACATTATATGTGTGTGTACTTGGTATATATATGCGCACGAGACCTGTTAAAAGGTAGGAGTTAACGAGATTTGGGAATGATGTTGGAATTTTTTACTTTGAATTAGTAAATATTTCCTATAATCAGCTGCTGAGTTTACATTGAAATTTCTGGACTATTAATAAAAAAAATAATTGGAAGAGTCTTTGTAATTTGTGTTTTTTTTGGCCAATGTAAAGTTAGATATTTTATATATGCTTGATTAATTTGGTTTTTTGCTTTGCTTAGTGTTTGTAACAGTTATTATCCAGGCTGAGTTTAAATTCCCAAAGATAGATATAATTTGAAATGTATTCAAGTAATGCCGTAGTTACAACTTCTGTATAGGCTTTGTTTTAACTTTTAACAGTTTTTAGATGGATTGAATGACACAATTGTAATTATTGGATCTTGTTTTCCATTACCAAATTGTTACTTTTGAGTCTTCTTGATTTTTGCATGATTAGTGTTGATATGAATGTGGTATGGTCTTGGCTTAGATCATCCTGTTTGGTTTTAGAGATTTATTCAGTGAGACTATGATGTTGATCATTGACATGACTACCATTTTCAGTGTTCATTTTCGTCTTCCTGTCTACTGCCATTTGTTTCTCGAACATGCTCCTAATGTTTATTGACGCCATCTCGTATAGGTGTTTTGTCTTGAGCACCGTAGCTACAGCAGGCATCAATGTCCCAAAGCTAGCAAGCATGATGTCACCGTTGTCATCTGCCCCCTCTGTGCTAAGGGGGTTCGATTAATTCCTGAAGAAGATCCCAATATTACCTGGGAATCTCATGTTAACATAGAGTGTGATCCATCAAACTATGAACAAGCCACAAAGAAAAGAAAATGCCCTGTGCCTCGATGCAAAGAGATGCTAATATTCTCAAACACCATCAAGTGTAGGGACTGCAACATCGACCACTGTTTGAAACACCGGTTTGGACCAGACCATAGTTGCCCTGGACCTAAAAAACCCGAACCAGCATTTCCGTTTATGAGCTTTCTGAACAAAAGCAGAAAAGATGAAACCAAGCAAGGTGCAGCAACATCTTCATCAAAGTGGAGTTCAAGTTTCCTCAATCTGGCTTCATCTGTTCGTGCTTCAGCGGAAGCAGGTATGACAAAGCTGACCAATGAATTTAATCAAGCCTTGAATACGAATGGAGGGGCACAGAGCAGTGGCAACACGAGCACGAGCCGTAGTGGAAGTGCAAGCCAGCTAGTGGAGGTGTGTCCGCAGTGCAAGTTGAGATTCGCCAGTGTTGGAGCTCTTGTTGAGCATGTAGAGAAAGTCCACGAAAGAAATGGGGTTATGAAGGCAACGCTTGACATCTGCCCCAAATGCAGTAAAGGATTCCGCGATCCGGTTAAGCTTGTAGAGCATGTAGAGAGAGATCATGGTGGTGCATCAAAAGCCTAATCAGAAGATCTTGTTCATAGGCAAGTTATTCTTTCCTTACATGGATTGTCTTGTTTATGAAGCTTTTAATTATGTAGCAATTAGACAGCTATACAGGATTCAAGATGCAAATCTCACTGTAAAAACATCTCAAAACTATTTGTTGATTTGTTATATATTTAATAGCCTTTTGTATTCATTCATGCAAATCTCACTGTAAAAACATCTCAAAACTATTTGTTGATTTGTTATATACTCCATTTAATAGCCTTTTGTATTCATTCATTGAGTTTTAATTTTAATAAAACTCCTTTTTTTTTTTTTGGTTTGCGGGAGATATTCTTTCAAATTCAATTAGATGACATTTTATTAACTTTTAGTTGATGCTTTTCACATCTTAGCAATACAAATTCACATAAATAGGATAATTATACAAGAACTTAGTTGGTCTTGCAAATACATGAGAGCATGAGTAAGTCAAATCATGAGATATTAAAGATCGGTTTGAACAGTTTCCAAAAAAAATTGAAATCAACTTGATATTAACTGAGTAATGCTCGAGCTTCATAATTCTTGACCCAATAGGCTCGTTAGTTCAAATGAGCTTGGATTTGAGCTGGGCTAGGGCTTAAATAAAAGATAAAGTGCAAGGGGAAACTACATTGAGCCAAACTTGAAGATTGATTTTCGTCCATATTACAAGACTGAGGATAAGATGTCTTGTAACATCGTATCATATAGTTAATTCTAGCAAAATAAGGTTAACATGCATTTGTTATTTTGTTAATTTAGACATCATGCATATGAATATAAATGTGGTCACATGAATAATACTTATATAGGTTACATTTGCATTCAATTTTAGATTATGCATTATTCATGGATATAAATGTGGTCATATCCTTATAAATCTGGTCACATGAATTACAGTTATTATGTAAGATACATTTGCATTCATTTTTAGAATATATTTCATTTAGTAGTGATTTTTGGTTTCTTTGGTGTCATTTAAGTGTCAAAGGTAACATAAGTATAGAGAGAGTTATGCAGTCATGTCTTGACCTATAAATAGGCATGTAATCACTCTTGAAAAGCACATTTGATTTTATAATAAATTTCATCTTTATGAGTGAATTCTCTTTGTAGAGTATTTCATTTGTTTGAGAACTTATCATGATTTGTGAGCAAAATCTTGTGGCGTTCAACTATACCAAGGTTCTTGGCTTAATTTATAGTCAACGTGTAAAGGTTTTGTAAAGTTCTAGGTAAGATCAAACCAGAATCTTAATTTGGGGAGATCGCTGCCTATTTTTATACGTTGAGTTCTTGGATCAAGTATGGACATCCTCATACTGATTTTTCTTAGAAAACAATTGTCTTAAAGTTTGACTAAGCTTGGCTCTCTTCGTGTTCCACGTGCTTAGAAACTTAGGTCTCCATATTGACTTTTCATTAGTCAGTATAGACCACCCTCATACTGACTTCATACGTCAGTATGGCAATCTGTCACTCATACTGACTTCTCATAAGTCAGTATTGGTTCCTCTAGACTGAGTACCCAAACTCAGTATAGACTTTGGCTATATTTGGTGAAACCAAGTTTCACGTAGAACAATACTTCAAATCCTCAAGCATATCCTATGCTTGGTCTTCAGCACCTAAGTTCTATTACAAAACAATTAATCCTATACATGGATTACAAAAATAAAACTCTAAACTTAGTGCTAAAGTGAATTTTGACATATCAAAACATTAAATTAAGGAGGGAACTAAAACTTAGTTCATAACACCCATATTTGCCTAGTACATTTGTGTCTCTTTTGTAGAAATATGAAGATGCCTTCCTGGATGAAGATCCAAGTGGATTACCTCCATTAAGAGGAATTGACCATCAAATTGATTTTGTTCTCGAGGCTGCACTTCCAAACCGAGCAACATATCGAGCAAATCCTGAAGAAATGAAGGAGATTCAAAGGCAAGTTGAAGAGCTAATGAAGAAAGGAAAGGTTCGTGATAGTATGAGTCCATGTGCTGTACCGGTAATTGTTGTGCCAAAGAAAGATGGATAATGGAGAATGTGCACTGATTGATGAGCTATCAACAAAATCACTGTAAAGTATCGCTATCATATTCCTAGGTTAGATGATATGCTTTGATGAGTTGTGTGGTGTTGTTGTGTTTAGCAAAATTGATTTGAAAAGTGGATACCATCAAACTCGAATTAAAGAAAGAGATGAATGGAAGACTGCTTTTAAAACAACATATGGTTTGTACGAATGGTTAGTCATGCCCTTCGGTTTAACTAATGCACCTAGTACCTTCATGAGATTAATGCACCATGTTT
This sequence comes from Plectranthus barbatus, assembly GCA_026898455.1. Lineage (NCBI taxonomy): Eukaryota > Viridiplantae > Streptophyta > Magnoliopsida > Lamiales > Lamiaceae > Plectranthus > Plectranthus barbatus. The sequence continues at coordinate 867,243 of JAPKLW010000032.1, read as the reverse complement.
TGCGAGATTTCATTGAAATTTTGTGGTTGTTTACTTTGGTGATATTCTTATCTATAGTAAGTGTGTAGAACAACATTTTGATCATGTGCGTGATGTCTTAGACACCTTAAGAAATGAATTATTGTATGTTAATCTTAAGAAGTGTTATTTTTTGCTTGGATAAAGTTGTTTTTCTTGGTTTTGTGGTGAGTGTGAATGGGGTCGAAATGGAACAAGACAAAGTGAAAGCTATCTCAGAATGGCCTACACCAACAAATATTGATCAAGTAAGAAGTTTTCATGGTCTTGCTAGCTAGTTTTTATAGAAGGTTTGTGAGGAACTTTAGCATTATTGATGCACCTTTGAATGAAATCATGAAAAATTAAGTTGGTTTTAATTGGGGAGAAAAGAAAGAACATGCTTTCAATCTCCTTAAAGAAAGACAAACTAGTGCACCTAATCTTGCATTACCTAACTTTGATAAAATCTTTGAACTTGAATATGATGCATTTGGAGTGGGTGTAGCAGTTGTTTTGTTGCTGGATGGAAGACCTATTTCTTACATTAGTGAAAAGTTGAAGGGAGCTCAATTGAACTACCCAACATATGATAAGGAAATGTATGCTTTAGTTAGGGCATTGGAGACGTGGCAACACTACCTATTGCCAAGAGAGTTTGTAATTCATACCGATCATGAATCTCTCAAATATCTCAAAGGTCAAGGGAAACTTAGTAAGCGGCATATCAAGTGGGTGAAGTTCATTGAATCATTTCCATATGTGATAAAAGTACAAAAAAAGGAAGGAAAACATTGTTGCCGATGCATTGTCTAGAAGGTATACTTTAATAACTACTTTGATTTCTTAACTTCTTAATTTTGAATCCATTAGGAAAATGTATGAAAATGATCATGATTTTGGTTCTATTTATTTTTAGCCTATGAGCATGCTGGATTCGAAAAGTTTTATAGGCACGGTGGTTATTTGTTTCATGAAAATAAACTTTGCATTCATAAATATTCCATGCGTGAATTGCTTATTCGTGAAGCTCATGGTAGTGGATTGATGGGTCATTTTGGCGTTCATGAGACTTTAAATATTTTACGTGAACATTTCTATTGGCCTAAAATCTGAGTTGATGTTGAACGAATTTGTGAAAGGTGTATAACTTGCATGAAAGTTAAATCAAAGTTGAACCCACATGCCTTATACACTCCTTTACATATTCCTTCTGAACCTTGGGTTGACATATCAATGGATTTTGTTTTGGTTTAGCCTATAACAAGAAGGGAAAAATATTTTGTGTTTGTGGTGGTAGATAGATTTTAAAAAATGGCACACTTTATTCCATGTCATAAAAGTGATGATGCAAAATATACTGTTGATTTTCTCTTTAAACAAATTGTGCGATTGCATGGTGTTCCTAGAACAATTGTAAGTGATCGTGATGCAAAATTTTTAAGTTGGCGTGAGCTTTGGAGCAAATTGGGGACTAAACTTTTGTCTTCTGCTACTTGTCATCCTCAAAGACATGGGCAGACATAAGAAGTTAATAGAACTTTATCACAATCACTTCGAGTTTTGATTCAAATTTTTTTTTCGAATAATTGGGAAGATTGTTTGATTTTTGCTGAATTTGCTTACAATAGAAGTTTATGGTTTTAATCCATTGAGTCTGCTTGATCTCATTCTTATACATGTTGAAGAATATGCAAGTCTTGATGGTAAGGCTAACGCTGAAATGGTGAAAAGGATGCATGAAAAGGTACAACTCAACATTGAGAAAAGAACTGACCAATATGTCAAACAAGCCAACCAGGGCCGAAAGCAAGTCAAGTTTAAGCCACGTGATTGGGTTTGGTTGCATTTGAGTAGGGAAAAGTTTCCTTCTAAATGAAAGTCTAAGTTGCTACCAAGAGGAGATGGACCGTTTCAAGTGATTGCAAAAGTGAATGATAATGCATATAAAATAGATATCCCAAGTAGTATAATGTCAGTACTATCATTATTGTTGATTCATCTCCTTATTTTGGTTATATATATTCGAGGACGAATCCTTTTGAAGAGGAAGAGAATAACTGATAGAGACGAAGAATCCATTGGACATATTGATCCAAGAACTCAACATATAAAAATCGGCAGCGATCTCTCCAAATCGAGAATTTTGTTTGCTCTTACCTTGAGCTTAACAAAACCTTGACCCGTTGGCTATGAATTAAGCCAAGAACCTTGGTATAGTCGAACGCCACAAGATTTTGCTCACAAATCTTTATAAGTTCTACAAAGAGAATCCAGTCAAAAAGATGAAATTTATTATAAAATTAAATGTGCTTTTCAAGAGTGATTACATGCCTATTTATAGGCCAAGACATGACTCCATAACTCTCTCTATACTTATGTTACCTTTGGCCACTTAAATGACACCAAAGTAACCAAAAATCACTACTAAATGAAATGTAATCTAAAGAAAAAATGCAATCCTCATTATAACTATTATTCATGTGACCGCGTTTATAAGGATATGACCACATTTATATTCATGAATAATGCATAATCTAAAATTGAATGCAAATGTAACCTATATAATAATTATTATTCATGTACCACATTTATATTCATATGCATGATGACTAAATTAACAAAATAACTAATGCATGTTGACCTTATTTGTAACGCCCCTCGTAAATTTTAAATGTAATTAACAAATTTCCGAAATTTATATTTTGTTATCGAATCTAATTTGAAGCTATGCGATCATTTTAATTTTGAGATTTATTATTTTGGCAATTATTTAATTGTCATCTTTGTTTAAAGAGGAATGATTAATTATTAATTAATAAAATTGGCCTCGATAAATTTATTAGACAACCCGACATTTTTGTATCGAGATAATATCAATCAATAAATATTCGCGGGTGAACGAAGTATTATGGTCTCCCGTGCAATGACGCGAAGAGATGTGAAGTTGATGTGAACAGATGTTAAAGTGATCGATGTGACAAGGGAATGACAACCACTTTAATCTTTTTGACTTTCGGTAATTCCGAATTTACCCCTCTCCCCTTCTATAAATAGAAGGCTTATATATTGAGTTTTACTCTTCACTTTCTCTCTCAAAATTTCTCCAAGGAAATTCCTGCGAGAACTTTGGCGAAGCTCCAACGAGGTTCCGACGAGAAGTTTTGAAGGTAAAACTATACCTTTTCGAAATCCTCTCTCCGTTTTCTTTCCATTTCCAACCTTAGATTCTCTTTCCTTTGTGTTTTGAAGTAAGAAATCGAGATATCAAGGGCAGATCAAGCTATCCAAGCTCTACGAACGCCCTAGAGGTATAGATCGAACCTCTCTCTAGCTATTTCTTGAATATTAGCATGTTTGTTATTTTGCCCTAGTTAATAAATAGCATGATCTAGGCTTGATATTGAGTTAATGAGTACGTATGCATGTTTAGCATGTTATATTATGAGTCTAGAAACAATATATCGACATAGGAATCGAGTTGTGTTGATTTTGGAGTATTTTTGGTATATTTGCCCTATATTGAAATATTGTGGTTAAATCTTGTTTCCAACATGTTTTGATGGTTTAAATCATGTCTAGACTCATTATATATGTTTAGAAACCATTTGGTGTTGTTAGAAATCGACACGACTCTTAACATGACATCCATATCGATCGACACATTTGGTGTCGATAGACACACCTATTTCCGGTCAACACTTCTTCACGTTGATCGACACAAACACCCACCCGTCGACATGTGCTTCGGTTGACACACACATATATGCCAAATGTCCATGTCGATCAACATCACCCATGTCGATCGACATAGACGCAAAACTTGAGATTTCCAAATTTCATTCTTCGATCGATTCAACTTATCATTCATATCTTTTGATATCCTTCCGATCAACCGAGTAACACAACAATGTTTAAATTCTAAATTCTTTCTTCGACTAATTGAATTCCAATTTCATTCG
>JAPKLW010000032.1:814357-843284 GCA_026898455.1 Plectranthus barbatus | reverse complement strand
ATAGTCGAGGCCTTTACAACCGGACTAAACGTGTGAGTAAAGTCAAAGCCAGGAACTTGACTAAAACCCTGAGCAACTAGACGTGCTTTATATCTATCAACTGTACCATCAGCTAGCAATTTGGTGCGATAAACCCATTTCGAACCTACAATGTTCGTATTTGGTGGCTTAGGAACCAAGACCCATGTTTTGTTTGAATGAAGAGCCTGCATTTCCTCACGCATAGCCTGAACCCATTCAGGCACCTTGAGAGCGGTTTTAATTCCACGTGGTTCTGGAAGAGCTGTAGAAGCAGAGAAGATAGAGATAGTATTGAGATCAAATGGGTACTTGTGTTTGAAAATACCAGATTGAGAATGTGTTTGCATGCGATGCGTTCGAACAGTGGCCGGCGGAGCATCTGGCGATGGCTCAATGGGTTGAGCAGCGTCCGGAGGCACGGTGGCAGCAGAAGGTTGTTCGATGATTTCATCGGAGCAGACACGACACGGAGTGGGTGGGGAAACCAACAAGGATGGCGAGGAGGATGGCTTCGAGCAAGGGTGGGATATAGGGTGAGAGAAGTATTCGGAGAGAGTTAACCTAGAGAGGGGTAATGCGGCGCTAGGGTTGACAAATGGGAAACACGACTCATCAAATATGGCATGTCTTGTAATGTAGAGACGGGAGGAGGGTAAGGAAAGACAGCGAAAACCCTTATGGCTAGGACTGTAACCAAGAAAGACACAAGGTAGGCTACGAGGCTGGAATTTTGTTTTGTTGTAGTCGCGAAGACAAGGATAGACCCTACAGCCAAAGGGATGAAAGGATTCATAAGAGGGCTTGTGTCCATATAATAACTCAAAGGGAGAGGTGTTTCCTTAGTTTACGGCAGGAAGACGGTTTATGGTGTATACAGCAGCACTAAAAGCATCTACCCAAAAAACTAGGGGAACGGCCGAGTGAAAAAGCAGGGTAAGTCCCATTTCAGTAATATGTCGGTGCTTTCTTTCGGCATGACCGTTTTGGGATGGCGTATATGGACAGGAGATTAAGTGATGAATACCTGTGGTGCAGAAAAGGTTTTGGAGACGATGATTTGTGAACTCCGTGCCCCCGTCGCTTTGAAACTTCTTGATTTTGCAATCAAATTGAGTCTCAACAAACGCCTTAAAACATAGAAAGATGTCATTGAATTCAGATTTCGCACATAACGGGTAAAACCACGTAAAATGAGAATAATCATCAATGAATACAGCATAGTAACGAAAACCATGTTTTGAAATAACCGGAGACGGACCCCATAAGTCGCAATGAATCTTTTCAAGAACATGAGAAGCACGTTTACTGGAAACAGAAAATGGTAAATGACTGTTTTTAGCTAACTAACAGGAAGAGCATAGACTAGAAACTGTATTAGAATTGGAAATAGACAGCAACTGAGAACTCCGTAAAGAGTGAATAACTGCATGAGGCGTGTGCCCTAGGCGTGCATGCCAAAGATCGAGAGAAGCCGTAGGAACTCGCGGACGACTGGAGACAAGTAGCGCCGAGGGAGAAGACTCAAGCACGTACAAACCTTGTTTACGAACGCCGGACGCGAGCGTGCGCCCCGTGGTTCGGTCCTTGATCAGAAACTGCGAGTCAGTAAATAGCACATCGACATGATGATCATGTGTTGAACGACTGACATATAACAAATTTTTGGTGATAGACGGAAAAACCAAAATATTGTGCAAGGAAATATTATCAAATAAGTTAAGAAAACCAGTGTGAGAAATCCGAAGTTTAGCACCGTTACCAACTGTGACGTGATCCGAGCCAGAATAGGGAGTCACATCATCTAAAGAAGTCGGATCCGAAGATATATAAGCCAATGCCCCAGTATCCAAGTACCAGTCTGATGAGGATGTAGGCGAGAGAGAACAGTTGGCAGAAAAGGCCTCCGCAAGCTGAGTCGTCGGCTTTGATTGTCGAGGGTAGTTTCTGTCATATCTGTGAGGACAATCGAAGGCGTCATGATCAGTCTCTCGGCAAAAATAACACCAGGGTTTCTTGCGCGGGCGAGGGTTGTTGCGGCCTTTATTTTTGGAAGACTTCTTCGTGTGTGAATTTTGATTCGAAGGCGCAGCATGAAACGCTGCAGGCGGCGGAAGCGAAGTTGAGGAACGCGCAAAAAGTTCATGACTTTGTGCACGAGCCAGTAGAGTATCAAAATCAGGCAACGGATCTTAAGTGAGTTGAGCGGCTGTAAAAGTCGCAAAATCAGAACCCAAACCACGAATAAACCAGTGAGATTTATCCGAAGGGTCGAGCGAGCATCCAATAGCAGCCAATTGATCGCAGATGGATTTGTAGCGTTTTCCATATTCAACAACGGTGGAATCGTCACGTTTGAGCGAAAGAAGATCGTCCTTGAGGCTTAATTCGCGAGCCTTGGAACGACAACTGTAAGCACGTGATAACGCCAACCAAACCTCTTGAGAGGATTTGCAGCCAATTATAACAGCCATCGATTCTTCAGTGAGGGTAGAAACCAAGAAAAGATTGATAATCTGATCACGAGAATACCACTTGGAATAATCAGGATTCAACGTGGGCACGCCGGCAGCGCTGGGAAGGAGCTGTGGCGGCGCAGGAGAAGACCCGTCGATGTAGGGCTGGAACCGCTGAGTAATAAGTAGTGGCTCGATTTGGGCATGCCATAACATGTAGTTGGCGCCGGTAAGTTTGATGTTAACCATGTGTATCATGGTGGAGAGAGGTAGAGACGGAAGTTCCTCGTCGGCGAGTCGAGCAGCCATCGAAGGAGGCGTGCAGAGAGAGGGCGTCGCACAAGAGGAAGAAAAATCTAGGGTTTTAGCCAAAAAATATCTTAGGCTGATACCATGTAGAGAATCGTATCTCGTATTTCACTCAATGAAAAATATGTTACAGAGTGGGTACTTATAGTAGAGAAACAAATCTAATCTAATAATATGGAAAAGATTTACAATCTATATACAAAGATATGATAAAAGATATACAATATCTTAATATCATTGTTGTTATTTGACATAAGCCCATCAATCTGAATAAGATTCACCATTTGGCCCAATATAGTTTCCCATTGTACTTCATTTTTTATTTAAGTTCTAATACCTAACATGAATTCTTTAATTTGCTTAAAACGTAATCTTATAATTGGACCATCATACACTACTAGCGATTGTATCTAATTTTCTTTTTGAATGTGGCATATCTCCATCAGTTCCATTCTCAAATATTTTGGCACTGTAAATCTCACACTATAAATAAAGTCATCTAATTAAACACTAATATCAAGATTCAACCTTCAAACAGCAATAAATGTCGGAATGAACTCTTTCTTATCTTCTACCAAATTATTAACAAGACAATTGTACAAGAATTAAATAACCTTAATGGGCCACGTGATGAATTGTCTTGGAATTATTTTTTCTCAAATTAAACACATTACACATACTTTTGTTTTTTAGTTTGGAAAAAACATCGCAAACGTTAAAACTTAAAATAATGTGTTTGTTATGGGCCGGCGAAATAGACAGATTAAATAATCTAATCCCAACTTTAGGTGTACCAAACCTCATCACTACATATGACAATTAATTAAATCCATAAAAACTAAAAATAACAACTAACTACCACAATCATCCACTCACTTTGAAATTTAATTAAATTCAGTTTCACTAATATCATCAATGACATCATTATATATAATTTCTTATTTGGTTTTAATTAATATTATTTTTAATTAACAATTAAGATTGATTATTTTGTGACGATTGGTAGGAATTATTGCAATATAATCTAAAAGTAAAAATATAAATTTTGTGGGGAATGAATAAATGAATATTTTATGCTTTTTCTTTATTATCTAAAAAATATATCAACTTATTTTAAAAAAATTACATTAGTTTAAAGTCACACACTTAAATATCCTCAAAAAAATTACAACTCATAATTGAATGGGTAAAATACTTTTACCACTATACCCGAATAAATAACTATTAATCTTAGTATTAAGCGGCCTCGAGGTTAGGGTTGGGAGCCAAACCAACCAGATTTGGTCCCTTGCTTTAATTTATAAATTGTTTCCGAACTGGCTGTCATCATCCTCTCTTATGGTAATGGATATTTGTAGTCTAACAAATCACATGGGTAAAATAAAGTTATTGGTAATTTAATTGGATTATAAAAAACGACAAACATTAATGACTAATCTACATTATGCAATTTTGGACACTAATGTATGCCTGCCACGATATGCTATTTTACAATTGCAAATCTTAATTATGTGGTTCACTAAAAATATATATTTAGCATCTTTAGGTTTTGTTTGCTACTATTTCTTTTTAAAATAAAAACTTATATAAATTAATACTACCTCTGTCTCATTAGTGTAATCTCATTTCTTTTCGGCACGTGAATTAAGGGTTGTGAGTGTAGTGAAATTAATATTTTATTGGTGAGTGTGAAAAAGTTTACCATTTTAGAAAAATGAGACTATTTTATGGGACAAAAAAAATGGGAAATGAGAATACTTATGCAGGACGGAGAGAGTATTATTTATATATTTGAAATAAGAAAAAAATAGAATAAGCTAATTAGCTAGATACTATATAGTACCTCGTCTAGACCGGCTACTCTACTCAAATGTCCGACCCGTAACCATGAATATACCTTTATATCTCTTTAGGGATGTTCATCGGGCCAACTCGCCGGGTTTCGGCTCAACCATATCGAATTGCAAGTTAATCAATCCAGGTCAAACGGGTTAAAGTTTTTTCGGGCTAAAAAATCTTTACCATAACCCTAACCTTTCGATTTTCGGAATAGCTCGTCGGGCCAATAAAATTATTAATTATTTTTTATTTTTAATATCTTTCTACTCTTTTAATATTTTAAATAAAAAAAATAAAAAAATATTAGTTCTCTCTTATAAAAACTGCAAAACACATCACAAATTTCTATATAATGAAAATTTAATTATTAAAAATATATTATTTTTTTATTTTTATATTATTTAAGTATGTTTTAACTTCATAAATAAATGAACTTAACAATGTATATAATACTTTTTGAACTAAATACAATTATAAAACTTAAAAATTAATTAATAAATATGTTCCTAAATATTAGAAGTAGATTTTACTACTATAATTATGAGAAATATACTTAAAAAATATAATCGGGGCTCGAGCCAACCTGTCGGGTTTGAGACTCAGCCCTATCTGGCCTCGGGTTATTCGGTCCCAGGCTATTCAGGCTAAATTTTTTTTCTAACCAAAATATTTTGACCCTAATCTGCATTTTGGCTCGGGTTAATTGGGTCAACCCGCAAATTTTTGGTTAAATTGACAACCCTATATATCTTAATATTCAAATTTAATTCTTCATTTTGCAGAAAAAGATAAGAAAAAGAAGATTTTCCCAAAGAAGAATAATGATGGATTAACAACAAACAAAACTCCTTATTTTCTTTCGGCTCAAAAATGATATTACGAAAGTTTATTATTTTCTCAAATATATCCCAACAATGAATATTGAGTAAAATCTTATTCAATAAAAACTTTGAGAATGATCCTCATTTCTCTATCCCTATTAAAAAACAAAAGAATATAGAATGCTACAAAACGTATCAATAGGGCGAGTTAAACGTCTTTTGTTTTTGTCAGTTTTCAAATTGATTTTTTTTTTCACGCCCATTATTTAATCAGGAGCAAAGTTGATTGGATTGCACAAAAAACTAGTTTGAAATATAGAATTAGCAACTTTGTAAAATGGATTATTTTATATATATAAGAATAATAAATATGATAAATCATTAACGTTGTCACTTATATATTTAAATAAATTAAATTAGAGTATAAAAATGATATTTACAGTGCAAAATCATTTATATATTTTTTAAAGAATTCTAAATATTTTGAATATTAATATAGATTTCGAAAGATTGTACTGAGTCAATTAAATTCATGAAATTTAAAATATTTAATAAAAATAATTTTATATTTTACTTAACAATAAATAATTTAAATATTAGTAAAACACTATTCGATTTGATTCCATAAGCGCAAGTGGAGAAACGCAAAATCCACTTGGAAGAAGAAGAGTAGATTGTTGTAAAGTGAGAGAAGAAATTAGAAAAGATGAAAATGTAACGGGGCATTAGTTAGTATGGTGTATGGATAAAATTCAATGTTTAGTGGGTGGACTTGGCGTTGTCATTGGTGTTTGGAAGCTTCTTTTTCTTGTCGATTGGAATCGACATAATTTGGCTTTATATTTGGAATTCCTTGCCTTCAATTTTACGGTATGAATCAAATCTTCTAGATGCATTGCATCGTGCCGCCACCACCTCCGCCGTGCGCTTCCTGACAGCCGCCGTGGAAATTCTTGTAGTGGTGAGCGGTGAGTGGGTCTTTTATGTCTTGGGATTAGCGTTGTAAATGAGTAAAATGTTTGTAATTTTCATGACTTGATAAAAGTTTATTCAAATTCGTATAATGATGTCCATCTATTAAATGAACTAAATTTGAGTTTTACAATATTTGATTTGTGAGATAATGAGCAAGCTCATGAGCTAAAGTTAATATGAAATATAAAATAATTAACTTTATAAAATCAATATTTTCATAATTAAGAGTGTCAAGTATAATAATTCTTTGTAGTTATGAGAAAATCTTGAATTAGTGTATGAATATGATATTATTTTATTCATGATAGTTTTTAATAACATTTTAAATATATCATAAATTTAGAGAACTCGTTCAATACGACTAAGATTCCATTAAGTTCGTGAACTTCCAAATAGTTAGAAAATAAGTTTTAGTTCACTCCTTAATTTAATGCTTTGATATGCCAAAATTCACTTACGCACTAAGTTCAGAGTTCTAGAATATAATCCTTGTATAGGACTCGCGTCGTAATAAAACTTAGGTGCTGAAGATCGAGCAAAAGATTTGCTTGAGGATTTGAAGAAGTGTTCGTGTGTGAAACTTGGTTCCACTAAGTATGGCCAAGGCCTATACTGAGTTTGGGAACTCAATATAGAGGTAACCATACTGACTTATAAGAAGTCAGTATATAAGACAAATTGCCATACTGACTTATGAGAAGTTAGTATGAGGAGAGTCTATACTGACTATGGAAAGTCAGTATGGAGGTCTGATCACTGTGTGAATTACAGATTAATTATAATATAGTGGTCAAATAAATTTATAATAACTCGAAGGTTGTCGAACCCACATGGACAGTGGAATGAGAATATTTCATGTACTGGATAAAGTTTATCAATTCTTTGTCTGAGAAAATCAAAATCAAGAATATGGTTTTTGTTTATCAAAACAGAAAATACTTTTCAATAAAATCAAATAATTAAAAGCACAGATTCTAGGGAAAACAACCAATCCAATCAACATGCAATAACCAATCACTCCAAACCCAAACTAATTATTAAGGTGGGAAATCTTTTAAATTGGAATTAATCCCTTGATTAGGCAATTAACACCTAGATTACTAGAAAGTGAATTTTACATTTTGAGTCTCAATAACACAAACTAGTCAATCTCAATAAAATACAGATTAAACCCTACAATCGATTCTTCTTTCAAGAACAGAAAACAAGTGTATCAAATTCTTTTTTCCTATTGTTAATTATCTCCTCTCGGTCTCAAATTAACAACTATAAACCTAATCTAATTTTCTTCTCTCGATCCTTCAATTGAAAATAGATTTTAAGATGAAAACCATAGAATTTGAACCAATTAATTAAGAGTGAGATTTAATTGAATTACAACATGCCGAAAAGGATGGAGAAAAACCCTAGAACCTGTTAGGGTTTCTAGCCTAACATATTTAAAACACAAATTGAAAGAAACATAAAAGAGCTTACTTGATTCATAATGAAAACATGAATTGAAATATTCACTGTCTTGAATCCAAAGCAACAGTAAATTAAAGATAACTAGAAAATTAAAGTGTTTATATGTGCAAAATTAAAGGCTGAAAAATAAAAGTAAAGACATAATTTTCGAGCTTAATGAAGTTCTATTTATAGGAAAGGAAATTGAATCTTCAAAAGGTAAATGGGTCTTGGAAGGTAAATCTCCAAATTGGGCAAAAATATGCCTTCCGCCATCCTGTGTCGATCGACATGGCACGTGTCGATCGACATGGCCACCAAGTTGACATGTTCCTCTGTCCTTCTCCTCGATTGATTTCCAACACCTGTGTCGGTCGACACGCAGGATGTCGATCGACACACACACAGAACTTCATTCTTCATGTCGCCCGATCCACCTTCATCTCAACTCTCCTTCTCGTCCTCTGTGTCAGTCGACACACTGCGTGTCGACCGATATAGAGGAAACTTTGGCAGATTTTTCTTCTTTCATTCATCTTCTCATCATTCCATCTCTTTTTTTGACCCAAAAACCTACTAAACCAAGCACGACAAGCGTAATATCCTCTATAAATAACTCATGCTCGATTATTAACGAAAAACTAATGTAAATGCATGAAACAATAAAGAAAACAACGTGATAAGTGAGGCAAAATACGAACTTATCAACTCCCCCAAAACTTAAACACTTGATTGTCCTCAATCAACAAAAGAATGAATCAACAGTTCAAGCAAAAGAGAAGTGCAATGCCTTACAAGATTCATCACAATCAAACCCGAAAATCCACATCACACCAAGACTTTGTAAGAATCAGAAAATCAGTAAACCATGGAAGACTCACAAGGATAGTGTTCCACTCATTCACTCAAGTGTTTAGGATAATATGAGATCACACAAGTCATGCAAATCAAGTTCTACCATAGGCTTGCAAATATTCTAAATCTCTACTGCAAATATGTGCACAAAAGTCTAAGATCAGAAAGGACTTTATTCAAGGTTGTAATGTAGGTTTTTTAGTGAAAGGCAGAGAAATATATGGCCAAGTGACTAAAATCAATTGAGTTGATCATTCCTAACTAATCTAAACCACTATCTATCAATATCTACCATTCTCCTTTAATTCTCAACACAAACCTTTTATTCATTTTTGTTCTTTTCTCTTTTTTTTTCCCCTCACCTATCCTTTAATGCTCTTAATAATTCTGTTTAAACATTTGAGCTTATAAGGATCAACAAACACATATACACATATTTTTTTTCATTCATTTTTTTCTAGAGCCCAATTTTTTCTATTACTTTCACCTTTCTAATAATTTCTTTTCTTTCTCAAACAATTCCCAAACCCACTCTCATAGACAAGAGTTGATTCCCGTATCATTTTTCCAACTCATAGACAAAGAAAGAAAATTACATAGGTTGAAAATGGCTGACTAGGGATAAATGTTTAATTAGGACAGTGTATGGGATAAATAGGCTAAACAAAGATGGCCTAAACTCATTTCCTAAACTTGTGCACACTAGCAGTCTTGACAAAGAAACAAAGCAAGTTCTAGAGATACTCAATAATACATACATACTCACAATCGAATTTAAGGCTCAAATCTTACATTTGGGACAATAATTTTTCCAAGAAAACATTAAATCATCATCAAACATCATGCCAATTCAAGTTTCAAAACAAGTAATCATGCGATTTTCTACATTCATAGGCATTCTCGACCACTATCACAATCAATACATACTAAAATCAATCAAATCAAATCTTGCATTCTTGCTAGGGTTATCTCATAGCTTCGCAAATCTTCTCACAGAATCACAACTTATTCAAATAATACAACAAAAAATTTTAAACTAGGCATTAATTTAAACAACTGAAAGCAATAAATAAAAGGGAAAGAAATAGTTTCAACTCCAAGTCCTCCCCCCAAACTTCTTCAATTGACAGAGGGAATAAGTTTGAAAATCAGACTAGGAGTGTAATTGTACCTCAATGTTGGCCTCAGACACCAACTTTTTATCCCTCGGAGGCTGCAGAACTCGAGCAACGAAGATTTTGGGCTGCTAGCACTCTGTGTCGATCGATAGGGGGCCTGTCGATTGACATAGAGCCTTCTTGTTGACCGAAATGAGGGGTCGATGTGTGCTCCACCGATCGTCTCTGTGTCGATCAACACCCTATGTGTCGATCGGTACAAAACTCTAAATTTTTTAATTTTTTTTAATTTTAGAAAACACAAACAAGAAAATTCAAAAATTAAAGAAAAAACATAAGGAAAATAAATGAAATAATAGGTTACCTTCCATTCAGTGCCTTAGTTATTGTCGTGGCTCGACGAAACTGATCCTCACCAAGGTGGTCGGGTCCAGACTTACCGCCCCTTTGCATCGATCATATAGACCATCTGATCACAAACAATAGTGGTGAGCTCAGAAGAGGATGGTCTAATTAGAAATTTTTCCACCCCGTTTCCTTGCTCCCCTTCAATCTCGGCAGCCTTTTCTTCATCTTCCTCATCAGTAGTGGTAGAGATTATGTTGCATGCTGCTTGCTTCTGACTTTTATCGATCACAAAGGTGATCATCTCATCATTACCTCGGAGTGTAATCTCTCCACCTTGACAGTGTATCAAGGCTCCACTTGTCTTCAATAATTCTCTCCCAAGTATCAAGGGCATCACATGCTCTTCCTGCACTTCCAAAACAACGAAGTCAACATGGAAAATAAGATGGCCTACTCTAACTAAAACATCTTCAACAATTCCCTTTGGTCGAGAAATCAAACGATCTGCCATCTGAAGGGTAATTGTGGTAGGTCTTATCTCTCCAATCTGCAACTTCTTGTAAACTGAGTAGGGCATCAAGTTGATACTTGATCTGGTGTCACACAACACGTTCTGGAACTCTTTCCCCCCAATCTCGATCAGAATAAAGAAGCATCCCGGATCGGACCACTTCATTGGAACTTGTTCCTACAGAAAAGACTACATTGCTCAGGAATAAAAATAGTTTCATTTTCAATTACCGACTTTTTCTCACTCATCAACTTCCTTAAGTACTTCATGTAGCCGGGAATCTCGCGAAGAGCCTTGATCAATGGAATGTTGATGTTGACCTTCTTGAGATTCTCCACGAAGCGAGCAAATTTTGAATCCTCATTCTTCTTTGCAAATCTTTAAGGGAAGGGCATCGGAGGAATAGGATCACCTTTTCTCTTTGATTTTTCAAGCCTTGCATGCCTCTGTGTCGTCTGGCCTTATTCTCTGTTGACTGCAGCTCCAAAACCTGTATGTCGATTGATAGGGGTTATGTTGATTGACATGGCTGCATCGCCCCTATCGATTGAGCTACCTCTGATGTCGCTCGATCTGCCACTTTGTTGACCTCCTGTGTCAACCAACACAGACTCTGTGTTGGTCGATAAGAGGTATCTCGTGCGAGATTTTCATCCTCCTCACCCCCAAACTCATCCTTGGGCATGCTCGGACCATCATACCTTGTACCAGACCTCAAAGAAATGGCGTTGATCTGTTTTGCCTTGTCTGGATTTGCTTTAGTGGTGCTGGGGTCAGTGCAATGAGAATATGTCATTTACTGGATACAGTTTATCAATTCTTTGTTTGAGCAAATCAAAATCAAGAATAGGATTTTTGTTTTTCAAAACAGAAAAGACTTTTGAATAAAATCAAATAATAAAAAGCACATATTCTAGGGAAATCAACCAATCCAATCAACATGCAATAACCAATCACTCCAAACCCAAAATAATTATTAAGGTGGGAAATCTGTTGAATTGGAATTAATCCTTTGATTAGACAATTAACACCTAGATTACTAGAAAGTGAATTTTACCATTTGAGTCTCAATAACACAAATAGTCAATCTCAAGAAAAATATAGATTAAACCATACAATCAATTCTTCTTTTTAGGACAGAAAACAAGTGTATCAAATTCTATTTTCCTTTTGTAAATTATCTCCTCTCGGTCTCAAATTAACAACTATAAACCTAATCCAATTTTCATTTCTCGATCCTTCAATTGTAAATAGATTTAAGA
Organism: Plectranthus barbatus; assembly: GCA_026898455.1. NCBI lineage: Eukaryota > Viridiplantae > Streptophyta > Magnoliopsida > Lamiales > Lamiaceae > Plectranthus > Plectranthus barbatus. Next base: position 831,326 of record JAPKLW010000032.1, on the reverse strand, counting down.
TCAAAACCATAGAATTTGAACCAATTAATTAAGGGTTGGATTTAATTGAATTACAACATGCTGAAAAGGATAGAGAAAAACTCAAGAACCTGTGAGGGTTTCTAGCCTAACATATTTAAAACACAAATTGAAAGAAACATAAAGGAGCTTACATGATTCATAATGAAAACAGGAATTGAAATCTTCAATGACTTGAATCCCAAGCAACAAGTAAATTGAAGATAACTAGAAAATTAAAGTGTTTAAATGCTGAAAAATAAAAGTAAAGACATAATTTTCGAGCTTAATGAAGTCCTATTTACAGGGGAGGAAATTGAATCTTCAAAAGGTAATGGGTCTTGGAAGGTGATAGCGCGTTTCGCAACGCGCTAAAGCTGCAAGTGTACAGACCACTGCAGAGGGCAAGTAATAAATTATCGAACTCAAGGAATGCAGGCTCGAAACACAACCAAGCACTAAAACATAGATATCTTACTACTATCTAGGCGAATCATAAAAGGGTTTGGTTTATCTAAACTAATTGATTTTAAAGCAGTAATAAAATAAAAAGAACAATTAAAGATTTTTCGAAAGCACGTGAGAAAATAGGATTCCAGGGCAATCCACTTTGAGTATTAAACAAACAACGTTTTCATGCAATTCAATCCCAATTTAATTTCCAGAGATGTGAGCAATCACGAAAGTGTTATCAGGTGATCCTCTCGGACTCTAAACCATAACATGGAAATAAAAGACCTAGTGACTCCTCTCGGATGCGCAAAAGGACGTTTACTCTTGATAAAAACCTTAGATTTCAAAACCCTTTAAAAGTTCAATTTCCTCTCGGACAATTGTTCTAATAAATCTAATTTATTTGCGTCTTAATTGATAACCTAGACCTCTCGGTTCAAAAACTATCAATTCAAATCACAATCAATGGCCAGTTAATCGCAATTATTGAAAATCCCAAATTAAATTAGAACATCAAAGGAAAAGGAACATTAAATCACATAAATTGTTGAATGAATAAATACAAAGCTTCAAACCCTAGAATCCATGAAGGAGTTTAGCCAATCATGCTAAGCTTAGGAAAAAACAAAAGATGAGGAGTCACAAGAACAGAAAAACATGGAAACTAAAAACCGTAGTCTTCAATCTTCAATAACTGTAGTGCTCTTCAAGTTCCCCTGCCTTTTGCCCTCAGTTCTATGCGTTAGATCTTCAAAAATTGATAAAAGGAACCTTATTCACGTTCAGGGACCTCCTATTTATAGTTGGGGCTCTTCAAATCTCCAAAAGATATGGTTTTGGGCTTCAGATTCGCCAGAATTCGTCAAAACAGGACAAAATCGGCGATCTGGAATGCGCGATCGGCGACCGCCGACCATGCACGTGGGTCGCCGATCGTGCGACGAAGCTGATGGAGAAAAATGCGTAACCGGCGACCCGTCTACATAACCGGCGATCGCCGGTTGTGCATGTGGGTCGCCGAGTTCGTTGCGAACGTGCGCAGTCCCACGGTTTTGGCCATAACTTTCACTCCCGAACTCCGATTGACCTGATTCCAGTTGCATTGGAAAGCTAACTCGAATATCTATCTATTTCCATGCTCCATTAGCTTGAATTACATGTGTGGAGGAATTTGTTCCTGCTTCTTTGAACATCAACTGCTTTCAGGACGGGTTTCCATTGAATTTTGGCCTAAAACATATTTGGGTTCGGTCTTTTCTCACTTCTTCCTCTTTCCGATGCAAGCTAGCATCGATTGGCCCCAGGGTACTTGGTCAAATCTTGTAAACAACTCAAATGTGCATGAAATCTGCATAAACAACCACAAACTAGACCAAACGTAATAATTCCTTAAAGAATAGGAATAATGCATGAAAACATCATGTAATGGCTCAGTTTGAAGTATAATCTAAATATAAATCTATCAATAAAATGAACAGAGTGAATGTTTATCAGAAGGTAAATCACCAATTGGGCAAAAATATGCCTTCTGCCATCCTGTGTCGATCGACATGGCACATGTTAATCGATATGGCCACCAAGTCGACATGCTCCTCTGTCCTTCTCCTTGATCGATTTCCAACACCTATATTCGTCGACACGCAGGATGTCAATCGACACACACACGTCGACCTTTATGTTGGAATTGTATACATAAAAGTATTATGATTGATATATTGGGAAAACTATCACAAGCTTCTAGCCACCCTTACTAATATCTTGGAAGAACAACAAATATCCAACCACCAAGGAGAAGGCTACGGTGTGCGTCCTCACTTTGACTTGAAGACTAATCTTACAAGGAGTTCCTATGCAAGTGACCACATCAGACCGAAGGACGGAGTGTCGATGGGCTGTGTATAGATTGTATGGAGTTTTGTATCATACATAGTAAAATTCCTAATACATTTCTAAAGAGTTGACGTAGGATATTTTAGATCCGAACCTTTATAATATCTTGAGTCTTTACTTGCCTTATTTTAGTTCTGCATACTTAGTTTCTTCAAAATTTTCATTATAACCTTCAATACTTGTCTAAGTATTGATGTGTATATTTGAGAAACTTACTTAAGAACTGTCGGACTCAAACTTAATCTTTCAGAACCCTAAACTGAGTTCCAGTAAGTTCAGGAGATTAAGTGCAATATTAACTTACTTCTGCTGCATATAAAACTCTATGATTTCGGTGGTATCACGTGCCAAGGTTCTTACAGACCAAGATTGTATTGAGTCGCTTAGGACCAGATCTATGTCCTTGCATTTGTTTGTCTCTTGTTTTATAAGCTCAGGTTATAAAGGATGACACACATAACAAAGCTTCCCAAGTACACCCCCATAAAATTTCAACATGTAGAAGAAGCGCTCACTGATCATGCTGAAGAATGTCCATCCGGAGATGGCGGAGGTGCTATCTACCAGACCTATAAAGATCACTAAAATAAATACTCAGCTCGGAGGAGCAGCATGCCCAGACATAGTTGAGAAACCCTACGTTGAATGGACAAATGAAGATAGAATCCACTTTCAGCTGGATTCAGTGGCTATGGAGCTCATTCTTCAATCCCTACCATAACCACTGATTGTCGAAGCTCTTTGCCTACGACAATGCAAAGCAAATGTGGGATTTCTTTGGCACTCACTGCCGAGAGACCGACCAAATGAAGTGAAACAAGCTTCAGAATTGTGTAGATAAGTATGGGTCCTTCCAAATGATTCCTGGTGAAAATTTAAAATCAATGGAAGCTAGATTTGATGCCATTATTTGTGAACTAAAAGACTTGGGGATAGAGTATAACATTGCAGATGTTAATGCAAAGATGCTCTCCAAAATTTCCAAGGAAGATTGGTTCGTCAAGGTCACAAGCTTCAAGGAGAAGGACCTCTCCAAGATGACCACAAAGGATGTGTTTGCCCGGCTCTGAGCCCACGAATGGGACATACAAATGGCGAACATGAATGAGGTTGTGAGAAGTATCAACACTCAACCCGAAGAAGATGTTTCCTTTTTTGTGAAAAGGACTTCAAGAGGAGACCACAGAAACCCAATCATACTGATAAATCTTTTGGTCAATCCTCAGATTTGAAGTCAGCACCAACACCTTTCTACCAAAAGAAGGAGGAAGAGAGCTTAGTTGCTGAGCTTGAAGAACGAATGAAGAAGCTAACCAAGATTCTTGAAAAAGTAAAAGCCAAAACTAACAGTTCACAAGGAGGTGAACAGAAGTTCAACAAAAGACCTCTGAAGGCATGTTTCGAGTGCAACTCCCCCAATCACCTCAAGTACGAGTGCTCGATGGTATCCAAGGTGGAGAGGGAGTGCCTGAAGAGGATATTTGAAAAGAAAGCTTCCATAGCTACCGCAAAGGCCATGCTATCCAGAATTGAGGTGCCAGACATCTCAGACAGTGATGACGGGTACTACACTTCAGAGGATGAGGCTGTACAAGAAGCATTCCTAGTGCTGATGGCCAAACTTGGACATGAGGATTCTGAGTCTGAAGAAAAAGGAACCAAAGTTGAGTCACAGAACTTGGTAAACATCCAAAACTCAGTTTCATTTCCTGTTGCATCCGTAGAAGAGGACTCTAAATCCCATGCCTCAGATTCAGAGGATGTAACCCTCGAAGTTTTGAACAAAGAATTTTTAAAATTTTATAAATTAAAATTTTTTAGCCGGTGAGAATGCCACACTGAAACTTCAAGTTTCAAAACTGACTGAGGAGATCCAATGATCGAAGTTAGCAAGTGATGAGCTAGCCAAGTAAAGAGAGGAGCATTCGATTTTGCTTGAAAACTTTAAAACTATTAATGAAGAATGTGAATCTCTAAAACTGAAAGTTTCTAGTGATCAAAAGCTCATTTGTTCATTATACTCTAGCACTAGAAAAGTTTCAAAAGCACTGAGTATACAAAGATATCCATTTGATAAATCAGGGCTAGGCTTTTCTGAAAATATTTTGAGCAATCATGCATCGACTTCTAAAACCAGAAATGTTTCAAATCATCATTTTAAAATGGATTCCGATTTAGAAGTAAAGATGTTAGGTAAAGGAGTAGTCAGTACTGACAAGGACTAATCATTGGCAAATCAGGGCAAAGGGAAGAAGTCAGTTTCCAAACTGAGTTTCAACCCGAAGCTTTAAAAGTAATTTGGTTTCTAAGCTAAATAAACCTGAGATGAAGCCCGCCATACCTAAGAAGTGGGGTGAAGCAGACTTTTCCTTGTGCAAGGAAACCGACTCCAACAACTAAAGTTGAGCTAAACAAGAAATTAGTATCATTTCTGGATTCTAGAAATCTGAGGTTCCCTACTCATACTTATGAAAAGAGAAATTATCCGTTTAGGAGGGACACCTATGCGAGGTTAGAGCCCAACCATCTTTCAATTTTAAGGGCTAGGAAGACTGCATACCCCGGACTTGGTTTCCGAGAACCCAATTGAAACTTAGTTTCCAAGAAGTCAGTTCCAGGAAATTTGGTTCCAAGAAACTCAGTCTTTGGTAAGGTTTCACACACACACTATATTCCTTCACATATGCATGAATATATCATACACTATTATAGAAGGAAGAGAAAGGCTGAGAAGGTTGTGACACCTAAGCTTAAGGTGAAGTAGGTATGGATTCCAAAAGGGTCAATCAATAAAACTAACCAAGAAGGACCCAGAGAAGCTCGGGTACCTAAAGTCTAACCTTATCAATTTTGCAAATACAGGGTCGTCAAATTCAACTCAAGAAGAAAAAGTGAGCGTGGATTTTAGATAGTGGGTGTTCTACCCACATGACCGGTGAAAAGGAACTCCTCTCAAACTTGGAAATGGCGAGAGGACCCCCAATTATCTTTGTAGATAATTCAAAGGGGAAAGTCATAGGCAAAGTGTTAGGTATTGATGTAAAAATCCCACTTTAATTTGATGTTTTAATGTGTCAAAACTATATACCAAAGTCTAGGCCTTAGAGTTATTCCCTCATGTAATCCTTGTATAGGATGATCGAGTTGTAATAGTCTAGGAAGAAGGAATCCATCAAAACTGTGGAACAGTTTTGAAGAAGACGCCATTCAAACGAGATAACTGTCAAACATACAAGACAAAGACAAGAAGAGTAGAGTAAAGGTCACGAAAAACTGCGCATACAGTTTTTCCTTCAAGGCTTGGATACTCAAGAAAACTGTGGACATAGTCTTCACATAGAAACTGTTGAGAGGCGCTCACAGTTTCAGACCAAGACAGTTTTGCGTCAAGGAATGAAGACATAGAAAGATGTCGAACAAGTCACAGAAGAACTTCAAGAAAGTCAATGATAAAAGACAGACTGATACTCAGATGCGAGTGGCGTACAACATTGTTTGGCGTCTGACAAAACAAGTACAAACTGCTCAGAAAAGCAGGACTTTATAGTAGAAAAAGCAGAGAGGCAAGCGACTTTTTCAGAGAAGGATGGACTATGATTGGACATCCTTCTCAATGTCTCTACCGGTTATTTTCTGGCTTCCCACCTATAAATAGCAGGAACAACAAAGACAGAAAAACCTTTGCATCTTTGAATCTCGACACATTTATTCTTGCCTATCTGTAGAAATTAGCACTCAAAGCATTTAACGCTCTCGAGCAAGAATGCATTAACTCCGGGGTTCTTTTATTGAACACGAGGAATTTACTGCTCAAAGAATCCTTCGAGATTCACCGTGTGACCTTGGGTACACAAGGATTAAGTCTGCTGACTTAATCTACTTTCTTGGTGTTCTTACTTTTCGAGTAAGAACACAACATCCTGCTCTTGCAAAGGAAGAGAAGGTTATTACGGGCAACTGCCAAACTGTGTACATTCTGGGAAGAACTCAACCATCCAACCTACTGGAGAAGGAAAAAGGAGGTTAGTCCTCTGTACAACTTCGAGCCGGTCCACAGAGAAGACGCAGAGCCTTTGACGGACTGAAGAAGGAGTGAAGTACAACTGCCTGAGCGAGTGATCCATTCTGCTGTGGACAGAGGTTTCTACAGCAACTGGCTATAGATCCATTCTGTTGCCGAAGCGATGCTCACAAAAACCGAAGTGCCAGACGTACCAGACCATGACGATGGTTACTACACGTCTGAAGATGAAAATGATGAGGAAGCATTTCTTGCTTTCATGACAGCCATTGATGGAGATGTTACTGATGAAGAGGAAAGCGCTTTAAATCATGAAATACTGGTAACAACTAATCTGCCCTCATCTAGTGTATCTTTATGCATTGATGTCAATTCTGAAACTTGTCACTCAAGCTCAGAGGACATTTCACTTGAGAAAATTATTAAAGAATTAGAGAAATTTCATGAAATTAAGAACACATTAATTAGTGAAAATGCCTCACTGAAATCAGAAATTTTAGTTTTGACCAATGAAGTCGAAAAAGCGAGGTCACTTAGTGAGGAACTAAATTATTTAAGAGAAGAACATGTTAAACTTTTCAAAGATTTTTAAAATGTATCAAAAGAACGTGATTCTCTAAAGAAACTTGAGCCTGTTAAGTGTGATTGTTCTTTTAAAAGGAGCTCAAGAACTTTGAATGAGATTTTGAGTGTTCAAAGACCTCCATCCGATAAATTCGGACTTGGATTTATGGAATGCCATAGTGAAAAGGAAGTCTTGAGCAATCATGAATCCATTTCAGGAACTGAGAAAACTCATTTAGGCTTTGTCAAAGCGAAACTCAGTTCAGGTATTATGTTGGAAAATGGTAAGGTAAATTTCAAGAAGCCAGTAAATCAGAATATCAAGACCAAATGATGAAAAAAAATTGACCCAAAACTGACATCTCAACAGAATGCTAACACAGTTGGAAAACTGCATAAGCAAACTGTCAAGAGGAAAACTGACCTTCCTTCGAAATTGGATAAGCATAATGCTCCCTATGCAAGGAATCCATTTTTACCAATGAGAACGACTATGCGACATGGTAATGTTACATAGAAGTCAGTTCGACAATCGGAAATTAATTTGAGAAGTTATGATAGAACTCCGGTTCATCATAGTTATTATCCAAGTAGGAGGAACATCTATTTGAGGCAGAGTCTAGATAGTTTTATACTCAAAAGACTGTGATAGCTACTCACCCAAGAACAGTTTCTCGAGACACTTTCCAAAACAGTCGCTTCAGGAAGAGTTCACACACCACACTTTTAAACAACATACATTCAACCAGCACACACCTCGTTAGAAGGAAGGCTGATCAAACACAAAAGGGTAATTTAGTTTCACGAATTATAAGAGTGAAACAAGTGTGGATACCAAAAGGTTTGATCCATATGACTGACCTTGCAGGACCCGAAAGGATACGGGGCCCTAAATAAATTTTCTATGTTGCTGGGTACGAGTCCGCTAAAGAAGGCAAAGACCTAGATATTAGACAGTGGATGCTCGGCTCACATGATAGGAGAAATGGAATTGATCAAGAACCTTGAAATATACGAAGAGTAACAGTCATCTTCAGAAATAAGGCAAAGGGACAAGTGATTGGAAAAAGGATGCGTGAAACATAATTGAATTATCATTCAGGACGTATCCTTGCTCACCAATCTGAAGCATAATATTCTTAGCATAAGCCAACTGAGTGAGAGTGGCTATGTAGTCAACTTTGAAGAATCTGAATGTCACATAATAGTCAAAGTGACTCACAAAACCATTATTAGAGGAATCAGAAGAGGAGGCCTCTATATTGTAGATTGGTCGAGTGGAGAAAAGGGAACGTGCCTCATGGCACTCAGCTCTTCAGAAGCAGCAAACTGGCTATGGCACAAGAGATTAAGCCATTTGAACTTCAACTCAATCCAACATCTGGCGAAGCATAATCTAGTTGAAGGACTGCCACATAAGAAGTTCCAGAAAGAAGGAGTATGTGAAGCATGTCAGTTCGAAAAATAGACGAAAGCCTCCTTCTAGATCAGACCAGTCACAGCAAGCACACAAAGGATCTTGGAACTGCTCCACATGGATTTGTTTGGCCCAGTCACCCCACCCACAATTGGAAAACGAAGATATACATTAGTGGTTGTTGACGAGTACTCAAGATATACATGGGTGGTGTTGCTCAAATCCTAGAATGAAGTCAAAATTCTTCAACCGGAACTGATCAACCGTCTTCAGAATGACAAAGGAGTGAAAGTTAAGAGGATAAGATTAGACAACGGGACAGAATTTTGCAATGGACCTCTAATGGACTTCTACGCTTAGATAGGAATTGGACATGAGAAGTCTGCCCCAAGAACTCCTCAACAAAATGGTCTCGCTGAGCAAAGGAATAGAACACTCAAAGAAGCATTGAGAGCCATGATGGCTGAAACAGACATTGGAAAAGGATTTTTGGGAGAAGCCTTGATGACAGCCTGCTACACACAAAACAGAAGTGCATTCAACACGCGGCTGCACAAGACTCCCTACGAGATCTACAATGTTCGTAAGCCTTCTATAGTTCATCTACGTGCTTTCGGTTCTCCATGTTATATTCACAATAATGGGAAGTTTAAGTTGAATACCTTCAGCCCTAAGGCTGATGAAGGAGTGTTCCTCGGGTATGGACATCCTTCATATAAAGGATAAAGGGTATTCAACAAGACAACCCAGATTGTGGAAATAACATGTCATGTTGTTTTTGATGAAGCTACTTTAGTGCGCAAGACACTTTAAGAACTGAGTCTGGAGAATGATGAGATCAAGGATGTCAATGAGGAACCTAAAAATGATTTGATCATAATCAGACAGTTCCTCTGACTAGATCTATGAATGATAACTCTGAGACTTCGGTTGCCTCGACTAAACCCAAAGCAGTAGAGAGGGCCGATGATGCAAATGTCATTGCTTAGGCCTTGAAGATCATAATCATAGAAGATCCAGATGAAAAGAAGCCCCCTGAAGCACAAAGAACGGTTTTGGAAGCAGAGCATGCTGACCCCAAGGAAGTCAACCTTGAGGATACCAAGGAAGCATACTCAGCTGACGAGCAAGCTGCTATTCAGAATCCAAATGCTAATCAGGATGCAGTTCCAAAACAAGGAAGTGAAGCCGCTTCGGATCAAGGAGATGAAAGAGTTTCTGAAGGAGAAGAAGAAACAGTTCAAAAATCTGGAAGTAAACTATCCCAAGGGGAACATCCTACAGTTCCTGAAGATCCAGCTGCCCGTGCTGAAGCCGTACCAGTGAAGAAGCCAAGTTGGCTAAGAGATCATCCCAAAGAAGCCATCCTCGATGACATTGGAAATCCTGTTCGAACCAGACAAGGGACAATATTGATGTCTTGCTTCTTATCCTAGATCGAACCAATGAAGATCAAAAAAGCTCTTCAATCAACAGACTGGATAAATGCGATGCAGGAAGAACTAAATGAGTTCACTCGCAACAATGTATGGTATCTGGTGGATCGATCTACACATCAGTCTGTGATTGGTACCAAGTGGGTCTTCAAGATTAAAAGAAATTGTACCCGTACTATTGTTCGAAACAAGACAAGATTGCTTGCAAAGGGATACAGACAATGCGATGGAATAGACTTCGATGAGACATTTGCTCCAGTTGCCAGACTTGAAGCTATTCGATTATTCCAAGCGTATGCAGCATACCACAACTTCTTAGTTCTTCAGATGGATGTGAAGAGTGCCTTCCTCAACGGAGAATCAAAGGAAGAAGTCTATGTCGAACAACCCCAAGGTTTCGAGCAAGGAAATCAAGTCTAAAGGCTAAGGAAAGCTTTATATGGATTAAAGCAAGCACCTAGAGCATGGTATGAAACTCTCTTACAGTTTCTGCTCAAAAGTGGATTTGAAAAGGGTGCTATCGATCGAACTTTATTCAAGATCAAAGATGGAGAGGACATCCTACTTGTTCAGATCTTTGTAGACGACATCATATTTGGATGCAAAAATACCAAGTTGTGTGAGAAGTTTGCCCTGCTGATGCAGAATAAATTTCAGATGAGTATGATGGGGAAGATGACATACTTTCTTGGTTTGCAAGTTGATCAGTCTGACGAAGGGATTTTCATAATTCAGAAGAAGTACACTCAAGACCTGGTCAACAAATTTTGTCATGAGAAGACAAAATCACTAAGGATTCCTATGAGCACCAGTTCTCAGATCACTCTCGATGAAGAAGGAGAACCTATCAACCCGACAACTTATAGAGGAATAATTGAGTCTCTACTGTATCTAACTTCCAGCCGACCTAATATATTTTATGCCGTGGGAGTATGTGCAAGATTCCTGGCTAATCCGAAGAAGTCTCACATGGATGCGGCAAAGAGGATCGTGCGATACCTTAAGAGTACAGAGTCTCTATGTATTTGGTATCCCAAAACTAATGGAATCATAATAAATGGATTCTCTAATTCAGATTTTGGAGGATGCAGAATCGACAGAAAGAGCACAAGTGGAACGTGTCAGATTTTAGGACATAAACAGATCAGCTGGTTTAGCAAGAAACAACATTCCGTGGCTACATCGACCACTATGGCGGAGTATGTAGCAACAACCAGTTGTTGTGCTCAAGTGCTTTGGATAAAGCAGCAACTTAAGGATTATGGAATAGACACTGGATGTGTTCCTATCTACTGTGATAACAACAACGCAATTTCTATTTCAAAGAATCCAGTTCTGCATTCCAGGACGAAGCACATTGATATTCGTTGTCATTTCATTCGAGATCATGTTGAAAAGTAAGATGTCTCGGTGGAATATATTAGAACTAAAGACCAGCTAGCGGACATCTTTACCAAACCGCTACCTAAAGCTCGTTTCAAAGAGCTATGCATCAAACTAGGTCTTCTAGAGTTTGATGAAGTCTCATGAGAAGGAGATGATAATTGATCGATGCAACAACTGTCAACCGTACACGCTGAAATTAGTGATTAAGTCAGTTACAGTATTTCAATGAAGTAGGTTGTTGAAGACAGAAGGAAATAAGATGCCTTTTCATTAATAAGGAAATGAGGAGACCTCACAGGACGAACTCTATTAGATAGTTGAAGACTCCAGCACCATCGATCGACAACTTCTAATATCACAGGTCGTGAAGGAGAAAATTCTAAACTAGAAGAACTTCCTCTCAATCACCACCGACAAGACGATCGCCAAAGAGATTGCACGAAATCTCTTAAGTGAGAATTTAACAAAGTTCTTAACTGCATGCCCTCGGAGATTCAACCCAAATTGTGTAGCTGAGTTCTATGAAAATGCCACATTCGACGACAAAGATCAATTCTTCCTAACTACGGTTGCTACGAAGAAGATAAAGGTTGATCCTGCTCTTATTGCTCAACATCTACATCTACCAAAGACCGGAGTCCATATCGCCAGTTATCTTCAGAGCAATAAGGATGAGTTGAAGGCTCACTGGTTAAAATGGAAAAAGCCCGACGTAGCCGAAAAATTCAATGTTGGGAATTTATTGCTAAATCTTTCTTAGGATCATTTTGTAAAAGGTTTTGTTGGATCAAACCTTAGTAGTTGGTCGATTATTTGCTGAATTCACTCTAGCAACTCTTGTAATGTCCTGTATAGGCTAAGTATTGAGTTGTAATAGATTAGATTGCCAGAAGTATTCCTAGCAGATGAAGAAGATTGCTAAAGGAGTTAGCAGTCAAGTGCGAAGAAGGAGATTGCTAAGGCATTAGCAATCGTATGTCAAGAAAGAGACTGCTAGAAGGCTTTACTCAACAAACGAAAGCAAAGCGATAGCAGAATGCTGAAGGAGTCAGCATCCACTAGCATTCAAAGCAGACTGCTAAGCAATAGCAATCAGCAGAAGACTAAAGTGGTATAGTTACATCTGCTGAAGGAGTCAGCAGATCGAAGGATCAGATTGCCAAGAAGAGCCTAGCAATCAAAAGGCCTAGCAGAGTACTCCTAGCATTTCCGATAAAATGCCTAGCAAGGAGATACTCAGCAGAGACTTGCGAAAGACACCCGTTCTGACAGAAAGCACAACCAAGGACGAAAGCTTTCCAGAAGTAGATAGGAAAGTACTGTACGACACCGGAAAGGTGGAAAAAGTAAGTAACCTCTCTTAGACAAAGGACCGTTGTGTCTAACGGGTCTGGAGATTCAAACTTTGAATCTCCAGATATAAAAGCAAAGTCTAACAGAGAGAGAAGCAGAACTGCTCATTTCAATACGATGAACCAATACTCGAACAAGAGATTCCTAAGACAAAAGAGAAAAGCAAAGAGAGCAGTTAGTTGAAAGCCAACATTTGAAAAGCATTCAAAGCTTTTAACCACCAAAGTGTCCCCATTGAATATTTGACACTTCATTGAAGAGATTCCTTGACTTAGCTTAAGAATATTCAATCATTGGGATACCTTCCAATCTTGGAAGCATCCAGCAGTGACATCTCTGAAAACAGATTGACTAGGACGGGAATTAGCCAAAATCAAAGGAATGTTCGGAAGGAACCCTAAAACTTCCAAAAGTGGTAAAGGCTAGTTTTACGAAGGTGTGCCCTTGACTCAACCAGAGCTGCGCCTGAGAAGAAGCAAGATAACGGAGGATAGCTGTGCAGGAGCTGGTTCAAAAGTTCACCACCTGTTGCATGTGTTAGCGAATCCTTGTATTCTGATATTTTTTAGTAGAATTCTTAGCGTTTCGACTAAGGTGTGGATGTAGATCTATTGGACCGAACCACTATAAACTCTGTGTCATTTACTATTTTATTAATTCCTGTTTAGATTTGAAACTTAGCAACATCAAGTTGCTAGTGTATATCTTGAAACAATCTAACACATACTTGAACAGAAAGCTAAACATTTAGAGAAGAGTAAGTGCAAGATAAGATTTAAGAACTTCCGCTGCATTTCTTGTTTTTGTTTAAGCACGACGACTCTGGCAAATCGGGACCAACAATCGGGACCAACAAGTGGTATCAGAGCGGAGGTCATACCAGACTCTCCGTTTCTGAGTTGCTTTTGACCAGATCTACCTTTTCCTTGCGCTTCTCTGTTGCTTTCTGTTTAGCTCAAGTATCTAAAGTCTTGCAAGATGAACCATACTCTACCCAAGTACAACAAAGAGAGATTCGAGTCATGGAAGAAGTTAGCAACCATCCAGCTTCAAAGTATCCATCCAGAGATGGCGGATGTGCTAACCAAAGGACCCATCAAAATCATGAAGGTCAACACCGCAGTCGGTGCAGCTGCTGATGGTCAACCACGTCCTCAAATGGTAGAAAAATCTTATGAGAATGGACGTTGGAAGACAAGAATAGGGGTCAGCTGGAATACTTAGCAAAGAAGTTGATCCTTGACAGTCTACCCCCATTGATGGCTGATAAGCTCGTTTTTCTACTCTCTTATCGCATTATTTTTCTTTTCTTTTATGCATTTTAGCTTGTTTTCTTGAATAAACTGAGCATGAGTATATATTAGAGGGTTTTATGCTTGTCATGGTAAGATTTCGTAGGTTTTAGGCCAAATCCAATGGAGAACCCGTACTGAAAGCAGCAGATGTTCAAAGAAACAGTCACTAATTCTTCCGCCGATGGAATCTGAGCTAATGGAGCATGTCATTTGAAATATCTTTGAATTAGCTTTCCAATGCAACTGGAATCGGATCAATCGAAGTTTGGATGCAAAAGTTATGGCCAAAACCGTGAGACTGCGCAGAAGGGTCGGAAGTGGCGAAAATGGTCTCTGTTTCGACCGAAATGAAGGCTATCTCGGCCGAGACAGAAGCATCCATCTCGGCCGTGGCAAGACTTATCTCGGCCGGGATGCGTGTTTTTGCAGCCCAATTCAAGATAGGGACGAATTTTGGGGCCAATATACCATCCAAAGCCTCAACCCTACTACTATATAAACTCTTGAATAGCTCAGAATTAGGGGTCTCTTTTTCAGTTGTTAATTTTTGCTTTAATTTTATGTTTTCACTTTACATTTGCATTTGCACATACACGACGAGCAAGGATGTTTTAAACAACCTCGTTAGCCAACAGAGACGTCATTTTGACCGATTTGGAATTGGGCATAGTCGTAGCAGCAATAATGAGACTTCGAAGCAGAAAAAGAATATTACCTTTGTTTCTGCTGGAAAGTTATTTGATGATGATAAAGACAAAGATAAGATGATTGCTGAGTCATCCACTGCTAGGCAGAATGCTAAGAAAAATGTCAAGCAGAGTGCTAGGCGTAATGCTCAGCAGACTACTCAGCAGAATGCTAAGCAGATTGCTCAGCAGAGTATCAAGCAGAATGCTAGATCTCAACAGAGCACTTACCGAATGGCTGCTAGACAGACAGACTTACTCAGCAGAATCTAGGATGAGTGCTAAGAATTATGTTCCCAATGCTAGGAAGCCAAATCCTATCTTTTCTAGGGGTAAGCAGGTTAACTACCATGCAGTAAGACCTCAATATCATCAATACACACCACATAGGAGGGACATCCATGTGAGGCCCGAGTCCAAACATTTTCCATTTCAAAAGACTGTGAAGGCTAAGAAGTCCACTACCCCACCTCATGCATGTCATGTTAAACACGCATATCCAAGGTCGAGAAGGTTGCTGATGGTAACATCAAGAAGAAATTTTGAGAATCACCAAGATGTGGATTCCGAAAGGAACAATGGTTCACGCTAATCCTGCAGGACCCGATGCTAAGCGGGTACCTAAATCATCTTAATTTCTTTTGCAGGAACAGGGTTCGAGTGTTAAGACATCAAGAATGTCAAACGAGTGGATCCTTGATAGTGGTTGTTCAACGCATATGACGGGGCAAAAAGAATAATTGGACGAGGATGCATCGAGCAGAATGGACTTCGCATAGTGAATGTTGCCCTCGTTTCAAACCTCAAGCATAATCTCCTAAGCATCAGTCAGCTTACTGAAAATGGGTACAATGTTTATTTTATAAGTACTGGTTGTGAGATTGTTGACAACATTACAGGAGAAGTGAAGTTAAGAGGCATCCGCAAGGGTGGCCTATACATTGTTGATTGGCAAAGCGGTCAACAACATTCATGCTTTGTAGCATTGAACAAAGAGGAGATGAATTGGCTTTGGCAGAAGAGGTTGAAGCATCTCAATTTCAAAACCATCAACCACCTCGCCAAGCACAAGCTCGTTGAAGGGTTGCCCAAAGAAACCTTTCGAAAGGAAGGTGTGTGTAAAGCTTGCCAACAAGGAAAGCAGACAAAGGCATCTTTCAAGTCAAACCCGAAAAAGGCCACATCAGAGAGGATCCTTGAGCTCTTGCACATGGATCTATTCGGCCCATCACTCCACCCACTGTAAGTAAGAAAGTTTATACACTAGTGGTTGTTGATGACTTTTCCAGGTACACATGGGTTCGTTTGCTAAGGACCAAGGACGAAGTCAAGATCCTACTACTGGAGCTAATTCTTAAAGAGCAAAATAGCAAAGAGGTCACGGTGAAAAGGATCAGATAAGATAATGGAACCGAATTTTGCAATGGAATCTTGATGGATTTTTGCGCAGAAGTCGGTATTGGTCATGAGAAGTCCACTGCTAGGACTCCCCAGCATAATGGATTAGCAGAGCGAAGGAATAGGACACTGAAAGAAGCAATGCGGTCCATGCTTGCCGACTCTGGATTGAGTGGGGGGAGAAGCCGTGATGACTGCGTGTTACACTCAGAATAGGAGCGCAATAAATGACAGATTCAACAAAACTCCTTATGAAATCTACAATGGTCGTAAGCCTTCGATTACTCATCTTTGTGCTTTTGGTTCGACATGTTATATCCATAATAATGGGAAGTCGAAACTTAACACTTTTTCACCTAAGTCTGATGAAGGTGTTTTCCTGGGATCTGGACACCCTTCTCACAAAGGCTATCGAGTGTTAAATAAGACAACTCAACTTGTGGAGATAACATGCAATGTTATTTTTGATGAGTCTACTCTAGTACGCAGGGTTATCAAAGAACAAAAGGATAGTAATCATGAGACCAACAATGTCCATGGTCAATCAATCTTGAATTCCTTCAAAAATATGAGTATTGATTCGACTAGGTCTATGAATGATTCTAATCCAGCAAAGACGCACTCAGCAGGTAACCACACTGCTGACCAGGCCTGTGATGCTAATGATCAAGCTGAGGCCAACACCCGAATTCATCTTAATGATAATTTATAAGTCATGGGATCACTAGATGTAGAAGATGAGGAAATATCAAAGCCATCTCTCGATGCTGAAGACGGTGTGGGCGTTGCTGAAGATCTTGACAAAGGCATTGCTGAGATGCCCGCTGTTGAGATTCTGGTTGTGATACCTGCGTAAAATGACCCGTATTTTGATATGTGAACATGCTTGTTTGTGGTTATTTTACTTCCGTATCATATGTTTTTGTCGTATTTTGTTTGTGTTTTCGTGTTTTGTATGTTTGACTTGTGTAGGATAGGTTTTTGGCATAAACAAGCATATTTGGTGGAGTTTCGGAGGAAAATTGGAAGGTTTTGGAGTTTGGAGAGCTCGACCGGCCGAGCGTGGGCAGGAT
>JAPKLW010000032.1:699001-798364 GCA_026898455.1 Plectranthus barbatus | reverse complement strand
AGTATATAAATAATATAGATAAGTGAGTGAAATAACGAGCTTATCAACGAGCCCGGCGAAGCAGTCTCCGGCGGGCGAAAGCAGACAGGCCGCGCGCAGAACCTCCAGCGACTGCTGCAGCGTCGTGCACGACTCCAGTCGTTGGCCGGCGAGCGTGCGAAGCTGGTGGCAACGTAGACAGTACACCATCGGTCGCGGGCACCAGGCAGAGGGCGCGCGCGAGCACAGTTGCTGTACTCAAGGAGCAGTAGATCCGCGACAGCAGGGCGGCGGTCGGGCTGCACGAGACTGGGCATCGGCAGCGCGGCTACTGGTGGCGGAGATGACTCTGCCGGCGATTGCAGCTGTGTCTGTGCTCCGGCTGCGGCGGCGGATCCAGGCTGGAGGAGGCGACGGCTGCAACCCTAGCAGCAGCTAGGGTTTGCAAGCTGTTGTGCGGGCTAGGGTTTGGGCTGCTCGGGCCCGGCAGCCCGGAGGCAGCTCGAACTGCAGAAAATTAGGGTTTCTGCTGAAATTAGGGTTTTACAACCTAATGGCTTGGAACCCTTATTTCTGGCCCAAATTGCAGTATTATTCTAGCCCAAAAATTGCAGATTTCAAATTAAAGAGTGGGAGCCCATTTGAAGATCTGTATCAAAATAAATCATTGTAATAGATAGATTTATTTTATTTCGCATGTAATTGCATCAAGGGGCCACGAGAAATTTTATTTGTTTATTTAATTATTTTCTCGTATGATGTGATTTATTACGTGCGCACTAGTAAATAATAAGAAAGCATGTTACTGCTTTATTATTTACTGTTTAAAGCATGCTTTATGTGATTTATTTTATGTATTAAATTATGTCTATAAATTCCGGAATCATGTTGGGAAATATGATGGAATTTTAGATGTGACAGAATTTATGGATCATAAAATAATCTGTGCGCATAAGAACCTTTTGAAAGAAAAAGACTAAGCATGATTTTTTAATTAAAATCAACAAGACCTCCACAATGCGGTCTCTTATTAGAAGTGGGCAGTGAAGTGAGTAGACGTCTACACGACCGTAGCCTGCTTGCTTTATTTGTTCATAAGTTCTAATAGATGAGATTTCTAAATAAAACATTTAAACATGTGAGAAGTGGATAGTGAGGTGAGTAGACGTCTACACGACCATAGCCTGCTTACTTTAATTGTTCATAAGTTCTCTAAGATTGTTTTAAATGAGATAAAAAAGGTTGTAAGAGGCATGCGTCATGGGTCTAGTACGTATGACAAATCGTCCTTTTAACTCCCGGAGTTAGAATTGTGGTCAAATGCTTAGATGTTGCCTGAGTACTAACTCATGAATGATGTCCCTGCTCAGATAGGTTGAATATGGTCTTAGTTTTATCTCCGATTATTAATTTCATTCGCCGGCGAATTCCTGGCATGGATTGAAATTAAAGACTGGAACTTCAAAGAGCAGTCTGGTTAGGTGGTCTGCTGTAAACGTCTTCGAAAGGAGCTTGCAGTAGATGCCCCTAGGGAATTGGGGGAAACAATTGTATTGGTTTATCAAAAGGTTACAATGCATATTTGTTTCAATGTTCTGCATGTATATACTTACTTTAATCAATTATTGTTTTCAGATATGCCTATGAATAATGTCATAAATATCTTGGCACAAAATCAATTAACTGGTCCGAATTTCCTGGAATGGTAGCGCAACTTGGATTATATCCTAGTTGCAGAGGAACATAAATATGTTCTTAACACTCCGTGTCCAGGTGTCCCAACTGCTGAGTCAACTGATGTGGAGCGGAACCTCTATGACAAGTGGATCAAGTCTAATAATGTAGTCAAGTGCTACATGATGACCACCATGTCTAAGTTGCTCCAGCAACAACATCAACACTATGACAAAGCAGCTGAGATTATGGATAGTCTCACAGTTACTTATGGGGAATCGGATAGAGCTGTCAAATTTAAACTCATGAGGAAAATCGTGAGTTGTAAAATAACTGATGGTAGCTCAGTGAGGGAGCACGTTGTTTCCATGACTCATCTCATGGATGAACTGACGTTGCATGGAGGAGGTATTGACGGGGAAGCCCAGGTCGATATCATACTCAACTCACTTCCGAAGTCTTTTGTTGTCATGAGTAAAAAGGAGTATACTCTCAATGAGTTACTTAGTGACCTCATGGCGGCTGAATCAGTCATGCAACCTAAAAAGGCAGTCTTGGTTTCTTCTGGTAGTCTCCCTGCTTCATCGAAAGGTGCTAAAGGGGTGATTGGAAAGAAATTCAAGAAGACAACCTTTGGAAGCAAAAGTTCTTGGAAAAAGAAGACTGTGACACTGGGGAAGAAGGGCAAGTGTTTTCGTTGTGGCAAAACTGGTCACTGGAAGAAGGATTGTCTGACCAAGCGCGTTGGACAAGGTACATTATTAGCACTTGTAACGGAAACATGTTTAGCAACTATTTCTACCCATTCGTGGGTAGTGGATACTAGAGCTACTGATCATGTTTGTTACACTTTGCAGGGATTCAGGCCGACAAGGCAGCTGAATGATGACGAGGTGACGATCTCCATGGGTAATGCTGCTCGTGTGTCTGCAGTAGCAGTTGGAGATGTTCCATTATGCTTTCAAGACAATGTTTTGATTTTAAGAGATGTTTTGTATGTGCCGGATTTTTGGCGGAACCTTATCTCTGTTTCCAGTTTAATAAATGATGGATTTTCAGTTATTTTTGATAGTCATGTTACTATCAATGGCAATAACGGTGTTATCTGTCGTGGGATACAGAAAGACTCTCTTTATATCATAACTTGTTTGCATAAATCTTTCGTGAATGCTGCATATAACTCATTTAATCATAAGAAGAGAAAGTTTTCATCTTCTGATGAGGATCTTACATATCTATGGCATCTGAGACTAGGTCACATCAATCTAAAGAGGATCAAGAGACTCGTGGATGATGGAGCGTTGGATTCAATTCAGGTAGTTCCACATCGAGTTTGTGAATCCTGTATAGAGGGAAAGATGACGACCAAACCTTTCAAGGCAAGTCAGTCTCGAGCAAGTGATGTGTTGGAACTGATCCACTCTGATTTATGTGGACCTATGTCCACGCAAGCTCGTGGAGGATTTAAGTATTTCGTCACTTTTATTGACGATTACTCGAGATACGGGTATGTTTACTTACTTCACTATAAGTCTGAATGCTTTGAGAAATTCAAGGAATTTAAGGCGTAAGTAGAGAAGAAGTTAAACAAGACCATTAAGTCATTACGATCTGATCGTGGTGGTGAGTATCTCAGTGACGAGTTCTTGCTGATTTTATCAGAGCATGAGATTACATCCCAATGGACCGCACCAGGCACTCCTCAGCAGAATGGTGTGGCGGAAAGAAGAAATAGGACTCTTCTGGAAGCTGAAGAAGTCCTTGTATGGACTTAACCAAGCTTCACGGTCATGGAACAAATGTTTCGATGATGTGATTAAATCCTATGGATTTTCACAGTACGAAACCGAAAGTTGTGTGTACCGATTATACGTCAGCGGAAGCGTGGTATTCCTTGCACTTTATGTAGATGACATTGTTCTATTCGGCAACGATGTGAAGGTGTTGTCAGACATAAAGAGATGGTTATCCGAACAGTTTCGAATGAAGGACCTAGGAGACACTGGATACATCCTTGGGATAAAAGTCTTGCGTGATCGCAAGAAGAGGATGTTAAGCTTGTCTCAGGCCGCTTATATTGATACCTTAATTGCTCGTTTTAGCATGCAAAACGCCAAGAAAGAGTTGCTACCTTTCAGACATGGTGTTCCTCTGTCTAAGGCACAATGCCCTGCAACAGAAGAGGAGAAGGACGTGATGGCTAAAGTACCATATGCTTCGACAGTGGGAAGTCTCATGTATGCGATGCTATGTACGAGGCTAGATATCTGCTATACCGTGGGCATGGTGGCCAGATATCAGTCTAACCCTGGACAGGCGCACTGGACTGCTGTCAAACATATTCTCAAGTATCTGAAAAGAACTCGAGACTACTGTCTTGTTTATCAGTGTGAGAGTTTGTGCCCTGTGGGTTATACGGATTCGGATTTCCAGGCGGATCAGGATGAGAAGAGATCGACCTCGGGCTATGTGTTCACCTTGGGAGGTGGAGCCGTATCATGGAGGAGTGCGAAACAGAAATGCATCGCAGACTCCAACATGGAAGCTGAGTATGTGGCAGCTTCAGAAGCTTCTAAAGAAGCAGTATGGCTCCGGAACTACCTCCAAGAGTTAGATATTGTTCTGAGTTTGCCCAAGACCATCACGATATATTGTGATAATGCTGGTGCAGTAGCAAACTCTAAGGAAGCAAGAACTCACAAGGCATCAAAGCACATAGAGAGAAAGTACCACATCATACGAGAAATCGTAGCGAGGGGCGATGTGCAAATAGAGAAGATTGACACGCAGGATAATCTAGCGGATCCATTTACAAAGGGCTTACCACAGAAGGCATACGAGGGTCACGTTCGTAGCCTAGGACTGAGGTAGATGTCGGCCACCTGGTGACCAAATGTAATAGCTAGATTAGAATAGACACAAGTTATACTCTGGAAAGTAATGGTATAATGCTTTGAGTATATGTGGGAGATTGTTGGAATTGTATACATAAAAGCATTATGATTGGTATATTGGGAAACATTATGTTTGATATACTGGTAATCATTAATGACTTGCAATAAACAACTCCTGTCTGAATTAACAATCATACGATGCGAACAAACACATCCAGTTATCTCATTGATAGGGAGATCATACTGTGTGTAAGAGATCACAGAAGATCGTATAGATCGTTCGACATAGCGAGATATAAACAGTTATCACAGCTGAGACAGTTTCTGGTTTATCTGTCATTTTAGGCTGCGGCACACAAGTCCATAAGCGGTTTATCTTGACTGCTTTGTGTGATCGGTACATCTCAATGTTTTGATAGGATCAACAGTTAGATGAACCATTCTACTTGACATATGAATGAGTAAAGATCTCGGTAACTTGGTCGGATCGAAAGTCTATTGAAAGCTGAGGGGCACACATGGGTTGACTGTCACTTTGACTTGCTATGGTGGAGAGTCTTACATGTACTCGTATATCCGCATCTTGGATGATGGCAGTTTGTGTGGGGTTTCCTCAGGCTGGATTTAGATAACCATATCCGTTTCAGGATGGTGACATTCCTTGGGAAGCTCACGAGGTTCGTTATGCTAAGTCCTGCAGGCTGAATCATTGATTCAAGCATAAGCGATAAGGGTTGAGTGGTACTACTCAGGAATAATAAGAGATTAATTAATTAAAGCTAATTGTCATACGCTGAATTAATTAATGAATGTCTGAAACCTTAAATATGGGGATTAACCAAGTCAATGCAACCCGTTCCTAATAACGTGGTAATAAAGGGGTAGGTCAGCATTAATTCTCTCGTGGCATGAATTAATGTTTATTAATTAATTATGTTCTGGGTTGAACATGGAATTAATTAATAGGAGACCCACTTTATTATTTGCATTTGATCCCTAGTCTGGCCCAACACTGCTCAGAGCCCATTAGGGTTTCTTAAACCCTAATAGCCCATTCTCAGATCTATATAAATAGATCAATCTCTCATTTTCCCACATAAGTTTTGAGTTTCAAATCAGAAACCCTAGAGTGATTGTGAGAGAATGGGCGGCTAGATCCGGTAGCGTATCCTCACCAGATTTCTGGATCGAGCAAGGGAACAGATCAGAAGATCAGATCTGTAGGAACACCATCGCTTTGATCGATTCCAGATCTGGATCTGTACCATCTTCATTGCCATTATCGATCTAGATCTGTAGATCAGTCGTTGGAGTCTCAGGTATTTCTTTGAATCTACGAATTAAATTAAATAGGAGCATGCATAGGGCATTCACTGTTTGTCATGACATTTATTTTGATATCCATAAATCGAATCCGGAGTTTTAATAAATGGCGATTCATGTCGCATATTGTAGACTCAGTTCCTACAGAGCCACACCGTGCTGAGGGTGTTGGCACTTCTGGTTTGGGTCCGCATGCCGAGCAAGGCGCTAACAGTGCTGGAGGTACGAATGCTGAGAGACCAGCTGCTGAGCAAGGTGCTAGTAGCATTGGAGGCGCCGATGCTGAGGGTGATGTTCAAATTTCTAATATTGAGGAAGAGGAGTGCGCTGCTACGGAAGGTGCTGGGATTCCGAGAACTAGTAATGACCACAACTTCGTTATTCCTTACTACTCCGTTGAGTTCTCATGACTTCCCCTCTTTCCTGAAGTCTGTGGTCCAATTTGCCGTACAAACTGCTGTATGAACCATGATTGAGAGAATGGCGGTGGAAGCAACGGATATAAGGAGAGAGATAGACGAGGTCCGATCTGGAGTTTCAGAAGTCAGAACTGAGGTTGCTGAGGTGAAAACCGACGTTACTGAGGTAAAAACCAATATGGACGTATTGAATGAGGACGTAGCAGAGCACCAGTAGCAGGTAACGCAAACTGTTCAATCTTTCTCATCCACCTTTTTGGCTGCAATCAAAGAAGGGGAAGAAAGGAGACTTGCTGAAGCCAAGCAGAGGAAGAAGGAAGAAGAAGCTCTTGCTGCTGCTAAGGAGGAGAAGAGAAGAGCTCTGGAGGAGTTAAAGAGTAAGGAAATGGAGCTAAAGGTCAACATGCTAGAAATGAAGAACGAGAAGATTGCTAAGAAGCTTGAGATGGAGGCTGCCGAACGTGAAGCTAGCAAGGAGTATCTGGAGAAGTTCATGCAGATGGCCATTGGCAAATTTGATGAGCTTGACAAATCAAAGAAATCTGCTCCCGATTCCTGATCCTAATTTCTTATCTTAGCATATCTTCTCTAGCATTCTTTTTGATCTTATCATTTTCACTGTACTTGTAATGACCAAATCACATGAATGAAAATGGATCAGATTTAGACAATCTCACATTGTCCATTCTGAGTTTTTGCTGTGTGTCTAAGTTGATATACACCTTCAGTGTATTCAGCAAATTTACATTTGAATAGTTGTCTTGTGATTGGTTAATTAAAATGCTTGCTGTTTATTTAAGTGCTAGATTCTAGCACATTGCTAAGTAGCATTTTTTTACTTGAGTTTTAATCGAGAAATATTCCCAGCATTTATTGAGGGGGAATCTTATTAAAAACAATCCTGCTAGAACTAAGATGGATAAACTCTGAGTTAGACTGCTAGTTTAGCATAGCTCTGTACTTGTAAAAATTATTGTAAACTCAGATATTCTTCCTCTCAGATTCAGCAAGTGATAGTAAGCTTTGATCGCACCTAAAAGGGGGAAATTGTTGGGAATTTATTCCTAAATCTCTCTTAGGATCATATTGTAAAAGGTTTTGTTGGTTCAAACCTTAGTAGTTGGTCGATCATTTGTTGAATTCAGTCTAGCAACTCTTGTAATGTCCTGTATAGGCTAAGTATTGAGTTGTAATAGATTAGATTGCTAGAAGTATTCCTAGCTGATAAGTTGATATTTTTACCAACTTATCTATTGTTTCTTTGTCTATTTTGGTGATTTTTTGGATCATTTTTAGTGTCTTTTCGAGCATACATTGGCTTTTGTGCATTTTATGGTGTGTTGGATGAATCATGCAGGTTTTTGGATGAAAATCGGAGGATTTTGGAAACTTGTTTGCTGCAGCTTCAGAGAAGATTGACGAAAGAACTCGAAGAGATCGACGCAGGAGTACTGGAGCAGAACCACCGTTGATCGACGCCAACTGGCCGTCGATCGACGATGCTTTGTCCTTCCCGTCGATAGACGAAGGTTGGCCGTCGATCGACGGAGTGTCGCGGAGCAGACCATATCTTTTCTATTTTCTGAAGATAAACACATATCTAACTCCTAGGTATGGTAGGATTCATCCACAACATCTATAAAAAGGCTGAAGAATTCGAAAATCAAGAAAGAGCAAGAGAGGAGACCGAAAATCAAGAGAGGAAGCAAGAGAGAAGAGAATTAAGTTGAGAGAAACATCACAAGGAAGAAGAAGAAGAAGATCATTGGGTTTGAGATTGAATATTTGGGGAAGATTCAGTTTTCCTTTTCTCTTTTCTTTTCTTGTTCATTGTCTATGATAATTAAGATTAGAATTATGTGTTACTAATTGTCTTCTCAGATTCTAGGTTTTCAAACTATCAATGTATGCATGTTTTGATTAATTGAAGTTATTTTTCCTTTCCCTCGTAGTTTGTGAAATCTGGTTATATTCTTAATCTTGGGTATGTTGGCCACTAACTTAGGATTACTAGTTGGAAATTAGAGACGTAACTGTAATAGTTTTCAATCGAAAGAGATTTTCACAATATAATCTGATTTCTTGTCGTAATTGAAGGGAATAGATTGTAGGAATAAATCTGTAGAACTGTAGGAGTTAGTTAATTAATCTTGAGACCGACAGGAGATAGATAATTAATTAATCCACTTTATGAATTGTCCAACAAAGAAGTTCATAATAGCTTTCTGATGTTTCACTGTGTAGAGGAATTAAAATTGGAAAATAATCAATTTGTTTATGCATGTCATACTTGATAAGGAGAAAAACATAGAATCTGTACTTCTTATCCTTTAGGTTTTTTAAAATAAGTTTATTTTCATAATTGTTTCCTTGAGGTAATTAAACTTCAAAACCCTTTATTTTTAATTCTACCTATCCAGTACTTTAAGAACTTTTAAGTTAGTACTTAGGATTTTTCGTTGTTCCTTTCCTCGTGGGATCAATAATTTAATTTGCCGCTATATTATTAGCTTTGCTAAGTCGCGGGTTGAAAATATACGCGATCACTAGCAGATGAAGAAGATGCTAAAGGAGTTAGCAGCCAAGTGCGAAGAAGGAGATTGCTAAGGAATTAGCAATCGTATGTCAAGAAAGAGACTGCTAGAAGGCTTTACTCAGCAGTTGAAAGCAAAGCGATAGCAGAATGCTGAAGGAGTCAGCATCTGCTAGCATTCAAAGCAGACTGCTAAGCAATAGCAATCAGCAGAAGACTAAAGTGGTATAGATACATCTGCTGAAGGAGTCAGCAGATCGAAGGATCAGATTGCTAAGAAGAGCCTAGCAATCAAAACGCCGAGCAGAGTACTCCTAGCATTTTCGATAAAATGCCTAGCAAGGAGATACTCAGCAGAGACTTGCGAAAGACACCCGTTCTGACAGAAAGCACAACCAAGGACGATAGCTTTCGTGAAGTAGGTAGGAAAGTACTGTACGACGCCGGAAAGGTGGAAAAAGCAAGTAACCTCTCTTGGACAAAGGACCGATTTGTCTAACGGGTCTGGAGATTCAAAGTTTAAATCTCCAAATATAAAAGCGAAGTCTAACAGAGAGAGAAGTTGAACTGCTCATTTCAATACGACGAACCAATACTCGAACAAGAGATTCTTAAGACAAAAGCGAAAAACAAAGAGAGCAGTCAGTTGAAAGCCAAAATTTGAAAAGCATTCAAAGCTTTCAACCACCGAAGTGTCCCCATTGAATATCTGACACTTCATTGAAGAGATTCCTTGACTTAGCTCAAGAATCTTCAATCATTGGGATACCTTCCAATCTTGGAAGCTTCCAGCAATCACATCTCTGTAAAGAGATTGACTAGGACGGGCATTAGCCAAAATAAAAGAAAAGTTCGGAAGGAACCCTAAAACTTCCAAACGCCGTAAAGGTGAGTTTTACGAAGGTGTGCCCTTGACTCAGCCGGAGCTGTGCCTGAGAAGAAGCAGGATAACGGAGGATAGCTGTGCAGGAGCTAGTTTGAAAGTTCACCACCTGTTGCATGTGTTAGCGAATCCTTGTATTCTGATATCTTTTTAGTAGAATTCTTAGCGTTTCGGCTAAGGAGTGTACGTAGATCTATTGGATCGAACCACTATAAACTCTGTGTCATTTACTGTTTTATTGTTTCCTGTTTAGATTTGAAACCTAGCAACATCAAGTTGCTAGTGTATATCTTGAAACAATCAAACACATACTTGAACATAAAGCTAAACATTTAGAGAAGATTAAGTGGAAGATAAGATTTAAGAACTTCCGTTGCATTTCGTGTTTCTGTTTAAGCACGACGACTCTGGTAAATTGGGACCAACATTCAAAGCTGCCACAAAGGTATCCGAACTAAACCCATCTTACAAGATACTCAGTGAGATCGCGCTGAGGATGATTTATTGTTGGATTGGATCCCTATCTGAGCTAAGCAGTCCCAAATACTCTCTGATGATGGCTCTTGATGACTGCCCTGGAGGAAATTGGGCGACATACATCTTTGGTCGATTACTAGAGAACGCGAAGAAGAACAAAGACATCCCAACCAAAGGAAAGTTCTCTTCGAGTGTCGGTTTAGGTTTGAAGGTTAGCTACCTTCTTGAGAGCATTCTAGGAATACAAGATGAAGGAGAAGATCTCATATCATCCGACTTTATTTTGCCAAAGGTTCCAGTTTATCGTTTGACTCAAAAGGATGAAGCAGATGACAGTTTGGACGACATGGAAATAGATGTTGAGACATCTGAGGATCTCAATACCATTCCGACAGTTTGAACTGTTGAAGAGCCCAAGAAACCAAAGAAGACAGGCAGCTCCACTCAAAAGCCTGAACAAAGGCGAAACCGAAGAAAAATGAAACAATCAAATATCAACTCTGAAGATGACTCACAACAAGATAATCAACCAGTTGCTGAACAACTCCGATGTCAGAATTAAAAGAAAACAAATCAAGATACGCCAATCCAATCAGTTGCCTAGAAATTGCAACTTGATGCTACACTTGAAGGGGACGGTCAATCCTCCAATGCATCCGAGATAGTTGCGAACCCAGAACTAGCATGCCCTACAGGAATTGACTGCTCATCATCCTCTAGTTCTTAGCAAACCACGTCTCATAGGCAAGTACATAAGGAGAATGACCAAACCACCTCCAAAGAGTTCATCAAGGAAACAAAAAATGAGAATGTACCCTTCTTGGATTCAGGGGGAACTGATCATCTTGTTTCTCATCAAGAGACTACCTCAAGCAAAGTAGCATCACATTTAGAAATCCTCAGAAGTAACATAATTGAGTATCAAGCTATCCTTGAGAGGCAAAGAGTCCAGTGTCAAAAGATAGAAAACAAGGAAAAAATGTTCGCAACACGACTCTCTCAACTTCAACTTGAAGAACAAGCAGCAGCAGCTGAACTTCAAAGAAAGCAAGAGGAGGAAGCTGCTGAGGTGAAATGTAAGATAGAAGCAGAGGCAACAGCTGAACTCTAAAGAAAGCTAGAGGCAGAAGCTGCTGAGCTCAAGCGAAAAAAGGAGGAAGCTGCTGAGCTGAAACATAAGCAAGAAGCAGAAGCAGCAACGGAACTCAAGAGAAAACAAGAGGAAGAAGCTGCTGAGCTCAAGCGACTAGAGGCAGAAGCTGCTGAGCTGAAGAGACAAGTGGGAGAAGCTGCAATTGCTGAAGCACTTCGAAAGGAAGCAGAAGCCGCTGCTGAAAAGGCTAAACATGAAGTAACAGCAGCAACAACTAAACAAAATGAGGAAGAGGCAGCAACAAGCCGAGCTCCCCCTCCACCTGAGACTTCCACTGCTACCTCTCAGAGTCAAACCCATGAAGACTCTAGAGCATTAGCCATAGTTGAAGGAATCCTATCTCCCAATCCTATTTCTATCGCTGCAAACCTTCTACCCTATAATGCTCTGAGACAAGAGATAGATCATCGAATGGATCAGCAAATAGCTCTTGTGTTTGATCTTGTCAAAAAGGGGGAAGAGAGAAGGGATGAGTCGTTGAAGCTGCAGTTGACTCTAATAGATCATAAGCGAGAAGAGGAACAAAGAAAGCGAGAAGAGGAACAAAGAAAGCGAGAAGGCGAGATGAGGAATACGGAAAGTAGGAGGAAGAACGCTGGAAGCGGGATGAAGATATTACAATGACGCTGGAAGCACTAATAGCTTCCAGAGAGCAAGATATGAAATACCTCTCAAAAGTAACCGCAGTTCTCAAGGCGCAAGCTGGTTTGTTTTCCATATTTGTCACAACTACTTCGATGCCAAAAGACGCAGATTCCTCTAATCAAGAAAGGGAGAAGGACAAGAATCAAGACTAGTAAGCAAAGGTCAAGGATGTTTTTGTTTTGTTTGCATTTTGAATGTCTTTTATTACTGCAAATATAAAACTTTTCATGTACTTGTAATCGATCATATCTAGTGAAAAGTGAAAAACTGTTGGTTTGAAGACAACTACTCATTGTCTCTTACCTTGATTCTTGACTGGCTGAATTCACACTTTCCAGTGTGATCAGCAATCCTTCTTCTCTTATTGCTCTAAAGTGATTGATTTTAATCAAGAATTATTATCCCATTAAGGGGGAAGATCATTTAGAGTAGGTCGAGTGTAGAAGAAGCACAGTTCGGAGCTGTGTTAGATAGAAAATTTGTAAACTCAGATCAACTGCATCTTCTCGGCGACTTAGAAAGACTCAGAGGTTTGGTTTTGACAACATCAAAAATGGGGAAATTGTTAGGTATTGATGTAAAAAACCCACTTTAATTTGATGTTTTAATGTGTCAAAACTATATACCAAAGTCTAGGCCTTAGAGTTATTACCTCATGTAATCCTTGTATAGGATGATCAAGTTGTAATAGTCTAGGAATAAGGAATCCATCAAAACTGTGGAACAGTTTTGAAGAAGACGCCATTAAGATGAGATAACTATCGAACATACAAGATGAAGACAAGCAAAGCATAGCAAAGGTCACGAAAAACTGCGCAGAGTGTTTTTCCTGTCAAGGCTTGGATACTCAAGAAAACTTTTGACATAGTCTTCACATAGAAACTGTTGAGAGGCGCTCACAGTTTCAGACCAAGACAGTTTCGTGTCAAGGAATGCGTACATAGCAAGATGTTGAACAAGTCGCAGAAGAACTTCAAGGAAGCCAATGATAAAATACAGACAGATACTCAGCTGCGAATGGCGTACAACGTTGTTCGGCGTCTGACACAACAAGTACAAACTGCTCAGAAAAGTAGGACGTTGTAGCAGAAAAAGTAGAGAGGCAAGCGACTTTTTCAGAGAAGGGTGGACTTTGATTGGACATCCTTCTCACTGTCTCTACAAGCTATTTTCTGGCTTCCCACCTATAAATAGTAGGAACAACAGAGACAGAAAAACCTTTGCATCTTTGAATCTCGACACATTTATTCTTGCCTATCTACAAAAATTTGCGTTAAAAACATTTAACGCTCTCAAGCAAGAAGGCATTAACTCCGTGGTTCATTTATTGAACACGAGGCATTTACTGCTCAAAGAGTCCTTCGAGATTCACCGTTTGACCTTGGGTACACGAGGATTAAGTCTGCTAACTTAATCTACTTTCTTGGTGTTCTTATTTTTCGTGTAAGAACACAGCAGCCTGCTCTAGCAAAGGAAGAGAAGGTTATTACGGGCAACTGCCAAACTGTGTACGTTCTGGGAAGAATTCACAACCTACTGGAAAAGGAAAAGGGAGGTTTGTCCTCAGTCCAACTTCGACGGACTGAAGAACGAGTGAAGTACAACTGCCTGGGCGAGTGATCCACTGTGCTGTGGATGAAGGTTTCTACAGCAACTGGCTATAGATCGTGAGGACCTTATCTTCACAACTTAGTGAATTACCGGATCAGATGTCCGAAGAGTGGACGTAGGACTTAAGGCTCCGAACCACTATAAATATCCTGTGTCGTTTACAGCTTTACTTATTTTACGCACTTTATAGTTTTCAATTATATCTTGAAACCTTCAACACTTATCCTGTAAGTGTTGAAGTGTATAAAATGTTAACTGCTCGTACGTATAAAACTGTTAACCTAATCTGCTGGCTAACATAAACTGTGTTTCTAAAATTGCTAAGCAAAAACTGTGTTGATTAGAAACTGAACTGCTCATAGTTAGAGTGTATTTAACTGTCTTAATACTTCCGCTGCACATTATATGTACTCTGATCTGGGACCAACACCCACAGACTTCATCCCAACCAAGTGTGAGGTTGGTGAGCCCAGTGAGACGGAAGATGATGATGATGGAGATGATGATGGTGGTGATGGTGGTGGTGGAGATCGACCTATAAAAGAAACAGCAGCTCAACAAGAGGAGAGCTTGCAGAAGGTCTTGGAGGACTTCCCCCCATTGACCAAGAATGGGGACGATCCGACCAAGGAACAACCTAAGAAGAAGAAAAGAAGGACCAAGTACTCCAAGGACATGCTCAGTTCGAGGGAAGGATCACTATTGATATTCCTATCCCAAGGAAACCTTGAACTGAGGTTGTTCATCCTTTGAAGAGAAAATCGAGGGCAGAGGAGATTGCCGAAAAATGAAGGGAGAAGCTCCGTGAACCTTCCTCAAAGCGCAGGCTTGATTTTCAGATGCCAGAGATTGAAATTCCCGAAAGTGTCTACGTTCCTTTTCTCTCTGGGGCTCCCGAAGCATCGTCCTTCGAAACTCTATACCAGGAAGCTCAGGGTGCTGACCAACATCCTGAATGTTAGTTCTCCCAACCTGAGCAACCTGTCGTGGAAGTGTTGGTAGATCCAGAGTTTGAAGAAGAACTGGCGACCGACATTGAACGACTGGCGGAAGATGTAGATGAGAAAGAGAATGAGGAGGATTCTGATCATTATGAGGAAATCGATGAGAAAATCAAAGCAGAGCAACCTCCTTATCAAAGTGACTCTCAGCATGTACCTGAGAAGGACGTAGTGGTACATGCTGAGGAAATAATACTTGAGATTGCACAAGAAGCTATTGAACAGGCCATGCAGGGCCAGGAGGAATAAGGGAGTGATGAGAGGGTGACCACCCTTGTAAAACTAGCGAATTCGGAGAAGGAGAAAGAGCTAGAGGCTGCTAATGAGCCCGAAACTGCGAAGAAGCCTGAAACTGCGGCGTATCAGGAGATGGAGCGTGAAGAAGAGCCAGATAAGGGCAAGAAGCCTCTAGTGGAGGAAGGAGAGACATCAACCCAAGCTGAGTCTGCAACTCATTGTCAGCCGGAGTCAGTTCATGCTGAGGATTCACAATGAAGAAAGGGAGAATAGGATGCCATGAGCATAAGCTCCGATGACTGTATGATCTCAATTTCTTCTAAATACAATGATGTGCATTGTCCTTTCTTGGATGAAGAGTTTGATTATAAACCGGACATGCATGGAGTCTGGCGGCACCACCCCTGGGATACAAGACAAGATAAGGAGCTGAGCACAGAGCTAAGTCAAATCCCTGATTTTAAAGTTCCATTCACTGGGGTTCCACATCCTGAGTCTAGTTCTCAGCGTTTGAAATCTTGGTGCCCTGAGATCAACCTGACTGACACAGGAGATATTAGACTTATTCCTTGGGCTGCTGAAATATCATAGAGGATAGAGGGGAGGATAACCGAGGAGATTAATTTGCTCTATCCTGATATCCTGTTAGAGAATACAGTCCACTGTGACAGACTGAGAATGGAGTTCAGAAGGTGGAGGAGGCACGATATAGTCTGGCATGAGCTCATTTCTAAAGATCTTTACATAATGCAGGCCAGGTTAGGCCTAACTTACTGGAGAGGTGAAGAAGTTTGGGCAAATACTTGGAGTGGTCAAGCTGAGATGAGACAAATGACAGAGGGGGAAGTACGCTTGAGAATGCTACTATTAGAGCCTACCGAGTTGAGACAGAGGATGATTCCGCTCTTCTTATGGCTATCACAGATTGCCCCCCCTCCAACTATACTTATGTGCCATAATCTCCAATCTTAGCTCTCCCAATCTCTCAGGTACACTCTCATTCCCCTCCACTTTCTACGATAGAGATGGCTCCAGCTTAGAGCCACTCCGGACACATATCGTCAAATCATTGTTGCTTGAAGAGATAAGGTGGAGAAACTGACTGAGCAGCGCCGGAGGATAAAGGTTGAGCTTGGTAAAATAAAAGAAGACATAGAGCATACCGAGGAGGAGATCAAGGTTGCTGAAAAAAATTACCAAGAGTTGGAACAAGCTTTAGCCTTGTCTGCCGAGCTTACTATTCAACAGATAGCTGAGTAGACTGCCCAAATCATCAATGCCATACAATCTGGAAGGCGAAGCTTGGCCAGAGTTCTGAAGATGTTTCAAGTGCGAGATGTGATCTTCACTCAGATGGAGATTGAATGTATGCAGAGTGAAGATTATCTTGCACGCGCACTAAGGGGACGTGAGATGAAAGCAAAGGAGGATGAAGAAAGGAGACTTCGTGAAGCTGAACTTAAACACGTTGCCGAAAAAGATGTGTTCAGGGAAGAGGAAATAAGGCGTAAGGCTGCTGAGGAACTTGTATGGCTAGAAGAAGAGAGAGCCTGACTTCTTGCTGTGGTATCCACCGTGCTTGAGTCCTCTATCCAAGTATCTGACAGTCATGTTGTGCCCATTACCATGATCAATCAGATGCAAGCTCACTTCCAAGATCATATTGATACGCTTGTGGCAAATTTGAACATAAGCAAGCTGAAATTGATGAAACTGTATAATCCGTAAAGTCCATCTGAATCTCTATGAAATTTTGAATGAAGAAGGCATTTGAATCTCTGTGAAAACTAAGCCGACACTCTGCCATTCTTTCTACTCAAGGTTTCTATTTACTATGTGATTCTACTCATGAGACTTGACTTTCTAACTCAAGTTAAACATCCGTGCTACGTGGTTCAAAGCACGAGGCTAATCATTAAAGCTTAAGCTATTTCTAGGTGTATATATCCTTCGAAGATATATTCACAATTGTAGGGAAATTATTCCTAAATCTCCCTTAGGATCATATTGTAAAAGGTTTTGTTGGATCAAACCTTAGTAGATTGGTCGATCAATTGCTGAACTCTAGCATAGTCTAGCAACTCTTGTAATGTCCTGCATAGGGTAGATATTGAGTTGTAATAGAATAGGTTGCTAGAAGTGCTCCTAGCAGACATCGAAGAATGCTAAAGGAAACTAGAGGTCGAGTGGTAGCAGAATGCTGAGGAGTTAGCATTTGCTAACACATCAAAGATTGCTGAAGACATTAGCAATCTGGAATCAAAGGAATCAAATATAAGATAGCAGATCGCTAAAGCAGATTGCTAAGAAAGGTTAGCAGATCGTTCCGAAGAAGCTTAGCAAAGCGAAGATAACTAACATCAATTGCTACACTACCGTTCTGACAACCGTACTGGCAAGGACAAGACTTTCAGAATTAAGTCAGAAAAGCACAATACGAAGTTAGAAAAGTTGGTAAAAGTCTACCTACTCTTGGACAAAGGAACCGTTGTGTCTAACGGATCTGGAGATTCAAAGTTTGAATCTCCAGATATAAAAGCGAAGTTCAAACAGAGACACAATAGCTACTCATATTCAATACACGAACTCACATCCAAGAGATTCCTAAGACAAAAGCAAAAAGCTAAGAGAGCAGTCAGTTGAAAGCCAACGTTCGAAAGACATTCAAAGCCTTCAACTACCAGAGTGTCCCTATTAATAATCTGACACTCCATTGAAGAGATTCCTTGACTTTGCTAAAGAATCTTCAATCATTGGGATACCTTCCTTTATTGGAAGCATCCAGCAATCAATTCTCTAGAAAGGGATTGATTAGGACGGGCATCTAGCCACACTCGAAGGAAAGTTCGGAAGGAGCTATAAATCTTCCATAAGTAGCAAAGGCGAGTTTTACAAAGGTGTGCCCTTGACTCTGCCGGATCTACGCCTGAGGAGTTCGGAATATCGGAGGATAGTCGTGAAGTAGCCGGGTCGAAAGCTCACTGCCTACTTTACTTGAAAGTCGAATCCTTGTAATCTGTATACTTACTTAGTGAAATTCTTAGAGTTTCGGCTAAGGAGTGGACGTAGATCTTTTGATCGAACCACTATAAACACTGTGTCGGTATTTTGTTTACTATTTTATTGCTTAACGTTTGAACTATGATTTGAAACCTAGCAACAGAGTTGCTAGTGTATTTCTGCAAGAAAACCTATGTAAAGTTGAGCTAAATAATCTTTGAAAATAACTTAAAGTGCAAGTGAACGTTTAAATCTTCCGCTGCAACTCGTGTGAGTGTTTTATCATTACCACGACGACTCTGATCTTAGGGACCAACAATTGGTATCAGAGCAGGAGGTTGAAAAACCGACTGCTTCTGAGTCGTTTAAGACTTAGATCTTAGCTTTCCTTGCGTTGTTACTCTATTTTCTGTGCTTGTCTAGCTCATGTGAAAGATAACAAGATGACTAATCACGATCTTCCCAAGTACAACAAGGAGAAGTTCGAGTCCTGGAAGACGTTGACCATGATCCAACTCCAAAGTATCCATCCGGAGATGAGGGATGTGGTGGAGAAAGGACCTATAGAAATCATGAAGGTCAATACCTCAGTAGCTCCACCAGCTGAAGGCCAACCACGTCCGGAGATGGTACCAAAACCCTATGTGGAATGGACGCTGGAAGATAAGAAAAGGGGTCAGCTGGAGTACGTTGCCTTGAAACTAATCATTGACTGCCTACCCCCATTGATGGCAGACAAAATTCTAGAATACAAGACAGCCAAAGGTAAGTGGGATTATGTGTGCAAATGCTTTGTGAAAACTTAGCAGATGAAACGTAATAAACTCCAAGTGGTTGTGGACAAGTATGAGTCATTCTCAATGAATCCTGGAGAAACCATTCAATCCATGGAGGATAGATTCAATATGATTATAGGAGAGCTATAAAATGTGGGCAAAACCTATGATAATGGGGAGATGAACAATAAGATAATATCCAAACTCTTCCCAAGGAGTGATTGGTTTGTTAAGATGACAAGCCTAAGTGAGAAGGATCTCAGTCAGATGTCGATTGCTGAAGTGTTTTCACAGCTGAAAGCTCATGAGTTCATAATCCAACAATCTAAGAAAAATGATGCTGCTATGGCACAACCTACTTCATTGAATGCTGGAAACCATGAGGTGTAGGGTTTGAGTCTACGACGGGCAATATTAATTGCCATTAATTAAACACTTGCCAAGGATCGTTCTTAGGATACCAGGAATAAATTTCAATTAAACAAACCATGCGAAAGCCTATGCATGCTCCTACAAAATAAATTGCATAGGATGGATATAGAATTATACATGATTTCACCGTTTGATCCACAGGACAGATCGGAGAATGATAACGGTGAAAACCTATTCAGATCTGAAGCGGAATATGGAACTTTTGAATCTCTTCTCTTGTTCCTACAGATCTGATCTTCTGATCTGTATCCCTTGCTCCTTGGAAATCTAGTGAGGATTATTCTACCAAGTTAGATCCGAGCTCCGGAGAAGTCGATCAATCTCCTCCCTCGTAGATCCAGCCGTCGCCCCTCTCTCTCTGTCTGTTCTGAAACCCTAGTTTCTGAACTGACGGCTACTGAAAAGTGTGCACACAAAAATTGTGTATTGATCCAATAGAGAGGGGGGTATTTATAGTGTTAGGGTTTATGAAACCCTAACCCTAATGGGCTGAGAGCAGTTAATGGGCCAGACCAGGGATCAGATGCAAATAATAAAGTGGGCCCTCTTTTATTAATTAATTCTCTCATGTCCAACCCAGAACATTTAATTAATTAATAAAGTATTGTTTTAACCTTCACCACGGTAACAATACTGACTCGCCCCTTTATTACCACGTTATTAGGAACGGGTTGCACCAAACTAACTTGATCCACATATTTAAGGTTTCAGACATTCATTAATTAATTTGGCTTATGACAATCAGCCACAATTAATTAATTTCTTATTTCCTGAATAACACCACTCACCTTTTATCACTTATGCCTGAATTAAATAATTCAACCTGCAGGGTTTAGCATAATGAACCTTTGTGAGCTCATCAGGGAATGTCACCATCCTGAACGGATATGTTACCATACATCCAGACTAAGCAGACCCCACACAAATTGCCAACACCCAAAATACGGGCATAAGAGTACATGTAAGACCCGCCACCATGGTAAATCAAAGTGCAGTCAATCTGTGTGTGCCCCTTATCCTTCAGTACGATTTAAGATCACAGAGAGTATGTTAGGGATCTGGCTCGTTCATATGTCAATGAGAACAGCGCATCCCACTGTTGATCCCATCAATACATAAATATGTACCGACACATCAAGTAGCCAGGATAAGCCCACTTATGAACTGATGTGCCGCAGCTTAAACTGATAGCCTATCCAGGGACCGTCTCAGCTGTGATACTGTTTATATCTTGCTAGGTCAAACGAGCCATATGATCCTGCTGTGGTTACACCACATGGCCATCCCTATCGGCGAGATAATAGGATATTATAGTTCGTCGTATGATTGTTCTATCAGACAGCGAGCATTGTTGCGGATACATACATGAATACCAGTGTACGAAACACTTAATCATATATGCTTTCAGTATACAATCCCAACAATCTCCCACTTATACTTAAAGCATAATACCATTGCTTTTAACAAAGTATTAAGTGTGTCTATTCATGTCAATCACTCCCACTGTACACTCATCACCTCTTGTTTCGATTTCTCGTATGATGTGATACAACACATCCTATGTGTCTTACCACCTTTTGAGTCTTGGGTTCTCTTGAGTTTGTCGCTGCACCAATACATCACAATTACTTGTGATTCTACCAGGCAAACTCAGAACGCACACCTCTGGAGGACGGTGTCGGAGTTATACTGCTTCTTACGAAGTCTATGAAACTGACTAGGGTTCAGCCTTCATACTGGAATCTTCAACACACTTCTATGTTTGATTCCTATAACTCCTCCTCCAAGGCCCAACACATAGTTAGAGGTCGATTTCCTTTCCTTAAGATCCTCCTGGATATCCGATGCCTTTCAACTCACATAGCACATCTGTAAACAATGTGCTTGTCCAGAGTTGAACTGATATCTGTCTAACATGCATATAGCATTGCAGATATTTGAATTCGTTCATCTGCAATATAGAAAGACAACGATCTTTCTTGCTATGAACGATTCACCACAGAATCAATTTAAGCGACTTGAGATACTTTTGAAAGTCCTACTTTTGAAACTGTTCGGATAACCATCCTTTATGCCTGACAGCATTTCCACACCGTTTCCGTATGTGTAAATACTATCTGCATAATGTGCAAGGAAAACCACGCTTTCGCTGACACATACTCTGATTCATGTAACTCTCATTCTCGATGGACAATATCGAAATGTCTGTTACATAATCTTGAAGCACAGTTAAGTTCATAATTGAACTACTTTGGCTTCGAGACATGATGCTGCACATAACTTATCTGGTTGTTGCATACAGATGTTGTCACCTTTTATTAAGGTATCCGTTCATAAAATACGGACAACTTCATCTACCTTCCAGATACTTACATATGTGCTGTTATGTTTAAAAAGAACTCGAATGGGTTTAGTAGTTGCAACCAGTGAGAAGGTCTTGTTGTGAAACACACCTTCACTCACTAACCTTGGCCTTTGAACACACTAGGTTACCATTCGATCCTTTTTACTTGTATATCAATCAGTTGCTCATGGCTGTTAAGCTATTCGGCAATCACTGATCCTGACATACCACCATAACCTTAACTAATTCATTTTTGAATCTATGACTTTACGTCATTCTAACTGCATCGTTTGTCTTAACGGCTTCGTCGCACTTTGAGGGATTAGTACAATGATGTTCGTTAAGCTGGGAACAAGTCGTGAGACTGTTTCCACGAACCCGTACTTTTAAGCCTGTTAAGGCAACCTCCCACTGCAACGACGCTCCTTTTATGTTGTCAGTTAATGGTGCATTAACTTGTGGTTTACCACCTTACACAGGTGACCGTGCAATTGGTACCATACCTGCCAAGGTATGCACAATCTGCCACGGGGTATTTCCTTATGGATTTGGATTGTCTTCTCTTAAAATATTAGAAAACAATCTTACATTTTGGATTCATGGTTTCATCCTATACAACTTGCTTGTAATTAGGATATATAAAACCAACATCTTTTTCGTTTACTTGGAATAGCCCACAAACAGTACTATCTTAAAACTATCTTCTATTCAATCAGTCTCTTACATCAGCTTAGCAGCCGACTTACCCATCATTGCCCTTTGACTGAGTCAAGGTTTGCTAGGGTACTTAGAACTAATTTAGAAGACACCAGTTTAAACGATATACAACTGTTTTGGCGCTCTTCCTAAAACGAAAGATTTAGGCAATAGCTGGTATAACTTGTTAACATTTAAAGATCTTTATTTCGTTCTACCTACACCATCTCAATCGAGAGATATCAGGTGTAGTCAACTGAGATGTGATCCCTTTGCTCTGCCAGATACTGTAAAGCACATCATTTAAGATACTTCATTATGAACAAACCATAATGTTTTTACAGTCTTGTTTAACTAATTCTCTACCTTAGTCTTGAACGCTCTTGATTAAAGCAAGAGACTAAGACTTGTAGTGAACTAGATAAACATATCCAAATCTTAAATGACTAAAGCATCAATGCCTATTAAGGCAACTGCGGAAGTAGACTCAAACCACTATACAGAGCAAACACGAAATAACTTTATAGAGATACAACTGCCTTTTAAAAGGCCTGGTTATCATCATTATACTTCTAAGCAGTTACCATAAGTATCATTCTTAGGAATACTTGGATAGAATCCATAACTCCACGAACTACTTAAGACTACTTAGACTGATGTAACCAATCTCTATACAGATTCTTTAAATTATACCTTAGAACACTGACAGTTTATGCAATCAAGTAATGAAGAGATAATCATCCATAAATAGAAACACTGTCATTTATTCATGATAGAAAAAATTCTATCAAAATGACTAAGAATCCAAAAACACGGATGAAACTTGTTTATCAAAACAAAACAAATGTATCTCTTCCAAACACTTGAATTAAAACAAAGTTTTTCAGCATAAACTAGAGGCAGAAACTCCAATAGCTTGAGAGTGATCTCCAGCATCTTCTTTGGAGTTGGCAATCCCGTCATCTTCAAGCATTGTCACCAGCTTGATTCTCTGCACAAATGCAGCCATAACATGACTAGTACTCACAGTTAACCACTACTCACGAGGAGTAGACCAAAACTGATACTGAACATGTAAACGATGACGTACCACGTCCATTAGGATTGGGACAATTTGCCCTCCAGTGTCCTGTCTTGCCACAGCGGAAACACTTGTCCTTTGGTTTAACTTTCCTAGTCTTTTTCTTTGGTGCAAGAACTCCATTGTTCCCTCCAGCAGCTTTCTTGTTTCTCCTACCCGTTCTTTTAGTTCTTGCTCGATAAGAAGCAGCAGAATGGTTACCGGAAGAAACTAAAACTGCTTTCTCGGGTTCCATCAGGGACTGTGCTGCCATCAAGTCACTGAGTAACTCATTAAGAGTATACTCCTTCTTGTTCATGACAGCATTCAACCTGAAGTTCTCAAAAGACTTAGGAAGAGAGTTTAGTATGATATCGACCTGCGCTTCCGCGTCGATACCACCACCATGCAACGTCAGTTCATCCATGAGGTGAGTCATGGCAACAACGTGCTCTCTCACTGAACTGCCCTCTGCCATTTTCTTACTCACTATCTCCTTCATGAGATTGAATCTGACAGTCCTATCCGTCTCCCCATAAGTCGCTGTGAGATTATCCATAATATCACAGGCCTTATCATAGTGCTGATGCTGCAGCTGCAGTACCTTACTCATAGTGGTCATCATGTAGCATTTCACTACATTGTTCGACTTGACCCACTTATCGTAAGACTGCCGCTGCTCGGCAGTAGCATCAGCAGCTGGGGCAGGCGGACAAGGATCAGTAAGGACAAACTTGTGTTCCTCCGCAACCAGGATATAATCCAAATTGCGTTTCCATTCAAGGAAATTTGGACCAGTTAAAGAATTTTGAGCAAGGATATTAATGACGTTGTTCATAGACATATCTGAAAACAATTAAGCGAATTAAAGTAAGCACATACTACGAACAATTGAAATAAGAAATGCATAGAACCTTTAGATAAAACAATGCACTTTGTTTCCTCCAATTGCCCAAGCTAATTTACTGCAAGCCACTTCAGCGGACGTTTACAGTAAACCAACTCAACCAGACCAAAATTGATCCTTTAATTTCTCATCATGCCAAGGTATCTTAAGCAAAAGAAATTAATATTGGAGATCTTTAGACCATGTTACCCATCCGGAGCAGGGACATCATTCATGAGTTATACTCCAGGCAACATCTAAGCCAGTTTAACCACAAGCCTAACTCCGGATGTTTAGAGCTATTTAGTGTAGTGCTAAACCCTACACCGCATGCCCCTTACACCCTTTGTTATCTCATTTAGTTTAATCTTAGAGACCAGTGAAAGTTGTCTCAATGCAAGCCGCTTCAGCAGACGTTTGCTTAGAGGCTCCCACTTCTCATCTTAAACTAAATGTTTTATATAGAAACCTCATCGCATTAGAACCCGTAAT
Organism: Plectranthus barbatus; assembly: GCA_026898455.1. Classification (NCBI taxonomy): domain Eukaryota; kingdom Viridiplantae; phylum Streptophyta; class Magnoliopsida; order Lamiales; family Lamiaceae; genus Plectranthus; species Plectranthus barbatus. The sequence continues at coordinate 773,849 of JAPKLW010000032.1, read as the reverse complement.
TTATTTCTAACGCAAGCTGCTTCAGCAGACGTTTACGCTTCGAAATTCCTTACTTCTAATGAGAGGCCGTATTTGTGGAGGTCTAATGATTTTAGTTTGAAAAGAACCAAAATCCAGCTTAGTAATTTTTAGTTTTAAAGGTTTCATGCGCACACATTATTTTATGTTGCCATAAATTATGTCACCCAAAATTCCATCATAAATTAATATGATTCTTGGAATTTATAGACACAATTTAAAACATAAAATAAATCACATAAGACATGCTCAATAATTTAAAAATTACAACATGCTTATGACAGTAAATAATTAAAGCAAGTAAACATGCTTTCCTATTAATTACTAGTGCGCACACAATAAATCACATCATAACGAGAAATAATTAAATAAACAAATAAAAATTTCTCGTGGCCCCTCAGATGCGATTACAACTGAAATAAAATAAATCTATCTATTACAAGGCTTTTATTTCAATACAGATCTTCAAACTGGGCTCCCACTCTTTTATTTGAAATCTGCAACTCCTTTTGACAGCATTTGGGCTTTGAATTAGTGAACCAGGGTTATCTGACCCATCAAAATAATTAAATCTTGATCTTGGGCTAACCCACATCACATTGGGCTAAGAATTAGGGTTACAGCCCCAAGAGAACAACACAAACCCTAGTTTCAGCATACCGGGCCGCCTCCGGGCCGCCGGGCCCGCGCCCAGCCCGAATTTGCAAACCCTAGCAGCAGCTAGGGTTTCAGCCGCCAGTCCACTTCACCCATCGGCCGCCGCCAGCGCCGCCTTTCCGGCCGCCGCCTGCGGCCGGACTTCGCACCAGTCGTGTCGCGCCGCCCGCCGTCGGGTCTTCCAGCGACAGACAGCAACAGATCCGCCGCCGCCAGCCTCTGAACCAGGAGCAGCCGCTGCCGCTGCAACCACCACCATCACGCCGCTCCTTCGCCGTCACTGCTACAGAGCCCACCGGCGTTGACACCAATGCCGCGCGCGGATGCGCGCGGCCTGCCCCGGCTCCGTCGGCACACCCCCGCGCACAGAAAACACAGGGGAGAGAGAGATGTGGCGGGCGCGGCCCAGCCGCGGGGAGAAACCCCCGCCGCCGCCACCCGTCGGCGCGCGCAGAGAAAACGCGCGGCCTGCCGCGCTTCTGGGATTAGCCGGAACGCGTGCAGCAGCCGGGAGGACAGGTCGCGCGGCCCAGCGACTGGCGCGAACGCCTGCTGCCGCCATCTGCCACGACCGCCGCTCATCTGCGGCTGCTTCTGCCGCCGCCGCTTCGCCGCCGGCGGCTGAGTGGAGAGGTGGTGGTGGTAGGTGGAAACCCTAGCCGTCGTGCCTCCAATCTTCGTTCTTCGTTCTTCTCTTCTCGGATCTCAATTTCTCCAAAAAATTACAGATTTGAAAGTACAAGAAAATACAAAAATAGATCTACAATCTATTACAATTATTTTCCTATCAAATCTAACCACGGATTTTCTCGTGGTGAAAAACAGATCCAAAAACGAGAAGGCCACGAGAACAAAAACATTCAAACAATTCAAATCCATCCATGAACATACATATTCATTTAATCTCAATCTATTCAAGATAGAGCCTAAGAACATTGAACCTGGCTCTGATACCATTTGTAGGGTTTGAGTCTACGACGGGCAATATTAATTGCCATTAATTAAACACTTGCCAAGGATCGTTCTTAGGATACCAGGAATAAATTTCAATTAAACAAACCATGCGAAGCCTATGCATGCTCCTACAAAATAAATTGCATAGGATGGATATAGAATTATACCTTGTTTCACCGTTTGATCCACAGGACAGATCGGAGAATGATAACGGTGAAAACCTATTCAGATCTGAAGCGGAATATGGAACTTTTGAATCTCTTCTCTTGTTCCTACAGATCTGATCTTCTGATCTGTATCCCTTGCTCCTTGGAAATCTGGTGAGGATTATTCTACCAAGTTAGATCCGAGCTCCGGAGAAGTCGATCAATCTCCTCCCTCGTAGATCCAGCCATCGCCCCTCTCTCTCTGTCTGTTCTGAAACCCTAGTTTCTGAACTGACGGCTACTGAAAAGTGTGCACACCAAATTGTGTATTGATCCAATAGAGAGGGGGGGTATTTATAGTGTTAGGGTTTATGAAACCCTAACCCTAATGGGCTGAGAGCAGTTAATGGGCCAGACCAGGGATCAGATGCAAATAATAAAGTGGGCCCTCTTTTATTAATTAATTCTCACATGTCCAACCCAGAACATTAATTAATTAATAAAGTATTGTTTTAACCTTCACCACGGTAACAATACTGACTCGCCCCTTTATTACCACGTTATTAGGAACGGGTTGCACCAAACTAACTTGATCCACATATTTAAGGTTTCAGACATTCATTAATTAATTTGGCTTATGACAATCAGCCACAATTAATTAATTTCTTATTTCCTGAATAACACCACTCACCTTTTATCACTTATGCCTGAATTAAATAATTCAACCTGCAGGGTTTAGCATAATGAACCTTTGTGAGCTCATCAGGGAATGTCACCATCCTGAACGGATATGTTACCATACATCCAGACTAAGCAGACCCCACACAAATTGCCAACACCCAAAATACGGGCATAAGGGTACATGTAAGACCCGCCACCATGGTAAATCAAAGTGCAGTCAATCTGTGTGTGCCCCTTATCCTTCAGTACGATTTAAGATCACAGAGAGTATGTTAGGGATCTGGCTCGTTCATATGTCAATGAGAACAGCGCATCCCACTGTTGATCCCATCAATACATAAATATGTACCGACACATCAAGTAGCCAGGATAAGCCCACATATGAACTGATGTGCCGCAGCTTAAACCGACAGCCTATCCAGGGACCGTCTCAGCTGTGATACTGTTTATATCTTGCTAGGTCAAACGAGCCATATGATCCTGCTGTGGTTACACCACATGGCCATCCCTATCGGCGAGATAATAGGATATTATAGTTCGTCGTATGATTGTTCTATCAGACAGCGAGCATTGTTGCGGATACATACATGAATACCAGTGTACGAAACACTTAATCATATATGCTTTCAGTATACAATCCCAACATGAGGACTTGGCATGCTTTGTCAAAAAGGATGGACACAAGTGGAAGTTACCCAGAAAGTCGTTCCATAATCAAGAGAGATTTAAACCAGCATCACCAGCAAAGGAGACTGTCTCAACCTCAGGTCCCCAACCTGTTGATTTAAAGATTAGTGAGCTGGAAGAGCAAATGAAGAAGCTCCAGAAGTTGATGACGTAAGCCAAAGCCGAGAAGGAAGCTAAATAAGCTAAGCAAACATCAACATCTTTCCGCTCAGTAGAGCGAAAGCCCAAGACTTGCTACGAATATGGATCGCCAGATCATCTTAAGCACGAGTGTCCAAGGGTCAGCAAAGAGGAAAGAGATCGCTTAAAGCAGCGTTTCGAGATACGTGCCGTCAAAGCCGTAACCAGATTATTGCTGACAAGGACAGAGGTACCTGACATTCCAGATGACGATGAGGAATACTACTATTCCTCAGAAGAAGATGATGAGGAAGCTCTGCTTGTCTTAATGGCAAATGTCGTCGAATATCAATTTGCTGATGTTGATACCGATGCTGAGCAGAGTGGTGAATCTGCTCTAGCCGTAAACAAAAATGAGGTACAAATTACTAGCATTCCTAGCATAGTAATCATGGATGAATTGGAGGAATCTTTCCCAGAGGAAGATTATCTGACGAAGCTTTCAATTGAATTCTCTAAGATGTATGAGATCAAAAATGCTATCGTTGGTGAAAATGCCTCACTCAAATTAAATGCTCAAACTTTGACTGAGGAAGTCAAAAGACTAAGGTCAGACAGTGAGGAACTTTTAAAACAGAAAGCAGATTTCTCTAAACTTTCAGAAAATTTTAAAAAATTAGAGAAAGAAAATCTTTCTTTGAAAAATAAACCTAGAGAGGATTGCATCTGTACATATACATCCAGCAGGGCAATTCTCAATGCCATTGTTAGCCAGCAAAGACATCATAAGGATAAGTCTGAACTTGGATGTGAATCTTCTAGAAAGATGCCGAATACTCATGCTAAATCCTCTAAGCAGAAACCGATCTTATTTGTTTATGCTGGAAATATCATTGCTGACAAAGGAAAAGGGAAAGTTATTGCTGAATCTTCAAATGCTAAGCATGATGCTAAGCAGAAGAATGGATATGAGCAGAATGCATCTGTTAAGTCTCAGCAGAGGTTCCAACCAGGGTCTGCTAAGCATTCGTCTGCTAGATCTCAGCAGAGGTTCCAATCAGGATCTGCTAAGTATACATTTGCTGGACCTCAGCAGAGGAGCCAAAGGATGAATGCTAAGCACGTATCTACTGAACCTCAGCAGATGATCCAAAAGATGAATGCTAGGTATGTACCTGCTGGACCACAGCAGAAGGAATTAGAGAGCTTATGCTAAACCATATTCAGCTATACCAAGGAATGCTGAGCGTTATGTCTCTAACGCAAGGATAGCAAATCATACCTTTCAAAAGGGCAAGCAAGTTCATTATATTGCTGTAAGACCGTCGTATCAGCAGAACACTCTACATAGGAGGAACACCTATGTAAGGCTTGAGCCCAACTCATTTTCATTTCAAAGGGCAAGGAAGGCTAAGCACACCACATTACCTAGATCTAGCAATGTTAAGCATATTAAACCTAAGGTCGAGAAGGTGGTGAAGGGTGAAATCAAGAAGAAAATCTTGAAGATCACCAAGATGTGGATTCCGAAGGGAATCATGATCCATGCTAATCCCGAAGGACCCGAAGCTATACGGGTACCTAAATCAACTTAATTGATTATTTTGCAGGGACAGGATCCGAGTGCTAAAGCATCATATATAGAAAATGAATGGATCCTTGATAGCGGTTGCTCCGCACATATGACCGGGAATGAGGGGTTATTTTCAGATATTCAAAGATTCTATTATGGCCCCAAAGTCAAGTTCGGAGACAACAGTGAAGACAAAGTTGTTGGAAGAGGGTGCATTGAACGTAATGGATTGAGAATCGTCAACGTAGCACTTGTTTCGAACCTTAAGCACAATCTACTGAGCATAAGTCAACTATGCAAAACCGGCTACACTGTATCCTTTGTCAATACTGGTTGTTCCATTGCTGACACTGTTACAGGTGAAGTGAAGCTCAGAGGCATCCGCAAGGGTGGCCTATACATTGTTGATTGGCAGAGTGGTCAGCAACATTCATGCTTCTTAGCCTTGAACAAGGAAGAAACAACATGGTTGTGGCACAAGAGGTTAAATCATTTGAATTTCAAAACTATTAACCACCTTGCCAAGAACAAGCTTGTTGTAGGTCTGCCCGCTGAAACTCTTCGCAAAGAAGGGGTATGCAAAGCATGCCAACAAGGAAAGCAGACCAGAGCGTCATTTAAGTCTAACCCAGAGAAGGCCACATCGCAAAGGATCCTAGAGCTACTACACATGGATCTCTTTGGTTCTGTCACTCCACTCATTGTTAGTAAAAGGATTTATACTCTTGTGGTGGTTGATGACTTTTCCAGGTACACGTGGGTTCGCTTATTAAAGACCAAAGACGAAGTAAAGCTCATTCCACCGGAGTTAATCCTCAAAGAGCAAAACAAAAAAGAAGTCACAGTGAAGAAGATTCGCTCTGACAATGGAACAGAGTTTTGCAATGGAGTGCTAATGGATTTCTGTGCTGAAGCTGGTATTGCACATGAGAATTCCACTGCTAGGACTCCTCAGCAGAATGGGCTAGCAGAAAGAAGGAACCGGACGTTGAAGGAGGCCGCTCGGTCAATGCTAGCAGACTCTGAGCTGTTGGCTAAGTATTGGGGTGAAGTAGTTATGACGGCTTGCTATACACAAAATAGGAGTGCCATTACTAGTAGATTTAACATGACTCCCTATGAAGTGTACAACGGTCATAAGCCTTCTATAGCTCATCTTCGTGCATTTGGTTCGACATGTTATATCCATAACAATGGGAAGTCAAAACTTAATACTTTTTCGCCTAAGTCAGATGAAGGTGTATTCCTTGGATACGGTCACCCTACTCACAAAGGCTATAGAGTATTAAATAAGACTACCAAAATTGTTGAAATAACATGCAATGTTATTTTTTATGAGTCTACTTTAGTGCGCAGAACCATAAAAGAGAAAGAGGATATCAATCATGAGACTAATGAAGTCCATGGTCAATCGCTCTTAAATTCTTTCGAAAATATGCGTATTGATCCGACTAAGTCTAGGAATGACTGCAATCCAAACCGGACGCACTCAGCAGGAGACCAGATTGCTGATCAGGCCTGTGTTGCTAATGATCATGCTGAGGCCACACCTATTCATCTCAATGATAATCCAGATATCTTGGGATTGCTCGATGACGAAGAGGAGGAGATATCAAGGTCACCTCCCATTGCTGAAGAAGGACTAGATGCTGTTGAAGGTCTTGGCAGAGGTGCTGCTGAGATTCTATCTGCTGAGATACCTGCTGAAGAGATTCTGTTGGAATTGTATACATAAAAGCATTAAGTTTGGTATACTGGGAAACATTATGTTTTATATACTGGTAATCATTATTGACTTGCAATAAACAACTCCTATCTGAATTAACAATCATACGATGCGAATAAACACATCCAGTTATCTCGTCGATAGGGAGATCATACGTTGTGTAAGAGATCACAGAAGATCGTATAGATCGTTCGACTTAGCGAGATATAAACAGTTATCACAGCTGAGACAGTTTCTGGTTTGGCTGTCGGTTTAGGCTGCAGCACACAAGTACATATGTGGTTTATCTTGACTGCTTTGTGTGACCGGTACATCTCAAAGTATTGATAGGATCAGCAGTGAGATGAACCATTCTACTTGACATATGAATGAGTAAAGATCTCGGTATCTTGGTCGGATCTAAATTCTTTAGAAAGCTAAGGGGCACACATGGGTTGATTGTCACTTTGACTTGCTATGGTGGAGAGTCTTACATGTACTCGTATATCTGCATCTTGGGTGATGGCAGTTTGTGTGGGGTTTCCTCAGGCTGGATTTAGATAACCATATCCGTTTCAGGATGGTGACATTTCCTGGGAAGCTTAGAGGTTCGTTATGCTAAGTCCTGGAGGCTGAATCATTGATTCAAGCATAAGCGATAAGGGTTGAGTGGTACTACTCAGGAATAATAAGATATTATTAATTATAGCTAATTGTCATACGCTGAATTAATTAATGAATGTCTAAAACCTTAAATATGTGGATTAACCAAGTCAATGCAACCCGTTCCTAATAACGTGGTAATAAAGGGGTAGATCAGCATTAATTCTCTGGTGGCATGAATTAATGTTTATTAATTAATTATGTTCTGGGTTGAACATGGAATTAATTAATAGGAGGCCCACTTTATTATTTGCATTTGATCCCTGGTCTGGCCCAACACTGCTCAAAGCCCATTAGGGTTTATTAAACCCTAATAGCCCAATCTCAAATCTATATAAATAGATGAATCTCTCATTTTCCTACATAAGTTTTAAGTTTCAAATCAGAAACCCTAGAGAGATTGAGAGATAGTGGGCGGCTGTAGATCCGGTAGCGTATCCTCACCAGATTTCTGGATCGAGCAAGGGAACAGATCAGAAGATCAGATCTGTAGGAACACCATTGCTTTGAACGATTTCAGATCTAGTTCTACACCATCATCATTGCCATCATCGATCTAGATATGTAGATCAGTCGTTGGAGTCTCAGGTATTCCTTTGAATCTATGAATTAAATTAAATAGGAGCATGCATAGGGCATTTACTGTTTGTCATGAAATTTATTTTGATATCTATAAATCGAATCCGAAATTATAATAAATGGCGATTTATGTCGCCTATTGTAGACTCAGTTCCTACAATCGGTATCATAGCCAGGTTCATATTTTATGGCTTTGTCGGAAAATAAATTTTGACATTCAGTTTATGCATGTTATTTAATTCATTGTGGATGAATTTAAAATTGTCGTGGATGTTTTTGTTCTCGTGGCCCCTCTCTGTTTTTGGTTTTGTTTTTAATCGCGAGAATATCCGCGATTAGATTGATAGGAAAATATGTTATAGACTAGATCTATTATTTTATTTTATTCAATCTGTAAACCGGAATGTATGGAGAACAAGAACAGCGACAAGGCGGTACAGTTTTGTTCCGGCGACAACAGCAGCCGCGCGCAGGCGGCGCGCGGTGGTGACCGGCCGCCGGCAGGTGACACAGACGCCGCGCGTAGGAGGCGTGCGGCAGGTCTTTGTGGTTGCAGCTGCGTACCATTTTTCCCGTCCAAATTCAGCAGCTCGCCTCCCTCTCTTCCTCGCACGAGCAGTGGGGGAGAAGCAGCCGCGCGCCACCGGTTGTGTGAGATGGAGAGGTCGTGCATCTCGGTGGAAAGACAAGAGCCGTGTTCGGTTGCACACGGCGGTGGCTGCGACATCTGTTTCACGCAGGTCGCGTTTCCTTTGGCCGTGGGTGACGCGGGTCACGTCTGCAGGATGCGAGGACTGCGGGCGGCGGAGGCTGCTGCAGCGAGGGCCGCGGTTGGCAGCATGGCTGCTGGTGGCGGCAGTTGTAGAAGTAGTTGGCGACTAGGGTTTCTGGGGTTGAAAGAGGTGGTTGTGGGCTAGGGTTCAGGCCGCGCGGGCCGGGTCGCGGGCCCGGCGGCAGCCCTGAGGGTTGCAGCTAGGGTTTTGAACCTTGTAACCCTAATTTGTTATCTAAACCCTTTTGTGATGTAGGTCGGCCCATGATCCAAATTTAATTATTTTGCTTGTATCAGATAACCCTGGTTCACAAATTCCTAGCCCAAACTGTTGTATTATTCTAGCCCAAAGTTGCAGATTTCATGTTAAAGAATGGGAGCCCATTTGAAGATCTGTATTAAATTAAATCATTGTAATAGATAGATTTAATTTTATTTCCCATGTAATTGCATCAAGGGGCCACGAGAAATTTCATTTGTTTATTTAATTGTTTTCTCGTATGATGTGATTTATTATGTGCGTACTAGTAAATAATAGGAAAGCATGCTACTGCTTTTATTATTTAATTTTAAAGCATGTTGTAATAATAGGGAAGCATGTTATTGCTTTATTATTTACTGTTCAAAGCATTCTTTATGTGATTTATTTTATGTATTAAATTATGTACATAAATTCTGGAATTATGTTGGAAAATATGATGGAATTTTAGATGTGACATAATTTATGGATCATAAAATAATTTGTGCGCATAAGAACCTTTTGAAAGAAAAAGACTAAGCAAGATTTTTTAATTAATATCAACAAGACCTCCACAATGCGGTCTCTTATTAGAAGTGGGCAGTGAAGTGAGTAGACGTCTACACGACCGTAGCCCACTTGCTTTATTTGTTCATAAGTTCTAATAGATGAGATTTCTAAATAAAACATTTAAACATGTGAGAAGTGGACAGTGAGGTGAGTAGACGTCTACACGACCGTAGTCTGCTTACTTTATTTGTTCATAAGTTCTCTAGGATTGTTTTAAATGAGATAACAAAGGTTTTAAGAGGCATGCGTCATGGGTCTAGTACGTATGACAAATCGTCCTTTTAACTTCCGGAGTTAGAATTGTGGTCAAATGCTTAGATGTTGCCTGAGTACTAACTCATGAATGATGTCCCTGCTCAGATAGGTTGAACATGGTCTTAGTTTTATCTACGATTATTAATTTCATTTGCCGGCGAATACCTGGCATGGATTGAAATTAAAGACTGGAACTTCAAAGAGCAGTCTGGTTAGGTGGTCTGCTGTAAACGTCTTCGAAAGGAGCTTGCAGTAGATGCACCTAGGGAATTGGGGGAAACAATTGTATTGGTTTATCAAAAGGTTACAATGCATATTTGTTTCAATGTTCTACTTACTTTAATCAATTATTGTTTTCAGATATGTCTATGAATAATGTCATAAATATCTTGGCACAAAATCAATTAACTGGTCCGAATTTCCTGGAACGGTAGCGCAACTTGGATTATATCCTAGTTGCAGAGGAACATCAATATGTTCTTAACACTCCGTGTCCAGCTGTCCCTACTGCTGAGTCAACTAATGTGGAGCGGAACCTCTATGACAAGTGGGTCAAGTCTAATGAGATACTTTAGGCTGAATGTTGTCATGAGTAAAAAGGAGTACACTCTCAATGAGATACTTAGTGACCTCATGGCGGCTGAATCAGTCATGCAACCTAAAAAGGCAGTCTTGGTTTCTTCCAGTAGTCACCCTGCTTCATCGAAAGGTGCTAAAGGGGTGAATGGAAAGAAATTTAAGAAGACTGTCTATGGAAGCAAAAGTTCTGGGAAAAAGAAGACTGTGACACAGGGGAAGAAGGGCAAGTGTTTCCGTTGTGGCAAAACTGGTCACTGGAAGAAGGATTGTCTGACCAAGCTGGTTGGACAAGGTACGTAATTAGCACTTGTAACGGAAACATGTTTAGCATCTGTTTCTACCCATTCGTGGGTAGTGGATACTGGAGCTACTGATCATGTTTGCTACACTCTGCAAGGATTTAGGCCGACAAGGCAGCTGAATGATGACGAGGTGACGATCTCCATGGGTAATGCTGCTCGTGTGTCTGCAGTGGCAGTTGGAGATGTTACATTATACTTTCAAGACAATGTTTTGATTTTAAGAGATGTTTTATATGAGCCGGATTTTCGGCGGAACCTTATTTTTGTTTCCTATTTAATAAAAGATGGATTTTCAGATATTTTTTATAGTCATGTTACTATCAATGGCAATAACGTTGTTATCTGTCGTGGGATATAGAAAGACTCTCTTTATATCATAACTTGTTTGCATAAATCTTCCGTGAATGCTGCATATAACTCATTTAATCATAAGAAGAGAAATTTTTCATCTTCTGATGAGGATCTTACATATCTATGGCATCTGAGACTAGGTCACATCAATCTAAAGTGGATCAAGAGACTCGTGGATGATGGAACGTTGGATTCAATCCAGGTAGTTCCACATCAAGTTTGTGAATCCTGTATAGAGGGAAAGATGACGACCAGGCCTTTCAAGGCAAGTCAGATTCGAGCAAGTGACGTGTTGGAACTGATCCACTCTGTTTTATGTGGACCTATGTCCACGCAAGCTCGTGGAGGATTTAAGTAATTCATCCCTTTTATTGATGATTACTCGAGATACGGGTATGTTTACTTACTTCTCTATAAGTCTGAATGCTTTGAGAAATTCAATGAATTCAAGGCGGAAGTAGAGAAGAAGTTAAACAAGACCATTAAGTCATTACGATCTGATCGTGGTGGTGAGTATCTCAGTGACGAGTTCTTGCAGTTTTTATCAGAGCATGGGATTACATCCCAATGGACCGCACCATGCACTCCTCAGCAAAATGGTGTGGCGGAAAGAAGAAATAGGACTCTTCTTGTAATGATTAGATCTATGATGAGTTATACGAACTTGCCTGTTTCGTTTTGGGGCCACGCGTTACTAACAGCGGCGTATCTATTAAACCTGGTACCTTCTAAGTTAGTTTCTAAAATACCCTCGGAACTCTAGCATGGGCGAAAGCCCAGTGTGTCAAAGATAAGAGTGTGGGGTTGTCCGGCTTATGTTTTGTCGAAGGTACCTGATAAGTTAGAAGGTAGGTCCAAGCTAATGCTGTTTGTGGGATACCCCAGACAAACGAAAGGTGGTTATTTCTACTGTCCTGAGGATCAGAAGATCGTTGTTAGCACCAACGCAAGATTCTTGGAGGACGAGTTTGTGAAAAACCCCAAATCCAAAAGTGATATCATTCTCCAAGAAATTGGAGACGATGATGCGCTTCCATTGGGAAAACCCCGTGGCAGATTGAGTGTACCTCTCGAAGGTATGGAACCAATTGCATGGTCGCCAGTGCAAGGATTTGATCCACAAGTAACTGCACCAACTGTTGACGCTGTACCAGTGCTCCGTTGTAGTGGGAGGGTACCTCACCAACCCGAGCGGTATATGTTCGTGGGAGAGTCTTCGGACTTGATCCCGGAAGACGGACTAGATGATATCAACCCATGGACATACGACGAAGCAGTTAATGACAAAGATGCTGAAAATGGCATAAAGCCATGGATTCAGAAATTGAATCAATTACCTCTATGGATGTATACCAGAAGTCTGCGCTACGAGATGGCTTTCGGGCCATAGGTTGCAAATGGGTATACAAACGGAAGAAAGGTTCAAAAGGAGAGATAACGACTTTTAAAGCCAGGCAGGCAAAGGGTTATAGTCAAAAGGAGAGATAACGACTATGACGAGACCTTCTCACCTATAGCCATGCTCAAATCCATTCAAATTCTTCTATCCATAGCAGAACATATGGACCTAGAAATCTGGCAGATGGATGTCTAAACCGCGTTTTTAAACGGGTACCTTGAGGATGGTCGTGACATCTATATGCAGCAGCCAGAGGATTATGTGAAGGATGGTGAAGAGCTTCTTGTCTGGAAGCTAAAGAAGTCCTTGTATGGACTTAAACAAGCTTCACGGTCATGGAACAAACGTTTCGATGATGTGATTAAATCCTATGCATTTTCACAGTGCGAAACTGAAAGTTGTGTGTGCTGATTATACGTCAGCGGAAGCGTGGTATTCCTTGCACTATATGTAGATGACATTCTTCTATTCAGCAACGATGTGAAGGTGTTGTCAGACATAAATAGATGGTTATCCGAACAGTTTCAAATGAAGGACCTAGGAGACGCTGGATACATCCTTGGGATTAAAGTCTTGCGTGATCGCAAGAGGATGTTGAGCTTGTCTCATGCCGCTTATATTGATACTGTAATTGCTCGTTTTAGCATGCAAAACGCCAAGAAGGGGTTGCTACCTTTCAGACATGGTGTTCCTCTGTCTAAGGCACAATGCCCTGCAATAGAAGAGGAGAAGGATGAGATGGCTAAAGTACCATATGCTTCGGCAGTGGGAAGTCTCATGTATGCGATGCTATGTACGAGGCCAGATATCTGTTATGCCGTGGGCATGGTGGCCAGATATCAGTCTAACCCTGGACAGGCGCACTGGACTGCTGTCAAACATATTCTCAAGTATCTGAAAAGAACTCGAGGCTATTGTCTTGTTTATCAGTGTGAGAATTTGTGCTCCGTGGGTTATACGGATTCGGATTTCCAGGCGGATCAGGATGAAAAGAGATCGACCTCGGGCTTTGTGTTCACCTTAGGAGGTGGAGCTGTATCATGGAGGAGTGCAAAACAGAAATGTATCGCAGACTCCACCATGGAAGCTGAGTATGTGGCAGCTTCAGAAGCTTCTAAAGAAGCAGTATGGCTCCGGAACTACCTCCAAGAGTTAGATATTGTTCTGAGTTTGCCCAAGACCATCACGATATATTGTGATAATGCTGGTGCAGTAGCAAACTCTAAGGAACCAAGAACTCACAAGGCGTCAAAGCACATAGAGAGAAAGTACCACATCACACGAGAAATCGTAGCGAGGGGCGATGTGCTAATAGAGAAGATTGACACGAAGGATAATCTAGCGGAGCCATTTACAAAGGGCTTACCACAGAAGGCATATGAGGGTCACGTTCGTAGCCTAGGACTGAGGTAGATGCCGGCCACCTAGTGACCAAATGTAATAGCTAGATTAGAATAGACACATGTTATACTCTGGAAAGTAATGGTATAATGCTTTGAGTATAAGTGGGAGATTGTTGGAATTGTATACATAAAAGCATTATGATTTGTATATTGGGAAACATTATGTTTGATATACTGGTAATCATTAATGACTTGCAATAAACAACTCCTATCTGAATTAACAATCATACGATGCGAACAAACACATCCAGTTATCTCGTCAATAGGGAGATCATACGGTGTAAGAGATCACCGAAGATCGTTTAGATCATTCGACCTAGCGAGATATAAACAGTTATAACAGCTGAGATAGTTTTTGGTTTGGCTGTCGGTTTAGGCTGCGGCACACAAGTACATAAGGGGTTTATCTTGACTGCTTTGTGTGACCGGTACATCTCAAAGTATTGATAGGATCAACAGTGAGATGAACCATTCTACTTGACATATGAATGAGTAAAGATCTCGGAAACTTGGTTAGATCTAAAGTCTATTGAAAGCTGAGGGGCACACATGGGTTGACTGTCACGTTGACTTGCCATGGTGGAGAGTCTTACATATACTTGTATATTTGCATCTTGGGTGATGGCAGTTTGTGTGGGGTTTCCTCAGGCTGGATTTAGATAACCATATCCGTTTCAGGATGGTGACATTTCCTGGGAAGCTCACGAGGTTCGTTATGCTAATCCTGCAGGCTGAATCATTGATTCAAGCATAAGCGATAAGGGTTGAGTGGTACTACTCATGAATAATAAGAGGTTAATTAATTACAGCTAATTGTCATACGCTGATCCACTGTAATTTCTACAGATTAATTATAGAAATAGTGGCAAATAAATTTGTAAACCCAAGGGTTATCGATCCAGGGGAATGAAGCAACGAAAAACCTTAAGTACTAAATCAGATGTTCTTAAAATACTGGTTAGGAAAATCAGATAAAAAGGTTTTGGTGTTTTGAAATTTGCAATACTTGCTAATGAAAATTAAACAGAAAATTAAAAAGCTTTTGAATTCAAATAAGAGAAGCACAGATTCCAGGGATATCTACCTATCAAGTATGACATGGATGAATGAATTGATTAATTCCCAATTTTAATTCCTCTTCGTAGTGAAACATCAAAAAAGTATTACGAACTTCTTTGTTTGACAATTCGTAAAGTAGATTAATTAATTACCTATCTCCGCTCGGTCTCAAGATAAATTAACTAACTCCAAAGATCTACAGATTTATCCCTACAATCAATCTCCTTCAGTTACGACAAGATATTAGATTATATTGTGAAGATCTCTTTCCATTGAAAACTATCACAGTTACGTCTCAAGTAATCAACTAGATAATCCTAAGATGTGGCCAACAAATCAAGATTATGAATAAGCACAGATTTCACAAACTACGAAGGGAAAGGAAAAATAATTCAATTAATCAAAACATGTATACATAGATAGTTCGAAACCCTAGAATCTGAAAAGAAGTTTAGTTACACATATTCAGAGTAATATTCATCATAGAAAAATAAAACCTGATTTGCATAAAAACTTGGGTTGGAATGTCTTCCCACAAAAATATGTCTTCAAACATCAACTCTAAAACTCTTGGAATCTCTCAAAATCTGAAATCTGTAATGTGTTATGTTAAAAACTCGACTTTCTAGGTTATTTATAGAGGTGGATATGTATCCTATCAAATCTGGGGCTAAAGATATGAAAAATCTCGTTTTTCCTCGAATTCTCGCGCCAACAGATAGGCCTTCGTCGATCGTGGGAGGTGTCCCGTCGATCGATGAAGCTTTCTATCTTCTTCGATCGATGGGACAGGTCCGTCTGTCGACGCAGCTTTTCGCCTCTCCTGCGCGGTCTCACGGTTTTGGCCATAACTTCCTCATCCGAACTCCGATTGACCCAATTCCAGTTGCGTTGGAAAGCTAACTCAAAGATCTTTCAAATGCTATGCTCCATTAGCTCAGATTCTAACGGTGAAAGAAGTTGTGATTGTTTCTTTGAACATCTGCTGCTCTTGGAATGGGTTTCCATTGAATTTGGGCCTAAAACCCTGCATAAACATCAAAACGCGCATAATACCACCTAATATAGACTCATGCACATAATATATATACAAACTCAATAAAACTACATAAATTAGTATAAAAATAATATAGATAAGTGAGTCAAATAACGAGCTTATCATACGCTGAATTAATTAATGAATGTCTGAAACCTAAAATATGGGATTAACCAAGTCAATGCAACCTGTTCCTAATAACGTGGTAATAAAGGGGTAGGTCAACATTAATTCTCTGGTGGCATGAATTAATGTTTATTAATTAATTATGTTCTGGGTTGAACATGGAATTAATTAGTAGGAGGCCCACTTTATTATTTGCATTTGATCCCTGGTCTGGCCCAACACTGCTCAGAGACCATTATGGTTTATTAAACCCTAATAGCCCATTCTCATATCTATACAAATAGATGAATTTCTCATTTTCCCACATAAGTTTGAAGTTTCAAATCAGAAACCCTAGAGAGATTGAGAGAGAGTGGGCGGCTGTAGATCCGGTAGCGTATCCTCACCAAATTTCCGTATCGAGCAAGGGAACAGATCAGAAGATCAGATCTGTAGGAACACCATTGCTTTGATCGATTCCAGATCCAGATCTACACCATCATCATTGCCATCATCGATCTAGATCTGTAGATCAGTCGTTGGAGTCTCATGTATTCCTTTGAATCTACAGTTGTTGATGTCCCCATTGCTAAAGACCATGCTGCTGATAATTTTGATGCTGAGCACCAGGTAAATGCTAAAGAGAACGTTGTATCAGACAACGATCTAGCAGGAGAAGGAAATGCTGAAGTTTCAGTCTCCATTAGACCAATATGGTTGCGTGCTCATTCTCTTAATGATGTTCTTAGAGATATTAATGATCCTATCCTGACGAGACAAGGTAATGCGATGCTCGCCTGCTATATATCACATGAGGAGCCGACCAAGGTAGAGGATGCTCTGCGATGTCCCGATTGGGTGAACGCTATGTAAGAGGAGCTTGTTGAATTCACTCGCAATCATGAGTGGGACTTAGTAGACAGGCCAGAACATCAAAGTGTTATCGGCACCAAGTGGGTGTTCTAAAACAAGAAAGATGAGACTGGCATGGTTGTCAGAAATAAAACACATCTTGTGGCAAAAGGATATAGACAATGCGAAGGCATAGACTAAGATGAGACATTTGCTCCAGTAGCTCGACTGGAGGCAATAAGGTTATTCCTTGCATGCGCTGCACACCATGAGATCTCGGTTATGCAGATGGACGTAAAGAGTGCGTTTCTGAATGGTGAATCCCACCCTTTATCGTGGAATTATTGGATCTCTGCTATATCTCACTGCCAGCAGACCGGATATTTCATATGTTGTCGGTTTATGTGCGATATATCAAGCCAATCCTAAGAAGACAAACTTGGATACCATTAAGCGGATTGTCAGATATCTCAAGTGCACAGAAGGTCTAGGGATTTGGTATCCAAGGTCCGACAGTCTAACTCTGAGTGGTTATTCAGACTCTGACTTTGGAGGATGCAAGATTGATAGAAAAAGCACCAGTGGAACTTGTTAATTTCTTGGACACAAGCTGATCAGTTGGTTCAGCAAGAAACAACATTCGGTAGCTTCGTCAACCACTGAAGCAGAGTACGTAGCAGCTGCTAGCTGTTGCTCGCAAATTTTATGGATTTGGCAGCAACTACACGATTATGGTATCCTTCCTGAATGTGTACCAATTTACTGCGACAACAATAGTGCTATGTGCATTACGAAGAATCCTATGCATCATTCGAGGACAAAGCATATCGATAGCCAACATCATTTTATTCGAGATCATCATGAGAAGAAGGATATTGATATTCAATACATATGCACGGAGGATCAGATTGTTGATATCTTTACTAAGCCTCTAGCAGAGACAAGATTCAAGGAGTTATGTATCAAGTTGGGCCTTATGGAGTTAGACGATGCTGTGGATGAATGAGATGCTATTCTCATTCTTTCTGGGCCTCTTGGATTTCTGGAGGGAGTTTGAAAAATGAATCCCAGCTTACGTTTACTCGCTGCTGAGTATCTCTGCTGAAGAGAAGCCTGCTAGGATGATAGCATAAATGGAGACTCTGCTAGACAATTCAAGATACAAATTTTGCTAGAAAATCAGAAGAGATGATGAATCTACTCAGCAGATGGTCAAAGTCGAAGGCTAGTAATTCTTGACTCTTAACATTTTAGGACGTACTTATTGCTTAGAGAAATTATTCGAAAATCGTTAAGTTAAATTGCTGAAGTTTATGAAGTTATGTGGTTACATGAGAGATGCAGAAGAAAGACACACCGCAGTTGAAAAAAAGATTCTTTCATTCATATAAAACATATTTACATAAAAAGGAGAAAGAAAATTACAATGACTTCAGTTAGTAGGGGGAGCGAGGCCTGAAGGGAAAGAATTCAGTTTCCCTTAGGTTGGAGCGACCTGCAGCTATATCTGGAAAACTCTGTTCCAGTAGCCAGCTGAGCTGCATGCCGCATGGGAGGGGCACCACCGAATAAAACTTGACGCAGTCCCGAACGCCTTCGAAGATGAAGGTAGCCCAATCCACCTCTGCCCTATCATCCAAGGCCATCATGACCTTCCAGACCTCCCTGGAGAAAGTCCAGTCGTCATGGTCGTAGCCAACAATCATGTTGTGGATGATGCGGAACATCACCCAGTACGGAGTCCGGAGCCCGGACGCAGAGACCGTTAGGCTGAACTCGAACAAGGGAGAGTGCCTCCACATCTCCCACTACGACCATTCGGGTGCCGTCTCCCCCCTGCGGTAGTCCAAGATCGATATAGGACCCCGGCGAAGGCCGAAGTCTCGAGAAAAAGAAGCGGGTGTCCAGCGGACGAGTCAGCTTTGGAAGACACCATAGATACCATCCTCCTCCTGCGCACATGTGCGGAGGAACTCCTGGAGGTGAGCCTCCTGGAATTAGCGGGGGGTGGAGAAGACGAACTGTTCAAGCCCGTTCTGCCTGACGGCGGCCATAACCTCCTCAGCAACCATTTAATCTGACTCGTACTCCGTATACAAGCCAGATTCATTAAGTATTTGATTCCTTCGGATTTCTACTTCTTGTTGTGGAGAATTCATGTTTGTAGAAGGAAGTGTTTCAGGTTGAAAGATTGCAAGGGAAGAGAAAGTTGAAAGGCAGAAGTGTGAAGATAAGGGTCATCACAAAGGGTGGTATTTATAAGGAGAATAATGATCATATTCCTTCATAATGACTGGCCGTAAAATCTTTCAGAAGATCATGACAATTCATGTCATCTCTCGGAATTCGAACCTTCGCGAGGAGAGGGATCGACAAATGTGCATGGAAGGTCTAATCAAAGTCAGCTGTGATGGAAGGTTGTCAAGTCAGCGAAAGGCTCGAGACACTCATCACAATATTGACTGCTGAGTCTCAGCATATATTTCGAGTATGCTAATAAATCAGGAAGGAAAGATAGCATATCTTCTGCTAGGCTGTGGATGTTAAGCTACAGTCTCCGTTACTGTCCACGATGGTAGTCTGCTGGGTCTATGGTCTCAGAAATCTCACATTCGAGGCGGGAAATCTTAAATTCAAATTGATGGGACCCGACGTGGTGCATTTAATGCACGCAGATGGCTGCACTGAATAAGGAAGCGCCACGCTAAAAGCACTCGAGTTTTTCTCGGAGCATGGGAGGCCTTACGAAAAGACGTGGTTGCTCTGAACCGTCGATTTAACTCATTGTGGAAATTCCCTCAACCGTTGGATCTTACATCCAAAGGAATAAACTCAAACCATCATCACTGTTCATTTTCTTTTTTCTTCGAAACCCAAATTAGAATCCCTAACTCTCGAACCCTCAAGCCTTCATTTCTTCTCTATACCTCTCAAAATCTCTCTAATACGCGAAGTTATTCTCTAAAATGGCTACGAATCCTGAATCATCATCAACCTAGAAGTCCATTTCCGATAATCGTCTCTCTGGAACCAGCGCGGCCCCCATTTATACTTTTCCACCCATTACTGGTTCACCCCTGCATGAACGACATGCACTGGAATTTAAGGAAATCGTGAAGAATAAGGATATCAACGACTCAATACCCTATGGTCAGCTCGTGATCTTGGCTCGGAAGAAGGAGCAGACCGGCCATACCAAAGAACAAAGGAGGTTGGCCCAAATCATGAAGGACCAGATTATGTATATGCCTCTCGCTCCTTCCCACATTCCAGACTGGATAATGGATATTCTGGATAGCGAGCAGGTAATAAAGTATTTATCTGCTGAACCCGAACACTTTGACCCGCACATGGTATCTGAATTTTATGCTAGGGCTGTGATGGATGATGATAGAAAGTCGTTCAAAACCTCCTTCTATGGCAATATTATTGACGTGAATGCAGAGGTTCTTGCTAAGATATTTGGGCTCCGAAATCATGGAGAAAGAATATCTCAATATAAGGTCAACGATATTGGGGAAATGGAGAGGAAATGGAACTCGTGGAGAAAACCCGGTGACAAGAAGGATAGGAAAGGGCAGATTATTTCATTTAGGGTAACGACCCCCATCAACACTTTGAAGGAGGAATTCAAAATCCTCGCTGAATTGGTTATCAAGATGTTCCAGTGTGATGCTGGGTCTTATTCAGAATTATCTGCTAAGAAGTATGCGGTCATGATGGCCCTCACAGACAAGGTGAAAGGAAATTGGGCTGAGTTCTTTTACGAGCGATGGGCAGAGCATGCTCGAAAGAACGACCATATGTCAGTGGATGGGACATTCTCTTCGAATGCCAACTTTGGTTTGAAGATCAACAATTTTTTGGAGATAATCTTGAGCACCAAGAAGGTCGATCAGGGTGTGAAGCTCCTTTCTACCGATTTCATTCCTTTAACGAAGAAAGAAGCCAAACCCCTCGACTTTAAGAGACTTAAGAAGTTGACAAGCAATTCAAACGTGGATATAGACAAACCTACTTCCGATGAAGAAGTTTATGAATGTTCCTTGGGATACCAAGTATTGCAGCAAGCTTCTCCTCTGTCTGCTGAGGAAATTGCCGCGCTAACCAAGAATGCTGAAACAGAGCAATGTTTTCAGCATCTTGAGGAGATCGTGCAGCTAGGTGATCTGCCAACTGAAAAGATAGACGAAATCATGGCCAAGAAGGCCTCCGAGCAATCAACACTCATTTTGGGTCAGATTGCTGAACTAATTTCAAAAGGGGAGCGAACAGAGATTGTATCTCCTAGGAAGAAGAGGACTCGTAAACATATCTTCAAGACTGCTGATCTAAAGGAAGCTGAAATGAAAGCAGCAGAGAAGGAAGATGCTAGAAAGAAAACCGTTGCTGAGCAGGCTGCTGCTGAAGAGGAATTAGACAACACTCCTTTGTCCTCTAGGTGTCTTAAGGACCGTCTCAAAGGTATAAAGGCAATCAAGAGGAAACACAACATTGTGAAGAAGATAATGGAGACCAAGCAATATAGGAAAGAGCTTGACAGGATCACATTTGAGGCAAGAGATCGGAATTTCGAACAAGTCAAGCAATCTTTTAATGAGCGTGAAGCTCAAAAGAATGCTACAGGTGAGAAAGTGGACAAGGAAGCTGCTAAGACGTTGGACAGAGCAGCAAAGAAAAATAAAATAGCAGTCGAGACTGCTACGAAAGGAAAAACAAAGGAAGATGAACGAATTCCTGCCACCATTCCCAGAGTCGATGATAGTGGGAAGATTGTACCAGAAGAGGAAGCAATGTCTGATACCGAGCTTGCTGAGATGCTATAATCCGGAGCGTTCAATGCCATTGAACACTCCAGAGGGAAAATGCTTCAATTTCGTGAATCAACTGAAGGACCCTGCCACAGCAGTAGCTCAGAAGAGGCCGTGCCACCTAGAGAAAAAGCGGTCATGCCACCAAGAGATAAGAATGCTGAGTCATCTGGAGCAGGGAAACATATTATTGATTCGGCCGTATCTGCTAAAAGACCTTCCGCTGAGGAAGTGTCTCCTTAATCTGCTGAAAGACCTTCCGCTGAGGAAGTGGCTCCTAAATCTGCGGAAGGACATTCTGCTGAGGAAATGGTTGTGGAATTTGCTGAGGGAGCCTCTGTTGCTCAGGAGACGCCTGCAGTTGCTGCTGATACCGCACAAGCCAAGGAATGAATGGAGGATGAAATTTTCTTCCGCTAGTGATATGTTGATTGAATCAACATGTTCTTAAGGTTCTGACTCAGAAGGAGAATCAAACGAGGTATTTGACGCAAAAATTCTCAGACAATTTCCTACTGCTAAAAATGAGTTACTAAGGATTCCATACCATGGACTGCCTGTTAAACTCTTTCGCTCGAGGAGAGTAGCACAATGGTGCGCGTCTGTCTCCCTCGATGATGACTTAAATGCTGATCTCCGTGAATGGAGTTACGAGATCATGGAATTTGTGAATGAAGAAATACAGAGGGATATTGCCGAGGTTTTCTCTGTTGAAATAGATGAGACGACTGAAGAGGGCAAGCTGCTAGGCCAAGAGCTCCTGCGATGGAAAACATATGATTCTACATATTGCATGAATTGTGCTTTGAAGAAAGGATGATCGTTATTGCCAGGCAAAGTTTAAATTTTTGGCGCTCAGAGGAGGCTTGGGTGAATGACTGGATGGATCAACCTCCCTGTACGAAGCAATTTACAGATAAACAGGTGATGGTGAGGTTGAAAGTCATTCGAGCTCATAGACTATTTTCTGCATCCAAGTGGTTGCCTCCATCAGCTTTTGCACCCGATGAATGCTCTGCTGCATATATTCAATTATCCAAACATCAAGCACTAGCTGCTGCTGCATACCAGAAACGGAAAGCTGCATATGAGGAGAAGCAGCGAGCGAGAAGCATTGAGCTGGCAGCTATTGAACAAGCTAAGGAAGAAGAAGCCAAAAGACAACGCCTTAATGTGTATAGATTGTAAGGAGGCTTGTATCATACTTAGTGAATTTTTTGATTCAATTCTGAAGAGTGGACGTAGGATGTTTCAGATCCGAACCACTATAATATCCTGAGTCTTTACTTGCTTTATTTTAGTTCTCTATACTTAGTTTCTTCAAAACTTACCTTAAAACCTTCAATACTTGTCTATGTATTGAAATGTATATTTGAGAAGCTCACTTAAGAACTATCGAACTTAAATTTAATCTTTCAGAACCCTAAACTGAGTTCCAGTCAGTTTAGGAGAATAATTGCAATATAAACTTACTTCCGCTGCATATAAAACTCTCAGATTTTGGGACCAACAATAGAGATGTGAAGTGAAACAAGTTGATGATCATTATGAACAAGAAATTACAGAGCTATCAAATATATGTTCTAAAGCTCTCTTAGTTTTCCAAGTCTCTATGCTAGAGATAAACGTGTAATTTGGCCAGGTGGGTACATAAGTCTATATTTGTTTTTCAGTGTTTACTTTGGAAAGTTGCAGATAAAAGAGGGAAAATAGTAAGAGATATAGAATCAACCTCATGATCGGCGTTCTTGAAGAATATTCAAATCTTCACTTCTTTAGGTTAAGAAGTATTACAAAACTCAACAGCCGGAAAACGGAAGCTATCACCTATATTCAAGGAAAAAATTGGGGTAGACCCACATAGCTTGCACAGAAGTGAAAATGGTTTTGTCGATCAATTAAATTAATTTAATTTGGCTAATTTGAATAGAGCAGTTTGATCAACTAATTTCAAGTTTTTTAAATTGAACAATGTTAGTTTGGCCAATGGTAAAAAGTAGCGGGAATGCACATAAGTAGCCACTTTAGATAAGTGGCTATGTTTTAACGCCACATATTTTAAAATATAAGTTTACAACCACTTTGTACTTTTTTTTTCTAGTTTTGTTTACAAGACATGACAAATTAAACTTTATTAAAGCAATTTATATTTTTGGTAATATTCATTATATCATTTATTTGGAATCTACCAATGTAGTACTTATAAAGAAAGAGGGGTCCAGTAAGATAGTGATGTCATCGTCTACACCGTTAGTGATATATCTTTTGCCACTATTTATTTGGTCGCGTGTCATAAGAATGAACACTTGCAAAAGCTGATAGATATCACATAAAACATATTAATATAAAGTGTTTAAGAAAATTTAAAATAATACACAATAAATGTGCGTAACATCTTCAAAAATGTCCTGCCTCGGGTCATTCAGCGACCTAAAATATAGCTCCCTACTCAAAATCAATCCCTGGTCTGGCACTATCACTTATCCATATAAGGAAGATACTCTAATAAAAGATTCCCATACCTCGCATTTTCAAGAACAGTGGCGTCGTGGCTGCTGGAGGAGGTGGTGGGGCCAATAGTGGTAGTGGAGAGGGTCGAACCGGAGACAGAGGCAATAAACTCAAAGATAGGTAGGCTCCGGGTCTGGGTCTGGCTCTGGTATCAAAGCATACCATCCATGAGCTCCCGCATGAAAGCTTTTAGCTTCTGAGTAACCTATGAAGCGATCGGCTCCACGATGTGTTTTGCCATGTGGGCAGCCACAGTGTGCATGAGTCTATCGGCCACCGGCTGGACAAGGCCGTCTGCCAGTGGCTGCATAAGTTGATCTGTCGTGGCAGCAGGAGACGATCTGCCAGTGGATGCACTATGCGATTTGCAAATCACTCTATGTCATGCAGCTCGAACCTCTGGTGAGATGACGATGCACATCCAGTTTGAAAAGATAATTAAAATATTAAGAAAATAAATATAAACAAACAAAATATAAATATAACTTTAGACACAAGTATATGTATGCACGGTTTTGTGGATGATGAATGTCGTGAGCGCTTCAAACCGAAGCAGCGAAGTGGATCCTCTTGATGAGCCTAAAAGTGCTCATGTGAAATCTAGATCGAAATCTCAAAAGCAGTATCAATGTCCCGCTGTGGCGTTAGCTGCCGTTGAGGCACCGATTGCGGCTGCTACAACACCCTCCTAAAGGAATACCTGGAGGTGGTGGTAGAGGACAGCTGGGAGGATGGTAGTCGGGACTTCAATCCCCTATAAGGCATAAATCTACGCCTCAATGGGTTCTCGACCTCCTGCAGACTGAGCCAAGCCTCAGAAATAGCTTCCCTATCAGTTGGCAGCAGTGAAGTGCTGCACTCTTGCTGAAAAAAAAAACCATATAAAATAAAAAAATATTAAATTATATTATAATTATTAAAACTATTAATATTTTTACCTTACGTGTGAAAAAATCAATGAACTGAATGTCCCATCCTGTATGGAAAGGACTCTAACTCAAACATCAAGGTATAGTCCCCTCTAACATAGAACGTATCATGCATAAGACATCCTGATCACAAATCACCTCGTATGGCCATGATTGTGAAATAAAGTAAATAATTAACAAATCTAGTCATCTATAAATTAAAAATAGAAATTAAAAATGTAAATTATAAACAATTACCTCCAACACAAAAAAAAGGGCCGTATATATGCTCTAAGTTCCGTTTTCTATTATCACTGGGAGTTGTGATCATGACAGTCATGTGATGTAGCAAGATGCTTAAGGACTACGAGACCCAAGGGAATGCCATCCACTAATGAGCACCCTCCTCCAATGCATACACCCAGGAATCTACCCATCGCTTCCTATCGAAACACATCAGCATGTTGTACACAAAATGAATCTGAGCAATCTTCATGTAATCATCATACGAATTGCTCAACCTAACTCTCGGGTCCATAAAATCACGGTGTATAACATCTATAGAAGGCAATGCTTAGTAGTGATATAAGCAACCATCAGTCAGGATCAGATACGTCTGAGATAGGTCAAAACCCGAATTGCCGAACTGCAGCCCGATCATCAAACAGAACTCTCCAGCACCTAATCGAATACTACTTTTGTCAACACAAAACCAGAGCTCGTTCTCAGCTCCCTGCACATCAATCTCGTGCGTGATCAAGGCCCACAACGCACGTGCCATTCACTTCTTCTAGTGGAAAGAGACAAAATAACTAAACGGACCATCCATATATAACTGATAAGCCTCTTCTCCAAAGTTCATCAGTCTGACCTAGATATCCTCAAGATTTTCCCTGTCATACAAATTCAACGATGGGACATGCCCGTGCAAATTAGGCCTGATCCACTCCCATATCTCCAATAAAGAAAATAAAGATTAAAAAAAAGGAGAATCAACAAAGTAAAGTTAGAAATAAAAAAATAATAAAATCGAGATCTTGACTTTTATCTCAACGTGCATATCGAGATCTAGTTCTTGTCAAGATCTCCTTGTTGATTCAGGCTTATTTTGTATATGCATGAATGAGATCTCAACTTCTATCTCAATGTGCATATCGAGCTCTCGATAGAAGTCGAGATCTCATTCATGCATATACAAAATAAGCCTAAATTGACAATAACATCTCGACATGAACTAATTCAATTAGAATTCGAGTTCTCGTATCGAAGTCAAGATCTTGATTTGATAATTCGAGATCTCGACATGAAGTCGAGATCTTGATGTTGTTTCTATAAATTTCTACCCAATTCGACGGTGATTTCAGAACCAGTTCAACAATGGATCAAATCCTTAATTATTTCTAGTCATATTTATGTTCATACTACATGAAATATGTTACTAATCAACTAAATATATAATTGAATACATATCCTAATCATAAAGCATATTAATCAACGAAAACAACTGAGAAAAACACAGTCATATATTCGACGGAAAAAATGTGAATGACCATACTTGGTTTGAATTCTCATGTTGTCCAGACATTGCAGTATTTTTTTTACTTTTGGCGGTAAATTTTAGTGCTCTCTCCGAGTTCTTAACAGTCAACAATGCGATCGACAGTTTGGAGGTGGGTTGGGACGAAAGTGACAATAGAGAGTGAGTGGGGCAAATGGGCTAGGTGGGGATAGTAAGTATAAAATAATTAAAGCAAAACATTTTAAATATCAGATTCTCTCTTCAATCATTGACAAAAGAGGCTACAAAACTTATATTTTTAAACACGTGACTTTATAACATTTGAATTTATCCATAGTGGCTAGATAAATTTTTCTCTCTAAAAAGTATTAAATTCATCATATATTATTATATAATTATATATTTAAGAATGAGATTTGGTGCTGAAAATATTTTGATATATAAGAATGATTTGAACCTCAAATTAATCACATCAACTATTAAATAAAAAGTTAAAATTATTTAGAAAATAATATAAATATGTATATATATATATATATATATATATATTACAAAAAAAGTACAATATAAGTGATATCTGTGTAAAATGACCTATATTTCGATGTGTGAGCGTGCATGTTTGTTGGGAAAATATTCCTGAACTCTCCTTATGATCACATTGTAAAAGGTTTTGTTGGATCAAACCTTAGTAGATGGTCGATCATTGCTGAATCTTAGCATAGCTTAGCAAACTCTTGTAATGTCCTGTATAGGGTAAATATTGAGTTGTAATAGAGTAGGATACTCTCAGCAAACATCAGAGAATGCTAAAGAGAAAGGAAGCTAGTAATAGCAGAATGCTGAGGAGTCAACATTTGCTAACACGTCACAGATTGCTAGGGGAGTTAGCAATCCGAAGTCAAAAGTAGCACAAGAGTATCTGCTGCACAGACAAACATCAAGCCCAACAGTATGCTAAAAGATGTCCAGCAGTCCATTCCAGAAAAGCTCAGCAAAGCAAATCTCAACGACTGCAGCACCGTAATTCTTACAAACGCGCGAAGACTAGACCTGCCAGAACTAGGTCAGAAAAGCCTGTACGGAGACAGAAAAGCTGGTAAAAAGCTACCTGCAATTAAGACAAAAGATCCGTTGTGTCTAAACGGAATTGCCGACTCGAGTTTCGAATCTCCAACTATAAAAGGAAAGTCAAAGGTAGATACAAGAAGCTGCTCACTCTCTTACACAAAAAGATATTCAAAAGATTCCAAAAAGGCAAAAAGGCTCGAGAGCAGTTCTGTTGAAAGGCATAACACAGAGACATCAAAAAGCCTTCAACAACTTGAGTGTCTCAGTGTACGTCTGACACTCATCTGAGAGATACTTGAATTGATTCAAGGATCTTCAATCATTGGTATCGCTTTCTTTAAAGAAAGTATCCAGCAGTCAATTTCTTGAAAAGGAATTGATTAGGACGAGCACTGAAGCCGCAAACGACGGATAGTTCGGAAGGAACTTTAAACTCTTCCAAAGGTGGTAAAAGCGAGTTTTACGAAGGTGCACCCTTGACTCAGCTGGAGCCACACCTGAGAGGTTCAGAATATTGGAAGATAGCCGTGAAGTAGCTAGACCAAACGTCGATTGCCTGCTTTACAGGAAAGGCAACTCTTTGTACACCGTATACTTTCTTAGTAAAATACTTAGTGATTCACGTAAGGAGTGGACGTAGATCATTTGATCGAACCACTATAAACCTTGTGTTCTCTTGTTGATTACTGTTTTATCTCTATTGTGCGACTGTGATTTAAAACCTAGCAACGGAGTTTCTAGTGAATAACTGCAAGAAGAAACTTAAGTGAACTTGAACAAAAACCATAGTTGAAAAATAACCTAAGTACAAGTAAACGCTATATTATTCCACTCCATTTTGTGTTTGTACTTTATCACTACCACGACGACTCCGATCTCAGGGACCAACAATGTTTGCATTCATTTTACCCTCATATCATATGTTTTTGTTGTTCTTTTGTCGTGTTTTCGTGTTTTTATGTTTTGAATGTTGTAGGACATGTTTTGAGCATAAATCAGCACTTTTGGGGAGAATTAGGTGTTATCACTCTAACTTATATAGCTTAGTTTTCCCATTGAACCTAGTTCTTGGGATCTCCAATCACCTAGGTTGGGTGTCCACTATACTCGTCCTAAATTTTGGATTTTAGTCCCATTCCCTCTAGCAACTTGTACATTTGATCTCGGTTTAACCCTTTGGTTAGCGGATCCGCTAGGTTATTTATTGACTTCACATATTCAATAGAGATAACTGATAAGCTCGTTATTTCACTCACTTATCTATATTATTTTTATATTATTTTATGTAGTTTTATTGAGTTTATATATATATTTTATGCATGATGTCAATATTAGGTGGTTTTAGGTGTGTTTTGATGTTTATGCAGGTTTTTAGGCTTAAACTCACGAGAAAACCGTTCCCAAAGCAGTGACGTGTAAGAGTAGCAGTGACGAGTTTTTCCACAAGAGGAATTCGAGCTATTCGAGCATGGAAATGGATGATGCTTTGAGTTATCTCTCCAACGCAACTGGAATCGGGTCAATCGGAGTTCGGGAGAGGAAGTTATGGCCAAAACCGTGAGACCGAGCAGACGAGGCACAGTGCTCGACGAAGGAAAAGGAAGATCGACGAAAGAAAAGGCCGTGTCGATCGCTGCCAGTGCTCATCGATCGATGATGATGTTCCAGGAACAGCGATCGACGCCAGATTGCCACGGTCGACGCGCATGCGGGAAACCTAATTCGGATCTGATTTGGAGAATAATGCATATCTAGCCCTAGATTTGATATGATACACCTCCACCTCTATATATGTCCTTGTAATTTCAATTTTTAAGTGTGCTTCATTCTAGATTTCAGATTTTGAGAGATTCCAAGAGTTTTTATAGTTTTATGTTTGAAGACAAGTTCCTGCGGGAAGATTTCCGGATTCCAGTTTTTATGCAATTCAGGTTGTATTTTTCTATGATGAATATTACCATGAATATGTGTAACTAAATCCTTTCTCAAATTCTTGGGTTTCAAACTATCAATATATGCATGTTGTGATTAATTGAATTATTTTCCCTTTCCCTTCGTAGTTTGTGAAATCTGTGCTTATTCATAATCTTGATTTGTTGGCCACATCTTAGGATTATCTAGTTGATTACTTGAGACGTAACTGTGATAGTTTTCAATCGAAAGAGATTTTCACAATATAATCTGATTTCTTGTCGTAACTGAAGGAGATTGATTGTAGGAATAAATCTGTAGATCTTTGGAGTTAGTTAATTTATCTTGAGACCGAGCGGAGATAGGTAATTAATTAATCTACTTTATGAATTGTCCAACAAAGAAGTTCGTAATACTTTTCTGATGTTTCACTACGAAGAGGAATTAAAATTGGGAATTAATCAATTCATTCATACATGTCATACTTGATAGGTAGATATCCCTGGAATCTGTGCTTCTCTTATTTAAATCTAAAAGCTTTTTAAATTTCCTGTTTAATTTTCATTAGCAAGTATTACAATTTTCAAAACAACCAAAACTTTTAATTGCTATTCCTAACCAGTGTTTTCAAGAACATCTGATTTAGTATTTAGGATTTTTCGTTGCTTCATTCCCCTGGATCGATAACCTTAGGGTTTATAAATTTATTTGCCACTATTTCTATAATTAATCTGTAGAAATTACAGTGATCAAATTGGCGCCGTTGCCGGGGAGTGAACATAATTAATCTTACTATTAAATCTGTGATTGAAATACTGATTTAGGCTGTAATTTTTGTACGTTTCTCTGAATTTTCGTATTTTCTGAAATTTATCTCGCTTTTTCGTATTCCACGTCGATCGATGCTATTCCTCAACGATCGACGAAGTTGTTTTCCTTTCGTCGATCGGCGCTTAGTCTCGTCGATCGACGCCGTGTCCTTTTTCAAAATTTCAGTTGTTTATTTTAGTTCGTTTCGTTTTATTTTCAGTTTTACCTCACTACCTCCTTTGCTGTACAGGTAGTGCATGAGTACAAGAGCTAGAGGAAAGGACCCATTATATTACTACCCGGACATTTAAGCCACTTGCAGAAAGATCCGAAGGAATAAGCGTGCTCAGGAAAGCTCAAGCAATCACACGATGGAAGATAACGTACCACCGCCTCCACCAGTGCTAACTGCAGAGGAGCAGGTTGTGCTTCTCCAAGAAGTCCAAGCTATGAGGGCGCAAATCCAACAGTACCATCTGGAAAGAGACCTCGAGAGGAACAATCCGAATGGAAGGGATCTTCGTCATAACCCACTGTTTGATGACAATCCCGACGATGGAGAGGATGACAACCAAGATCCGCCAGGGGAATCTGACGATGAGGAAGAAGAGGAAGCCATGCAGAACCGGTATAAACCTCGGTTCAGGGAGACAGATTTCTGGATTGGCATCAATGCCAACAATTTTGAGCTGAAGACCGGATTGGTGCAGATGGTGCAACAAAATCCATTCGGAGGAAGGGCTACTGAGGACCCCTATGCGCATTTGGATAAGTTCCTTATGCTCTGCAACACTGTCAAGATCGGAGGAGTCAGTAAGAGTGCCATCCGAATGCGTCTGTTCGCATTCTCTCTGAGGGATAAGGCACAATCATGGTTCACCGCACTGGACAAAGGAAGCATAGGCACGTGGACCGAATTGAGGAATGAATTCCTGGAAAACTTCTTCCCTCCGAATGTCATCAGGCAGAGAAGGAAAGAAATCATCAGATTGGCTCAAAGGCCTGACGTGAGCTTCAGTGAGACGTGGGATCCATTCAAAGAGCTGTTGAGATCATGCCCTGGACATGGTTTTCCGCCAGGAGAACAGGCAGAAGCTTTTTACGAAGGACTCAATGAGAAGACCGTCAAGTTGGTGGACACCACACTGGGAGACACCATCATGACGAAAAGCGAAAAGAAAGCCATGGAATTCTTCCAAAAGATGGCCAACAACACTCAACGGTGGTCCTCAAGCCGAACTAGGCCTGTGATGGTGGTCGAGAAGGAGAAAGTGGTGGAGAAAGTTGCCGAACAACCTGATTTGGCAACCGAGCTGAAAAAATTAAGGGAAGACTTCGCTGCACTGAAGCAGGAGAAAACAATTGCTGCAGTAGAGCCAGTGCAAGCTCCGTCTGAGGGGGATTGTTCCGCTGTAAATTTCATTCAAAGGGGCGGTTATCAAGACAACTACCGTGGAGGATATCAGCAACACAATCAGCAGAATAACCAACCCTATACCTACAATCATGCGAGGAACCATCCTGGATTTTCCTACGCGAACCCTCAAGATGCAGAGCAACCACCACCAGGATTTGACGTAGAAGAAGGAGCAATAGTGGAGAAGAAGAAGCCAAATCTCGAGGAGATTTTGGCCAAGTTCATAGAAGGCTCTACTGATACTGTAGCCAAGTTGAAGCAAGAAATTGCAGCCGTGGATACTAAAGTGGACCAGGTGCAGAAGCATGTACAAATCATAGAAACCCAGGTCAGCCAGATCGCCGATGCCCTCAGAGCCCAGCACAAGCCAGGGCAACTTCCGAGCAACACTCAGATGAACCCCAAGAACCAGAATCAGAGGAACCAAGTGAATGCGATCACTCTGAGAGGGGGCAAAACCTATGAAGGGCCCAAGAAAGCAGGGACAGACACCCGAGATGAAGGAGAAGCCGAGAAAGAAGAAGAAGTCGTCACAGGCGAAGCCCCTTCGATCGACGATGCCTCCCCGTCGATCGACGAGGAATCAAAACTTCCGTCGACCGAGGCTGACACTCGTCGATCGACGGCCGCCCCTGCTCTGCCAATGTATAAGCCTCCCTTGCCATATCCGCAGCGGTTTGCCAAAGCAAAGATGAACGAGAAGTATGCACGCTTTCTTGAGAACATGAAGAAAGTAAACATCAACATCCCGCTGATTGAGGCACTACGAAGATACCGGGGTATTTGAAGTTTCTGAAGGAGATGGTCTCTCAGAAAAGACCCTTCATGGAGCACGAGAGGGTCAATTTGTTCGAAGAATGCTGCGCGATTATTCAGAAGAAGATGCCGCTGAAAAGAGAAGACCCGGGATCCTTCACGATCCCCTGTGTCATTGGAGGAGAGACCTTTGGGAAGGTCCTTTACGATTCCGGCGCATCCATCAACTTAATGCCGCTGTCAATCTTCAAGCGGTTGAAGATCGGAAGCATCAAGCCCACAACAATCTCATTGCAGATGGCATCAAGCCCACAACAATCTCATTGCAGATGGCTGACAGATCGGTGTCCTACCCAAGAGGCATCGTGGAAGACGTACTTGTGAAGGTGAAGGACTTCATCATTCTAGCAGACTTCGTGGTGCTTGACATGGAAGAAGACCACAACATCCCGCTTATTTTGGGGAGATCTTTCTTGAAGACTGCTGGAGCATTGATTGACATTCGAGACGGCAAACTGACGTTCCGAGTTAATGACGAGTCAGTCACCTTCCCCATCTACAAAGCAGTGCAGAAGCGTAATGAAGGGAGCTACCAGGAAGAGTGCCACATGATCAATTGTTCAAATCCGGTGATTTCCTCTCCCTTTCCTTCTCTTAAAACTGATTCGGACTCTCTGGAGAACCGCTTACTACACTCTTTGTTTTTGTCTTCAGATTTGGATAAGGCGGACGATGAGCTTGTGGATTTGGTGATGGAGCTGGATGTACCCGAGGGAATAACACATGAAAAAGAGAACAAACGGAAGCGATTTCCAAGCAGACGCAGCCAGAAAAAAAGAGAAAACGTGGAAATACCTCCACGTCGATCGACGCAAAAAAGGGATTGCGGCAGTTTCACCAATGTCAACAGATGCAAATCGGGGGAAGCTGCAATCTAACTCTGATTCGCTGGTTCTGAAACTAAATATGCTTCCGGCACACCTTAGATATGGGAAGTTGGAAAAATTACTACGAGTTCTACGAAAGTACAAGTCCGCCATTGGGGGGACATTGAAAGACACCAAGAAATGGGGGATGCAAGTTATCAAGAACAAAGATGGAAAGGAGGTCACGAAAGGACCTGCCTGGACCCGACCTCCCTGATGGTGATTGAAAACTTCGGGGGATAAAAAAGTTGATGTCTGAGATCAACTACCAGGTATCGTTCCCTCTTTTGTCTGATTTTCAAACTTATTCCACTCTTCAAGTTGGAAATAAGTTTGGGGGGATGTGGACAAGAGATGGAACGTCCTATCTTTTATTTATTATGATTTCTGTCTTTTATTTATTCTGCTTTTTATTTATTCTGCTTTCCGTCTTTAAATTTTTCGTACCTTTCTATTTTATGCTATTTTGTGGGAAATTTTTGAGTTTTGAGGTAACATGAACAAGATTGTGAGATTAGAATTGATTGAGGGTTGAGTATTGAATTGATTGAGATTGTGGTTAGATGCCTATGAATGTAGAATACCGCATGATAGGACTGATTTAACACTTATACTTGCATGATGATTGAGCTAATTTGAAATTGACTGTGGAAGAAAATTTTTGAATCCTTGTGTGAGAAATTTGAGCCTTTATTTCGTTTGATGTGAGATTCACATGTGTGTTTTGATTTCTCTAGAACTTGCCTATTTTCTGTGTTGAGACTGCATAGTGTGCACAAGTTGAGAAAATGATCTTAGGCCATCTTTGATAACCCAATATCCTAAACACTGTCCCTTCACAATAAATTTATCCCTAGTTAGCCACTTTGAGCCTGCACAATTTTTCTTTCCTTGTCTATGAGATTAAGAAAAGTATTGTCTCACTCATGTCTTGAGTTGTGGTATGTATGGGGATTGATTAGTGAATTGGTGATAAGAAATGATAAATTAGTGGTGAAAAGATGTGTGCAAAAAGAAGCTCAAAAGAAATAATAAGAATTCTCATAAGCTCTATGAAAAGAAAATAATATAAAATTATCAAAAAGAGCATAAGAGATTCAATATGAGCTAGAAAAAAAAAAGAGAAAAAGAGAGGGGTTGTGTATTTGTTGATATATTTGAGGAGATGAGGTGGATGATGAATAGAAGGTGGTTTGGATTGATTGAGGAAGTACAACTTGATTAATTTTAGTCACTTGGCCATATTTCCCTACCTTTCACAAAAAGCCTACATTACAACCTAATGAAAGTCCTTTTTGATTCTAGACTTGTGTGCACATTCTAGCAGTGGAGATATTAGAAAATCTGCAAGCCTATGGTAGAAACTTCTTCATACATGATTTTGAGTACTTTTATCTTTACCTTAAACACTTGAGAGTTGAGCGATACACTTCCTGTGAGTTCTTCCACGGTTGATGAATTTTCTGTCTCTTTCAAATTGCTTGTGGGTAGTGGATTCTTGGTTCTTGATTGTGATGAATCTTTTGAGGCATTGCACTTTAACCACTTGATCTTTTGATTTCTTTCTTGCCAATTGATTGAGGACAATCAAACGTTCAAGTTTGGGGGATTTGATAAGCTCGTTATTTCATTCACTTATCTATATTATTTTTATATTATTTTATGTAGTTTTATTGAGTTTATATATATATTTTATGCATGATGTCAATATTAGGTGGTTTTAGGTGTGTTTTGATGTTTATGCAGGTTTTTAGGCTTAAACTCACGAGAAAACCGTTCCGAAAGCAGTGACGTGTAAGAGTTGTAGGGATTGAGTCTACGACGGGCAATATTAATTGCCATTAAACTTGCCAATAAACTTGCCAAGGATCGTTCTTAGGATACCAAGAATAAATACAATTAAATGAACCATGCAAAAGCCTATGCATGCTCCTACAAATTAAATTGCATAGGATGGATTAAAGATTGTACCTTGTTTCACCGTTTGATCCACAGGACAGATCGGAGAATAATAACGGTGAAAAACCTATTCAGATCTGAAGCGGAATATGGAACCTTGAATCTCTTCTCTTGTTCCTACAGATCTGATCTTCTGATCTGTATCCCTTGCTCCTTGGAAATCTGGTGAGGATTATTCTACCAAGTTAAATCCGAGCTTTGGAGAAGTCGATCAATCTTCTCCCTCAGATCCAGCCGCCGTCGCCCCTCTCTCTCTGTCCGTTATGAAACCCTAGTTTCTTAACTGACGGCTACTGAAAGTGTACACACAGAATTGTGTTGATCCAATAGAGAAGGGGGGTTTATATAGTGTTAGGGTTTATGAAACCCTAACCCTAATGGGCTGAGAGCAGTTAATGGGCCAGACCAGGGATCAGATGCAAATAATAAAGTGGGCCCTCTTTTATTAATTAATTCTCTCATGTCCAACCCAGAACATTAATTAATTAATAAAGTATTGTTTTAACCTTCACCACGGTAACAATACTGACTCGCCCCTTTATTACCACGTTATTAGGAACGGGTTGCACCAAACTAACTTGATCCACATATTTAAGGTTTCAGACATTCATTAATTAATTTGGCTTATGACAATCAGCCACAATTAATTAATTTCTTATTTCCTGAATAACACCACTCACCTTTTATCACTTATGCCTGAATTAAATAATTCAACCTGCAGGGTTTAGCATAATGAACCTTTGTGAGCTCATCAGGGAATGTCACCATCCTAAACGGATATGTTACCATACATCCAGACTAAGCAGACCCCACACAAATTGCCAACACCCAAAATACAAGTATAAGGGTACATGTAAGACCCGCCACTCTAGTAAATCAAAGTGTGGTCAATCTGTGTGTGCCCCTTATCCTTCAGTACGATTTAAGATCACAGAAAGTATGCTAGGGATCTGGCTCGTTCATATGTCAATGAGAACGGCGCATCCCACTGTTGATCCCATCAATACATAAAAATGTACCGACACATCAAGTAGCCAGGATAAGCCCACTTATGAACTGATGTGCCGCAGCTTAAACCGACAGCCTATCCAGGGACCGTCTCAGCTGTGATACTCTTTATATCTCGCTAGGTCAAGCGAACCATATGATCCTCTGTGATCTACAACACACCATATGGTCATCCCTTTCCACGAGATAAAAGGATATTATAGTTCGTCGTATGATTGTTCTATCAGACAGCGAGCATTGTTGCGGATACATACATGAATACCAGTGTACGAAAACACTTAATCATATATGCTTTCAGTATACAATCCCAACAAGAGTAGCAGTGAAGAGTTTTTCCACAAGAGGAATTCGAGCTATTGGTGCATGGCAATGGATGATGCTTTGAGTTAGCTCTCCAACGCAACTGGAATCGGGTCAATCGGAGTTCGGGAGAAGAAGTTATGGCAAAAACCGTGAGACCTCGCAGACGAGGCACAGTGCTCGACGAAGGAAAAGAAAGATCGACGAAAGCAAAGACCGCGTCGATCACTGCCAGTGCTCATCGATCGACGAGGATGTTCTAGGCCCAGCGATCGACGCTAGATTGCCACGGTCGACGCGCATGCGGGAAACCTAATCCGGATCTGATTTGGAGAATAATGCATATCTAGCCCTAGATTTGATATGATACACCTCCACCTCTATATATATCCTTGTAATTTCGATTTTTAAGTGTGCTTCATTCTAGATTTTAGATTTTGAGATATTCCAAGAGTTTTTATAGCTTTATGTTTGAAGACAAGTTCCTGCGGGAAGATTTCCGGATTCCAGTTTTTATGCAATTCAGGTTGTATTTTTCTATGATGAATATTACCATGAATATGTGTAACTAAATCCTTTCTTAGATTCTAGGGTTTCGAACTATCAATGTATGCATGTTGTGATTAATTGAATTATTTTCCCTTTCCCTTCGTAGTTTGTGAAATCTGTGCTTATTCATAATCTTGATTTGTTGGCCACATCTTAGGATTATCTAGTTGATTACTTGAGACGTAACTGTGATAGTTTTCAATCGAAAGAGATTTTCACAATATAATCTGATTTCTTGTCGTAACTGAAGGAGATTGATTGTAGGAATAAATCTGTAGATCTTTGGAGTTAGTTAATTTATCTTGAGACCGAGCGGAGATAGGTAATTAATTAATTTACTTAACGAATTGTCCAACAAAGAAGTTCGTAATACTTTTCTGATGTTACACTACGAAGAGGAATTAAAATTGGGAATTAATCAATTCATTCATCCATGTCATACTTGATAGGTAGATATCCCTGGAATCTGTGCTTCTCTTATTTGAATCTAAAAGCTTTTTAAATTTCCTGTTTAATTTTCATTAGCAAGTATTACAATTTTCAAAACAACCAAAACTTTTAATTGCTTTTCCTAACCAGTGTTTTCAAGAACGTCTGATTTAGTATTTAGGATTTTTCGTTGCTTCATTCCCCTGGATAGATAACCTTAGGGTTTACAAATTTATTTGCCACTATTTCTATAATTAATCTGTAGAAATTACAGTGATCAATAACCCCATTTGAGATCAACTGTTTAACGGTGTTATGTTGACCACGAATATGTCTCAATTTACCGTTATAATGTTGTTCAGTGCCCGACCAATAGCAGTTTGGCTGTCGCAGTGAATCATCACCGAGGGCACTGGTGTGCTCCAACAAGGAATATCTTCAAGGAAGTGACGAAGCCATTCTGCTTCTTCACCAGCTTTATCTAAAGCTATAAACTCGGATTCCATTGTGGAGTGGGCGATACACGTCTGCTTTGTTGACTTCCACGAGACTGCCCCCCACTAATAGTAAACACGTATCCACTCGTGGAATGTGAATCATTGATGTCGGAGATCCAATTGGCATCACAGTACCCTTCAAGTACAGGTGGAAATCTAGTGTAGTGTAGCCCTAAGTTAAGAGTATACTTTAAGTATCTCAAAACTCTCACAAGAGCTTTCCAATGTTCTTTACTTGGACTGCTCATGTATCTACTCAGTTTGTTTACCGAGTAAGCAAGATCAGGTCGAGTACAGTTAGTCAGATACATTAGACTACCAATGACCCTTGCATACTCCTCTTGAGCTATGATTTTGATCCCGAGGATCACATCAGCTACACCCATATCTTTCATGTCGAAGTTTCGCTTCAACATTCTTTTAGTATCAACGATTACTTGTTGATTGTTTCCCATAATCAACATGTCATCTACATAAAGGCATAAACTAACAAATGAGTTAGAGGTACCTTTATAGTAGACACACTTGTCACACTCGTTGTACTTAAACCCGTTTGCCAACATTGCGTTGTCAAACCTTATATGCCACTGCTTAGGTGCTTGTTTTAGACCGTACAAGGATCTAACCAATTTACAGACCTTCTTTTCTTGACCGGGTACTACAAACCCTTCGGGTTGATCCATGTAGATTTCTTCCTCTAATTCACCGTTTAAGAAAGCAGTTTTCACATCCATTTGGCGAATCTCTAGATTGTATAATGCAGCAATCGCGAGAAGCGCTCTAATAGACGTGAATCGAGTTACAGGTGAATAGGTGTCAAAGAAATCATGTCCCTCTTTTTGTTGAAAGCCTTTTTCCACAAGGCGAGCTTTATACTTGTCAACAGAGTCATCAGCTTTGTACTTTCTTTTTAGGATCCACTTACATCCCATAGGCTTGCAACCTTTCGGGAGATAAGTCAGAATCCATGTATGATTATGCATTATTGATTCAATTTCACTGTTGATCGCTTCTTGCTAAAGAGAAGCATCCGGTCGAGCTAGAGCTTCTTTAATAGTTTTTGGTTCGTCATCCAACATATAGGTAATGAAGTCGGGACCAAAACTTTTAGCAGTCCTAGCTCTTTGACTACGTCTCGATTCTTCCTCAACAGGATCAGAACTAGTAGCCTCCTCATGTGTTCTCTTTCGAGAAGCTTGAGGTTCATCCTCCTTTTTCTTATTTGGATAGACATCTTTAAAGAATATTGCATTCCTTGATTCTATCGTCGTTCCTACAGCCACATTCGGATTCTCCGACTTGTGCACTAGGAAACGATAAGCTGCGTTGTTAAGTGCAAAGCCAATAAAGATGCTATCAATTATTTTAGGACCGATTGCAACTTTTTTGGGTGGAGACACTTTAACCTTCGCTAAACAGCCCCAGACCTTGAGATATTTGAAGGAAGGTTTTCTACCTTTCCATATCTCATATGGGGTAACATCTTTTCCTTTGAGAGGATTTTTGTTTAAGATGTAGTTGGCTGTTAAGACAGCTTCCCCCCACATATTTTCGGGTAGTCCCGAACTAATCAATAGAGCATTCATCATTTCTTTTAAAGTCCGATTCTTTCTCTCGGCAACACCATTTGATTGAGGTGAGTATGGAGCAGCCGTTTGATGAATTATGCCTCAAGCAGCACAAAGTTCTTCAAACGGAGCGACATATTCTCCACCTCTATCACTCCGACTTATTTTGATTCGAGTGCTCAATTGATTTTCTGCTTCCATTTTATAATTTTTGAAAGCTTCTATTGCTTCATCTTTACTTCGAAGTAAGTAAAGATAGCAGTATCTTGTGCAATCATCAATGAAGGTTATGAAAAATTTCATTCCACCTCTAGTTTGCAAAAACTTTAGATCACACAAATCGGTGTGAACTAATTCTAGAGGTTTAGTGCTCCTCTCGACTGATCGAAATTGTAACTTTGCCATTTTTGCTTCAACACAAACTTCACATTTTGTTTGTTTAAAATCAGTCACTTTCAACAAGTTTAGATTCATCAATCTTTTTATAGCATTTAGATTTACATGTCCTAATCTTATATGCCATAAATCAGAGCACTCAATCAAGTAAGCAGAAGAAGAATCAACTTTATTCATAACTTTTTCGGCTTGGCACCGTGCCATTACATTCATTTTGAAAAGTTCATTGGCAAGGTAACCCCGGCCAAAAAACTTTCCAAACTTAGATAAAATAAACTTCTCACTTTCAAATACAAGCTTGAAACCATGATTAACAAGAAGGGAGCCAGAGACCAAGTTCTTGCGGATGTCCGAGACATGCAGCACATCTTTCAAAGTGAGATCTTTCCTGCTTGTTAACTTCAACACCACAGTGCCGACATCAGCCACATCAGACGAGGCTTGGTTGCCCATGTGAAGCTTTCTTCCTTCAACAGCTTCGTAGGAAGAGAAGACATTCTTTTCGGATGCTACATGACAGGTTGCACCCGTATCAACGAACCACTCCCTAGGGATGTCCACGTGATTGACTTCAGACACAACTGCGCACAAGTCATCTTCCCAATCATCATCGGGTTTGACATTGCAGTTGTACATCTTTTCTTTGCCCTTGCCTTTAGCTTTTAGCTTTTTGCACTGGCTAGCCATGTGGCCAGACTTGCCACAATTGTAGCAATCACCCTTGAACTTAGGCTCTTTTATCACAATGCCCTTGTTCGATTGGGTAGGCCTCTTACGTTTCTTTGATGGACCACCACGTTCCATCAAATTGGCCT
Organism: Plectranthus barbatus; assembly: GCA_026898455.1. Taxonomy (NCBI): domain Eukaryota; kingdom Viridiplantae; phylum Streptophyta; class Magnoliopsida; order Lamiales; family Lamiaceae; genus Plectranthus; species Plectranthus barbatus. The sequence continues at coordinate 732,987 of JAPKLW010000032.1, read as the reverse complement.
TAGCCTCCATAGCCCTAGGCCTTGGATCAGGCCCTCGATTGTCTTCTTCAATTCAAAGTTTGACAATCATATCTTCAAGAGTCATTGCCTTTTGCTTATGCTTAAGGTAACTCTTGAAGTCCTTCCAAGAAGGGGGTAGCTTTTCTATGATCGCAGCCACGTTAAAAGCATCGGGAAGCATCATCCCTTCGGCTTGAACGTTGTGCAAGATTAATTGAAATTCTTGTACTTGTTCTACAACCGACCTATTGTCTAGCATCTGGTACGAAAAATACTTGGCCACGGCGTACTTTTTAGTACCCGCATCTTCGGTTTGGTATTTCTTTTCTAGCATTTCCCACAGTTCTTTTGTTGTTGTTACATTAGAGTACACAACATACAGGGGATCTACTAGAGCATTAAGAATAAAATTCTGGAAGAGGAAGTCCCCATGGCATCAGCTATCGAAGGCGATGCGCTTGTTGCGGTCCGGCTCATCTTCAGCGCACTCAGGCTTGTCTTCCTTCAAGTAGTTGGCCAGTCCCAAAGTGGTGATATAGAACAGCATCTTCTGCCTCAGGTCTTGAAATCAACACCGGTGAACTTGGAGGGCTTCTCTGCTTGCGCGTTAGGAGGGAGTCGCGGTGCACTTGGATCATAGCCAGACACGGCATTGTTGTTGTTTCCACCACCATCATTCCCGGAAGTAGCCATCTCAGAAATAGATATTCTGTCTTGCGATTGTTAAATAAGTAGTGCAGTATCTGAGATTTTACTGGAAATGGTAAAAACAATACAAGTATTTGAAGTGGAAATTGAAGAGGAAACAACAAAATGAACAATAGAGAAAATCTGTAGCCGAGTCAAGCGAACTCTTCCCGCAAGACAGAATACGCCTCCGTAGTGCTCGGAAACAAGCGGTCTTTCCCCAAAGGTAAAACGGCTTCGTCTCGGTCGAGGCAGCACCGCAGTCGACAGAGCTCCGGCGAACAGGAAGGAGCAGGAACAAAGTTGGCAGGAGAAATGCAGCTAAGAATGCAGAAAGGTGCAACGAAGAGCTATATTTGGAACATTTGATGCATGCCACCTGAATGCCTATTTATAGGAATTCCACACCTGAGGGAGCGCGTCAGACAATTAAGGTCCGACAGCGGTTACACCTGCGCACATGATGGCGCTGACGGTTACGGCGGGAGACACGGGCTCGAACAGTCGTTAAAGGCGACAATCACGGAGTCTGAAGGCTCGTTTGAATTCAAACGAGCATAACGGTCCTGACACCTCAATGCGCACGTGTGTTGACTCATCAGCCACGTCGCAAGTCACGTGTGCATTCATATTGACTGGACCTGACCCAGTCAACTGACCCACTCCGATAAGCCCATCGAGCTCATTTTTGTTGACCAAAAAGATAAGGTCGTAAGGGGCCAAGGCCCAAACACCAATAGCCAAGAACTGGGAATCGGGGTCCAGGGCTTGGGGCTCGGGGCACGGGTCACAGGCTCGGCCTGCGGCCTCGCTGAGGCCACGAAGCGAAGGCCGAGGCGAGGCTGGCGGCGGCGGTGGCGTGCGTGGGCACATGGTGGGCACGTTATACAACGTCCCTAGCACACACAGTTATTACACCATATCAGTATAAATGTATTTAAACCTGTTAAGACAAGGTTAGATTCCCAATGTGGGATGTCTTAATTATTACATGTCTTTAATTAATACTTGTCTTAATTAATCATGTAATAATGACGCCACGTGTCACCTTCGCGGATTAATTTCTCACTCACCGGAATACGATCTGAGAAAATAAATATACCACGATTATCTACTCGCAACGTAGTTCGACCTCGTAATATTTAATTACAACAAAATTAAATATTTCCACACGAGTAATTAATTCGAACTTGTCCGGATTCCAACATTGTTTGCATTCTAATTTGCAATTTTCTTTTATATTTTATAATTAAATTAATTTTTTTGTTTCAATAGTTTTTTATTTGAATATTAATTGTATTTCCCTTGTTTTCATTTTATTTCCAACTTAATACTTACATTTGAGATTTCATACAAATATTTATAAAATAATTAAATGGAAAATAATACTTGAAATAATCAAAACTATTTCCTTAAATGATGAAATTACATAAGCGCCTTTTGCAACTACCTTGGTTCATTCTTAAAACAGTTTAATACTCCCTCCGTTCCTAATAATTAGTGCCCAATTGAAATGACACGATAACTAATATTTGTGAGTGTAGTGGATTAATATTTTATTAATGAATGTGAAAAAAAAATTTATTTTAGGAAAGGTGACTAATAAATAGGACAGACCAAAAAGATAAATGAGACTAATAAATTGAGACAGAGGAAGTAATATCTAATCGCAAAAGTATCCATTTGAAAACATAAAAATTATCTTTTGCAACTACTTTCGTTAATAAAATCGCAAAAGTGATGAAATCACGAAATCGCAAATTTTGTTATATTAAATATATTTTTATCATTTATTATTGGGATTAGATATTGCATTAAAAAAAATTAATTCCAACAACAAATCGCAAATGAAAACATTTGCGATCTCACAATTTTATTTTATCTAAAAAAGCATTCAATACGGACACATTCAGACCATTTCCAACAGCTAATTCTCTAATGCAGCTCACTTATTCTATTTTATAATTTATTTGCAGCTTTTATTTTTCATCTCAACAGTTGTTGGTCCCCGATCAGAGTGTTTTATATGCAGCGGAAGTATTAATACGATCTTGCACTTATCTTACTAAGGTCTCGACTTAGCAAGTGTTCATCAAATGTGTATAGGCTCAATTAGTCATTAAGTCAAATTGCAGTTTATACGACAACACTTGATATGTTGAGTTTCAAATATATGTATGTGCAAATGTAATGAAATGAAGCAGTAAGGACACAAGGATTTTATTGTCACGCCCCGATTTGTAACAAGACATAAATAAGAGAATTGAGGCATATTGGGTACGAGACTTGCACTTGGGATATCAATCAATAGGAAGAAATCAAGCGAATAAAATAGAAATCATCACACTTATCCTAAGTTAAGCAAAAGATAATTAGGGTTCCTTCTCAAAAGATAATTAGGGTCTTGACTTCCTGAGTGAACAAATATCAGAGTTTAACAAGTTTGATAATAACAATAGTCTAACAAAAGACATTGAGTCTAGCAACGGAAAGTTATCAAGGAAGTATGTATATGAAGATACACACTACCGCATCTAACTATTACAAAAGATGTGTCTTCAACTCCACTCCTCTGCTACCTCGTACTCTGCTTCAATCTTCTTTTTAACCTCTGCACTTTAGAAATAATGCAAGAGGCTAAGTACAAATTGTACTTAGTGAACACATGCCCGAAAACATACATATATAATTTTGTCATGCCTTTATAGAGGGTCGCACATAGGGTTTTAACTTTTAAATCCTCCCATGGCACCAAAACATTTTATGCATTTGAGCGCGCTTTCAACAGTTAAACTATATGCAAAAACATGTGATTGAAAGGTGCCGCCAACCACAGTCACAATGCTAGTCCACGTAGGGCGCGACCCCTTAACATGATTTATTCACAGTGCACTAACCCGTGATATCATTTCATACCAACCGGGAATGATCGTTAGAGATCGCAATACACGTAGTCAACATTCACGTTCCCACGTGTAATGTTCTTCTCTGAGTGGGGTTCCCCCACATAGAGGACAAATAGTAAACACAAAACAGTAGGCAATGACGAAACAGTTAAAACAAACTCTTTTAATTTGTGCTTGATTTCTTTGAGAAGAAAACATCATTTTTATTTTATTTAGGCCCACAATATTGGGGTAAAGAAAAGCCCACCTTAGTTGGTGTGGTTGCAAGGTATTTATCTAGTTGGCGATCCTTTCCTTGCCCTTTCCTATGACGTAAGGAATACAAATTAATCCTCAAGGATAATAGATTATCCATAATTAAATTACTCAAATAGTTCTAGACTCTTGATCGATCTTGGACTTCTCAAGTTGAGCCACCGGATAAGGATATGAAATAATGATTCAAAAATTTTGTTTGACGAACAAGGCAGTCAAACGCAAATTCAATAGCTCGTGATCAAATACCGATCGTAAACTCACAATAAAAGTTCATGGTTCAACTTAATTGAACAAATAATTGACTTCGTCAAACGACGGAACATTACTTCGAATATTATGATTGAAGAATTTCATAATCAATTATGAATCATCGTACATTGCTTGAGAGTATGAGAACTCGTCAAGTTGTTTAAAATGTCTAACAATATTCCTAACAATTTTCCCCTTTTTGGTGCGATCAAAGCGTCAATCATAAGCTCTAATTGTAACTAATCATGGGAAAGCTGATTACTGAGATTATAATGATTTTCCTATCTAGTCTATTCTCAGCATCTCAACTCCCATAGACTTAGTATGATTCCTAAATGTTCCCCCTCAAAATATAAAGGGTATTGCTCGATTATTCAAAAAATTTCATAAAGTAAATGGCTTTCGAATTCCCAATCAGATAAGCACATAGCACATTCAAATAATTTCATCAAGCAATCACACAGGAGCATTTCACACACATCATCAATCCACGAAGTTTGCTGATTACACTGAGGGCATAATTTCAGCTAATTCAATTATATCAGCGTTGGACAATGAGATGTTGTCTTCAACCTGGGTTAGTTTCCATTAATAATATCATGCTTTGTTGTACAAGAAACACATACTCAAATCAAAAGTCATCTTCAACTAGGAGACTCATAGGGTTAAGAGATATATTAGTTCTTGGTTGTTGAGGAGTCTGAATTTGCAGCGTTTCTGGCACTTGAGGAACCGATGGTGGACTTTTTCACATTCTTGAGTGCTTCCTTCGTTATCTTCATGAAGTTGTCTACTACGACTTCTCTTTCCAGTATTCTGATTCTCTCCTTCTCTTCAATCCTTCTTTGCTCTTCTCTCTCCTCTTCTTCACGTTGTCTCCTTATTCCTCTTCTTGTTATCTTCGAGCTTCAAAGCAACAAAATTTGTCTTCTTGCTCCTTTCATCTCTCTGCTTCCTCTGCTAAACTCTTTTCTTCCCCCTTTTTGATTGTAGCAAAAATCCCGGTGGAGAAGGTCTCGAAGTTGTATTGCTGGGTAGCAAGCAGTTCGTCTTTTGCCTAGAACATTTGGTTTGTAACTTCGGTGCGCACAATTGATACCAGTTACTCGCCAATGCTTCGTCCTACCATGGTATGAATGGATTGTTGGAGGTCCCTTTGATAAGTGTTGGAGCTCAAAGGCTCAATTTTCATGATGTGGGGTTCCTCAAAAAGCACTATTTGATTCTCGGTAGTAAGAATGGGTGCTGCGGTAACCAATGCTTGAGAGGAAGTGGATGGTTGATCGGCATTAACTATGGAGGTCGTTGCATTCTCCCTTCTTTCGTCTTCTGCTTCAGTAATGGGAGTAGGAGACCGAAAGCTTTACATCCTAAAAGACTTGTTGGTCAGTTAAGTAAGGACCTTTTCCTTGAACTCCAACTTTTTTCCTATCCTCTTCTCTCTTTTGTGCGGCTTGTTCTTCTGCTATGTTCCTTTTCAGTTCCGCAGCGGCGTCCATCTGTCTTCTTGTGGCAGGAGATTTAAATTTTGGACTGAATGATGGAGAGTTTTCAACAACATATTCGGATGGTAGCAATGAGCGATCTCCAGTGATTGCTCTGTGTGCTTTGATCTTCTTTAGCCTGGCAGCAACATGCTTCTCCGTATACTGTCCTTTAGATGTCTGATCCATCGAATCGTCAGCCCATTCTTCTTATCTCCTCCAATAGTTGAGACCCATCCTGGCCATCATAATCGTGCGGTCCTCATAGTGTAGCTCGTGAGTGGCATAATAAAAAAATCTCCATCTCCGAAACTCTGTTCTTAGCCATTCAAGATCGAAAGACTCGCCTAGTAATTCTGCAGGATATGAGTTCTCTACTTCGGCAGCAACTTGAGTTTCAACAAAGATACAAATATCTTTTGCCCATGAGATGAGATCATCATTCATCTCATCTCTCACTGTGACAGGTGGGCACCACTTTGCAATTCCATTAGCTTTGTAGTTCTTGTCGGGTAATCCTTCCATTGGCACTCTGAGAGTTTCTCCTCTAAATGTAGATTCTCCATCTGTGATAGCTCTTGTGTCCTCCTCATTTTTAGAACTAAGGATATCGTTGAATGATATACCTGATACTTTTGGAGAGCTTGGAATTGGAATGTGTCATTGCCAGATAGATTCAATGATATTTTCGAGCATATTCGTAGTATCTGCGTCAGAATTCCATCCTGGAACTTTAGATGGATCTACTCCCAATGCGCGTAGATATTGCTCGTTTCTTGATCGTACGAGGGCTTCAGTATCCTCATTGGTAGTGACCTTTTCTCGCTCTTGCGTCTCTTCAGCAGTGGGTTCAGCAATATGTAATCCTTCGAATGAAGTGAAGATCTGCTGAGTGTCTTCTAATATAGCTAACTTTGGTTGCTTCGTACCCTCATCTTCTTTGTCCTTAAGGTCAGCATTCTCCTTCTCAGCGACCTTTTCTCCTTGAACAACAATTGGGATCTGGACTGTCTCCTTCATCAGATCGTCTTCTGCTGAAAGGGTAACAACTCGACTTTCTCCTAGCGCAGCCAATTGTTCCTTTTCACTTTCTTTTTCAACAAAAGAACTGCTTCCACCTTGCGCAGCAGTTTGTAGCACATTTCTTTCAAAATTATATTCAGCACTTACACTTCCCCCTTGAGTGGTGGCGGGTTGAGTAGTCATGGTATCAAAACTCCTTTCTCCTTACGCAGGAGTATGTTACCTTCTTGATTCCTTAAAGGCTTCTTTCAATTTCCTCTTCTCAAATTCGGCATCTATCATAACATCTTGATTTTCAAAGCTATCTTCAGCAAACCTAACCTTGGTTTTCCCTTTTCTAGACTGTGTCTTCTCAACGTCTTTTCGGGTGATGCGACCAGGTCTTTCTCCAGCTTGAATCTTGGCATTGCGCTCCGCATAGCTTGCCATAACCCTCTCATAATTGGCATCTCTCTGCTCAAGAGTCATCTGCAGCTTGAAATTTTCAAAATCCTTCTTCTCGCGGGCTCTTTCAAGCGCTTTCTGTTGTCGCCACTTCTTCCGCGATTCATCTTCATCAAGAAATCTAAGCCTTTGTTTTGGATCTTTCGCAGCTTTGTCATTGGTTTCTTCCTCATTCCTTTGAACGGCGTCGGGAATTGGTAGAGAAGTGTCTACCTCTGGCACTGTTATTCTCACGGTTAATCCCTTAAATCATTTGTGCTTGCCCTTCTTCTTGGCTTGTTCCTCATCACATGTTGGCTTTCTCCTCCTCTGCTGAGGGCTTCTTTGTGAGCGCCTCTTCTTCATAGTGGTAGGCTCAGGGGGTAGATCGGTTTCCAGCGGTGTGATGTCGACCAAATTATCAAACTCAGTAAACAGGGCATCCTGTTCTGCTTTCCTCCTTTCTTCTTCAACTTCTTCTGCGGTAAGTGGAACAGCAGTAGGCATTACAGCATGTCCTTGGTAGGGATCTTCTTCATCGGAGACTGGAACATCAGGGTTGACATTGCTCTTTCCTTTCGGAATCAATGGTTCCTTGAAACTCTTTGGCGGTTGATGTTTCCTCGTCGATGGAATATAATTAGAGTATATCAAATCTTCACCACGACAACGCTTGCCCTCCGATATGATTCCTTCTAGAAAGTGACTGATCTTGAGTCCAAAACTCACATCCTGAGTGAATGTCTGATATGTCTACATATTCTTGTTCTTGTACACGTGTCTAGCCACTTGGTGTAGATGAACTTTGCTCAATTTCCTTGGATTTGATCTTCAATCGCCATCATAACAGCAAACTTCTTAGCACTTAGTTTGAAGAGTGAACCAACCTCGCCTACTAACATCCTTATAACAACCTGTGCAAGGCTTTTCATTGGTTCTGCCAGTGACCTCAGGGGTGCAGATGTCTTCCAAGGTTCTTTGAAGTTCTCCTCTTTCCACCTAAGCAACCTCTTCTTCACTTCAACTTCGTCGTTCACCTTGTAGTTGGCTACATCTTCTCCGTCTCCTCTTAGACCATACGTCTTCTCCAAAACTTCTGGGCTTACTACAACAATTGTGCCCAAAACACTTGTTGTGAATGATAAGTTCATAAATTTACTCACTTATCTATAGTATTTCATACTATTTTATGTAGTTTTCTTACATCTATACATATAAATCATGCATGAGTCTATGTTATGTGATGTTACGCTTGTCATGATGAGTTTTTGCAGGTTTTAGGTTTAAATTTACTGAAAAACCGTTCCGAAAGCAGTGACGTGCAAGAGTAGCAGTTAAAAGTTTCTCCACACAAGGAATTCGTGCTATTGGCGCATGGTATAGGACAAAGCCTCGAGTTAGCTTTCCAACACAACTGTAATCGGGTCAATCGTAGTTCGGGAGTGAAAGTTATGGCCAAAACCATGAGACCGCGTAGATTGATTTCGACCGACGCGAGAGTCGACAACGACCGAGGTGGAAAACACGCACGTTGACCGACACTAAGCCACCTCGATCGAAGTCGACAAAAACCTGGCAAAATTTGAGTTAAATCCGAATCAAATCAAATCTTTAGCCCTAGATTTGATAGGATACATACCCACACCTATAAATAAGCCTTAAATTCGAGTTTTACACATCTCTTATCATCCTGAATCATATTTTACAACTCTTGAAGCATTCAACATCCTTTATTTTCCAGCACGAACCTTTATTTTCTTGTCAGTTATTTTTATGCACTTTTATAATATGTTTTGTTTTGGATTTCTATCTGCTATGTGTGGCTAGAAACCCTAGCGGTTCTAGGGGAACGAATATCAATCGAATGCATGTTTAATAGATTAACATTGAATTGCTTGGTTTTGAATTTCCTGTTTGAATTGTTAGGATTTAGAATTAATCAAATCGAAAGATAGAATTGATTCTAGGTTTACAGTTATTGATTGAAGGACTAAAAAGTGAAAATTGATAACTAGGAAAAGGATTTCAAATACAATTAACAATCTTTCCTAGGGGAAGATAATAATTGTAGGGTTTAATCTGAGGATTTATGAAAGATTGATTAGTATTGTGTTATTGAGACCGACAAAGCATATACATTCATATACTAGTAATCTAGGCTATAATTGTCCGACCAAGAAGTTATAGTACATTAAGATTTCTCACCAATGCTAGTTAATTGATTATGTGTATTTTGATTGATAGTTCGCCCTAGGATCTGTCTTTTTAAATCTTCTTTTAAAACTCTTAAAATTCCCGTACTGTTTTCTTTAAATTCCAAAACTCAAAAACCCTGAATTCTAATTACTTACACCATAGATTCTAGAATTATGGCTAGGTCATGAAGTAATTTCGTTACACAATTCCCCTGGATTCGAAAACCTTAGGGTTCCTTATAAATTTATTTGCCGCTGTATTTGCAATTAGTCAGTAGAATTTTACAGCGACCAAATTGGCGCCATTGCCGGGGAGTTGTTAGATATTATTTTTTTATTAGTTTATCTAATGATTAGTTGGATTGAGTTTGTATTTGTAATTCTGTGTGCGTGTGTTTTTGTGTTTTTATCTCAACTTCGATCGACGCCCCCATGCGTTGATCAACGTCGAGAAATTATGAGCGTCGATCGACAACCACCCGTGTCGGTCGACGCTGAGTTGATTTTTCCCTATTTTCTTTTTCAGGTTGTGCATGAACACTAGGTCTCATAGGAATCCACTTGAAGCCTTCAACCCTGACATAGGAACCTCCTGTAAGAAGTACAAAAGGAAAGGAAATGATAAACAACAAGAGATGGAAGAGAATCCTGAAGCACCACTGCAGAATATGACTCCCAAGGAGCAGAGGCAGTTTGTGAATAAGGTACAACAACTGAGAGCACAACTACAAGCAACCCAGTCTACTCAGGCGGAACAAGCTGCAAGACTGGCATAATTGAACAACAGGCAGATAGTGGTTCCGCAAAGGTCCATCTTGGACCGATTCCTTCCACCACAAGAGGAGGCCGGATTCAGAGTTGGCATCGATGCCAACAACTTTGAGGTGCGTACAACCCTTATTTAGATGGTGCAGCAAAATCAGCTAGCGGGGAGAGCTGTAGAAGATCCATATGCCCACCTCAGCAAGTTCATTGAGGTTTGTGACACTGTGAAGCAGAATGGAGTGCCTCCAGGATGTAATCAGAATGAAAATGTTCTCGTTCTCACTCAGAGATGAGGCGCGATCTTGGTTTGCTGGATTGGATAAGAGTTTGATAAGGACATGGGAGGAGCTTCGGTCAGAATTCCTCACCAACTACTTCCCACTGAGCCTACAACTGAAGCGGAAAGTTGTTATCACCCATTTTAAACAGATGTATGATGAATCACTACATGAGGCTTGGAAGAGGTACAAGGAGCTCTTGCGGCTCTGTCCTGGGCATGGGATTGATTTAGAGATGCAGGTCTGTCTTTTCTATGAAGGGCTGACTCCACACATGAAGGAGTTGGTTGATGCATCTGCTGGTGGAATCCTAATGAAGAAGAGTTGAGCCGAGTGAATGAGACTCCTTGCGGATATGGATCTGAATAGCTATCAATGGCCGACCGAGAGGCAGCTACCAGTCAAAGCAGTCAAGACAAAGCCAGAATTTGACATTATTGCTGAAGTGAAAAAGCTCCGGGAAGACATTGCGAAATCGGAAACAGCAACAGCCACAGCTAGCGCTGCTGTAGAGCCAAGCATGGCCATAGTACCCGTGGAGGCTGACTACATCAACCGGGGAGCGAGCAGTTCATCTGGAGCTACTGGAGCGGAGGTGAACTATATTGGAGGTGGTTATCAGAATAACTACCAAGGAGGCAATCAGGGGTATCATTACAACCATGGGAGAACTCACCCTAGTTTTTCATATTCTAACGTCTCTGCAGCAGAACACCCTTCACCTGGTTTTGAGGTAGGTACTGGAGAGAGATCGTAGAAAGGAAGAAGTTTGTGCTAGAGGAGACTCTCGAGAAATTCATAAAAAGCTCTGACAATTGGTTTGGGAAAGTGGAAACTGAAGTGAAAGGAATGGAAAATCACATGCAGTTGATGACAAAACACCTTCAGATGATGGACACGCAATTGAGCCAGATTGCCACCACTCTCAGCAACCAACACAAGCCCGGACAGCTTTCGAGCACAATGGAGGTAAACCCAAGGGTTCAAAAAGAATGCAAAGTTGTCAGACTGAGATTCGGGACGAGTTACAAAGGTCCCAAAATGGTTCAGGACGACTCTGAAGCTGAAGAGGCACAAAAATGCACCACTGGAGCCTCGACTTCGATCGACGCCAATCCCGTATCGATCAAAGTCGATGGAGATAAAGAAGAATCGAGCGATATTGAAGGATCGATTTTGATCGATGCATCTGGCATCAATCGATGTGCACGAAATTTGACGTTGATCGACGCCCCTATGCGTCGATTGAAGTCGAGGCCCACCTCGAGCAAGATTCCAGCGAATTCTGAAGATCCTGTCCTGCCCATGCCAATCCCTCAGATGTCCGCGAAGCAAAAAGAGGACTCCAAGTTTACGAGATTTGTGGAGAACTTGAGGAAGGTTAGCATACACATTCCTTTGATCGAGGCGCTAAAGTAGATCCCGGGGTACATGAAGTACCTCCGGAAACTTATGAGTGGAAAGAAGCAGTTCGTGGAGAACAAAATCGTGAAGGTCCACGAGCAGTGCAGCCTGCTACTTCAAAAGCAGGTGCCCATTAAGAGAAGCGACCCTGGATGTTTCTCTGTCCCGGTGGAGATTGGAGGATGTACGTTCGAGCGAGTATTGTGCGATACTGGGGCCAGTATCAATCTAATGCCATACTCTATTTACAAGTGCCTCAACATCGAAGAGATGAGGCCCACTACTATCACATTGCAGATGGTGGATAGTACTGTATCCCGCCCAAAGGGAATTCTGGAAGATGTGCTCATTGAAGTGGGCCATCTGATATTCCCAGCAGACTTCGTGGTGCACGACATGAAGGAGGAAGAGAATATGCCCATGATCTTGGGGCGTGACTTTCTCGATACTAGAGCTGCTCTCATTGACTGCCGAGGGGGCGAGATCACACTCTGGGCCAACGTTGAGAAGATCACATTTGTGATCGACAAAAACAAGAAAAAGATGGAGTGCAACCGGATCACCCCACTGAAGAAGAAGATGAGTCCGAGGAAGAAGAAGCCGCTGCTAAAGAGTGGGAGCACGGAAACGAGAGGGTGAAATTATCAACTAAGCCACCTCAGTCCGAGCTCACCACCATCATCAAAGATCGAAAGGTCTATATGGTAGATGCCAAGGGTCGGCGAGTCTGGACCCGACCTCCTTGGTTCCGATCTTAGATATCGTCGAGCTACGACGTTAAACAAGCACTTGTTGGGAGGTAACCCAACTGTTTTCCTTGTTTTCCATTTACAATTTTTGTTTTTCAATTTTATTTTGTTTTATTTTGAATTTGTCTTCACTAACTTTGTTTTGTAGCATAAAAAAAGTTGAGCGTGGATTGCTCGACTTCGATCGACGCAGCCTGGCATCGATCGAAGTCGGGCCCAACGATGTGTTATACTTTGACCCATGGAAGGAGTCGACACAAAGGCTTCCGTCAACCGAAGTGGTCGATGCGAAGTGTTAGCCGCCAAAAATTCACGTCACGTGAGTTCCGAAGCCTCCAGGGATAAAAAGTTGATGTTTGAGATTAACTAACAGATATATTTCTTCCCTTTGTCTGATTCTCAAACTTTTTCCCTCTCTAGAGTTGAAAATAAGTTTGAGGGGATGTGGACAAAGGAGGAATATTTTATCTTTTTATTTGCTTTCAGTATTCCAATTTTTGCATGCATAAATTTTGAAATTTTTATTCTATTTTTGTGGGGAATTTTTTTTTGAATTTTGCGATAACTCGTAGGAGAAATAAGATTAGAATTGATTGAGGGCTGAGTTTGAATTAATAGGGATTGTGATTTGATGCATATGAATGTAGAATATCGCATGATAGGGTTTATTTGAAACTGATACTTGCATGATGATTGAGTTGAATTGAAATTGATTGTGGAAGAAAATTTTTACCCCTTGTGTGAGAATTGAGCCTTTATTCGTTTGATATAAGATTCTCATGTGTGTTTCAATTTCTCTAGAACTTGCTTATTTTCTTTGTTGAGACTGCATAGTGTGCACAAGTTTAGGAAATGATCTTAGGCCGTCTTTGATAGCCCAATTCCCTAAACACTGTCCTTTCACATTAAATTTTCCCAAGTTAGCCACTTTTGAGCCTGTACAAAATTTTTCTTTCCTTATCAATGAGATTAAGAAAAACTATAGGTTTCTCTCATGTCTTGAGTTGTGGTATATGGGGTGGATTGATTGTGAATGAGAGATAAGAAAAAAAAATTAGTGGTGAAAAAGACGTCTGAAAAATAAGCTCAAAGAATATAATTAGATTTCTCAAAATCTCTCTAGAAAAGAAAAGAATACAAAATTATCAAAAAGTGCATAAGAGATTCAAACATGAGCTAGAAGAAAGTTGTGTATTTGTTGATATATTTGAGGAGAAGGGTGAATGAAGTTAGATGGTGGTTTGGATTAGTTGAGGATGCATATTCAATTGAAAAAAGTCACTTGGCCAAAATTTCCTTACCCTTCACAAAAAACCGACATTACAACCATTGTTAGGAATTATTCGCGAATTCCTCCTTTAGGATCAAATTGTAAAAGGATTTGTTTAATCAAAGCATTAGCTAGCTTGGTCGATCATTGGTGAAGTCTAGCAACTCTCGTGTAATGTCCTATTTAGGTAAAATATCGAGTTGCAATAGATTAGAATGCTATAAGTATTCTCAGCAGATGGTAGCTGCTAGAGAAGTCAGCAGACAAGGATGACTGCTAAGGAAGAAAGTAGTCATGTGCTAAGAAGAATGATTGCTAAGGTGCTAGCAATCATATGCTCAAAAGAAGAGACTGCTAGGAGCATTCGCTTAGCAGTCAGCAGAATGAAGATTGAGGAATGCTGAAGGAGTTAGCATTCGCTACTACAGTAAGAAGACAGCGGAATGCTGAAGGAGTCAGCATTCATTGCTACAGAAGTGATTGCTAGAAGATATAGCAATCAAGAACCAAGACTCAAGTGTTGAGTAAGCAACTGCTGAGGAGTCAACAGATTAGCTACAAAGACAGATTGCTAGAAGTACTTAGCAATCAAAAGAATCAAAAGGCTTAGCAGATCGTTCCCAGCATTCTCCGAGAATGCTAAGCAAGAAAAATATTAGCAATGACTGCTAATACTACCGTTCTGACAAAAGTACAAGCAAAGGACAAAAGCTTTCCCGAAGTAGGTTGGAAAGTACTGTACGACGCCGGAAAGAACGGATAAAGTCGAACTCCTTTTGGAAAAGGAAGTCGTTATGTCTAACGGGTATGGAGATTCAAAGTTTGAATCTCAAGGTATAAAAGACAAGTCCAAACAGAGAGACGACTACTGCTTCCATTACTCACGAACTAAAGAACCTCAACTACACTCGAAAAGGCATTTACTGTGAGATTCCTTTGACAAGCAAAAAGTGAGAAAGTAGTCTGTTGAGAGCACGAGAGTTGAAATATTCAAAGCTCTCAACAATCGTAGTGTCCCCCACTTGAATATTTGACACTACATTGAAGAGATTCCTTGACTTAGCTCAAGAATCCAATCATTGGGATACCTTCCATCCTAGGAAGCATCCAGCAGTCACATCTCTGAAAAGGGATTGACTCCGACGGACTGTTGCCAAAACTAGACAAAGTTTAGGAGAGAACTATAAAATTTCCATTACAACGAAGGACAAGTTTTACGAAGGTGCGTCCTTGACTTTGCCGTAGCTGCTGACCAAAGAGATCGAAGTAACGGAGGATAGCTTTGTAGTGGCTCGGTTGAAAGCTCACTACCTGCTACAAGAGATAGGCAATTCCTTGTACTTCAAATATCTTTTTAGTGAAATTCTCAGTGATACGACTGAGGAGTGGACGTAGATCTTTAAGATCGAACCACTATAAATCTTGTGTGTTCATTACTATTTTATTGGTTACTGTTTGACTGTTGTGATTTGAAACCTAACATCGACAGTTGCTAGAGTATCTACGTGTAAGAAATCGTAACTTCAACTTCCGAGCTAAATATTTGGAAAAGATCTAAGTGCAAGATAATCATTAATCTTCCGCTGCATTCGTGTGTTAGTTATTTGCTATTCACCACCATGACTCTGATTTGGGACCAACAAGTGGTATCAGAGCTGTAGGTTGAACGACCGACTGCTTCTGAGTCGCTTTATGACCAGATCTTTATTTTTTCCTTGCACTGGTATTTTGTTCTTTTGTTGCTCTAGCTCAGGAACTCCAAGCTTGTCAAGATGAATCATACTTTGCCAAAGTATACCAAGGAGAAGTTCAAGTCATGGCCGAAGCTTGCCACCATCCAGCTTCAAAGCATACATCCGGAGATGGCGGATGTTCTTGATAAAGGTCCTATTAAAATTATGAAAGATAACACTTTTGTAGGACAAGTTGCTGATGGTCAACCGAGACCACCTCAGATGGTCGACAAGCCATTCGATGAATATACAACGGAGGACAAAAAGAGAGCTAAGTTGGAGCACCTAGCAAAGAAGTTGATCCTTGACTCTTTGCCGCCATTAATGGCAGACAAAGCATTAGACTATGATACAACCAAAGAAATGTGGGATTATGTCTGCAAATCTTCCCAGGAGATCGACCAGATGAAACGCAATAAGCTCTAGGTAGCTGTTGATAAGTATGAATCTTTCTCTATGCATGCAGGAGAAACTATCCAAGCTATGGAAGAAAGATTCAACACCATTGTCGGAGAGCTCCGGAATCTGGGCAAGACATATGATAATGTAGAGATGAATAACAAGATCATCTCAAAGCTCTTTCCACGGGAGGACTGGTTCGTGAAGATGACGAGCCTGAGCGAGAAAGACCTTAGCCAAATGTCTATATCTGAGGTATTTGCTCAACTCAAAATTCACGAGTTTATTATACAGGAATCGAAGAAGAACAAAGCCATTGTGGCACAAGCTTCATCAGCACCAGTTGTAAACTCTGAGGACTTAACATATTTTGCTAAGAAAGATGCTGGGAAATGGAAGCCAAAGAAGCCCTTCCGTACTCATGAGAGATCTGCTCCAGCTTCTCCAGCAAAGGAGGTAGTTCCACCCTCCAGCTCGCAGCCTGAAGATCAGTGAGCTAGAAGCGCAAATGCGAAAGCTTCAGAAGCTGATGCTGGAAGCCAAAGCTGAGAAAGAAGCAAAGGAAGCCAAGCTTACTTCATCATCCTCTCGTTCCACAGAGAGAAAGCCAAGGACATGCTTTGAATGTAATTCTCCAGATCATCTTATGCATGAATGTCCAAGGGTAAGTCAAGAAGAAAGAGAGCGCCTCAAACAAAGGTTTGAGAGAAGAGCTGTCCGAGCGGTCACCAGAGCATTGCTGACCAGGACCGAAGTGCTAGACATTCCTGATAATGAAGAGGAATATTATTCCTCAGAGGAAGATGATGAGGAGGCCATGCTGGTTCTCAGCAGATATTGTTGAGAATCTGGATGCTGATGCTGAGCAGAATGCTGAGTCGGCTCTAGAAGTCGATGCGCATGAGGTACAATCTACAAGCATTTCTAGTTCAACAATTGTGCATGAATCGGAGGATTCTTTTCTAGATTCCAAGGATGATTATATCACAAAGCTTTCTATTAAGTTTTCAAAGATGTATGAGATAAAGAATGCAATTGTAGGGGAGAACACCTCGTTGAAATTTAAGGTTACATCTTTGGCCGAGGAAATCAAAAGACTAAGGTCTGATAGCGAGGAACTTTTGAAACTCAAGGCTGATTTCTCCAAACTTTCTGACAATTTTCAAAATCTTGAAAAGAAGAATCAAGCTTTGAAGAACAAATCTAGTAAGGAATGTATTTGTGCTTACACTACTAGCAAGGAAGTTCTCAATGCCATTGTCAGCCAGCAAAGATCTCATTCTGATAGATCTGGGTTAGGTCTTAGTAGTGTTGAAGCTTTGGGTGAAACCTCTGAGAAAGTTGTAGTTGAAAAGCCTAAGACTTCTAAGTCAAAAATGATTACATTCGTTTCAGCTGGAACGTCAAATGCTAGAGAGAATGCTAAGGAAATGACGACTGCTGAGTCCTCAACTTTTAAGCTAAATGCTAAGCAGAAGAATTGGCGTAAGCAGAAGGCATCTGCTGGACCTCAGCAGACTAAGCAGTCTGCTAAGCAGCCACCCCCAGTAGTGTCTAGAAGGAATGGTGAGCATTATGTTCCCAATGATAGGAAAGCAAATCCTTCATTTCATAAGGGCAAGCAGGTTCAATACCATGTTGTAAGACCACAGTATCCAACGTACACACCACATAGGAGGTACACCTATGTGAGGTCAGCCAATCGATTTCCGTTTCAAAGGAGTAGGAAGGCTAAGCACATAACTCCACCTAGATCTAATTATGCAAAGCATGCTTATCCAAAGGTTTAGAAGGGTGTGAAGAGTGATACCAAAAAGAAAATCTTAAAAATCACCAAGATGTGGGTTCCAAAAGGAACCATGATCCACGCTAATCCTGCAGGACCCGATGCTAAGCGGGTACCTAAATCAACGTGTTGATTGTTTTGCAGGAACAGGATCCAAGAGCTAAGACATCAAGTATGTCAAATGAGTGGATCCTAGATAGTGGTTGTTCAGCGCACATGACGGGGGATGAAGAGTTGTTCTCAGATATTCAAAGAGTTTATGGCCCCATAGTCATGTTTGGTGACAACAGCAAAGGCAGAGTGATTGGGAGAGGATTCATAGAGCAAAATGGACTAAGGATTATCAATGTTGCGCTCGTCTCCAATCTCAAACACAACCTGCTAAGCATAGCCAGCTATGCGAAAATGGGTACACCGTTTCTTTCGTTAATATTGGTTGTTCAATTGCTGACAATGTTACAGGTGAAGTAAAGCTTAGAGGCATCCGCAAGAGTGGCCTATATTGTTGATTTGCAAAGTGGACAACAACATTCTTGTTTTGTAGCATTGAATAGGGAAGAAACCAATTGGCTATGGCATAAGAGGTTGACCCACCTGAATTTCAAGACCATCAACCACCTAGCCAAGCACAAGCTTGTTGAGGGATTGCCTGCTGAGACTTTTCGAAAGGAATGTGTGTGCAAAGCTTGCCTGCTAGGGAAGCGGACTAAGGCATCCTTCAGATCAAACCCGGAGAAGGCCACTTCAGAGAGAATCCTAGAGCTCTTGCACATGGATTTATTTGGCCCAGTCACTCCAGCCACTGTAAGTAAAAAGGTTTATACACTTGTGGATGTTGATGATTTTTCCAGGTATACATGGGTTCGTTTGCTGAGAACCAAAGACGAAGTCAAGCTCATCCTTCCAGAGCTCATCCTTAAGGAGCAGAATAGCAAAGCGGTTACAGTTAAGAGGATTAGATCTGATAACAGGACTGAGTTCTGCAATGGGATTCTAATGGATTTTTGCACCAAAGCTGGAATCGGGCATGAGAAATCCACTGCTAGGACCCCCCAGCAGAATGGTCTAGCAGAGAGAAGGAACAGGACCTTGAAGGAAGCAGTGCGGTCAATGCTAGCCGATTCCGGTCTAAGTGGAAAGTATTGGGGCGAAGCAGTCATGACAGCTTGCTATACACAAAATAGGAGCGCAATCAATGGCAAATTCAATAAGACTCATTATGAAGTGTACAATGGTCGTATGCCTTCTATTACTCATCTTCGTGCTTTTGGTTTGACATGTTATATTCATAACAATGGGAAGTCGAAGCTTAACACTTTTTTGCCTAAGTCTGATGAAGGTGTGTTCCTGGGATATGGACACCCATCTTACAAAGGCTATAGAGTGTTAAACAAGACGACTCAAGTTGTGGAAATAACATGCAATGTTATTTTTTATGAGTCTACCTTAGTGCGCAGAGTTATAAGAGAGAAAGAGGATAACAATCATAAGGCTAATGATGTCCATGGTCAATCGATCTTGAATTCTTTCAAAAATATGAAGATTGACCCGACTAAGTCTATGAGTGATTGTAATCCAACCCATACGCACTCAGCAGGTGACCAGACTGCTGACCAGGCCGATGATGCTAATGATCATGCTGAGGCCACCAACCAAATTTATCTTAATGATAATTTGGATATTCTGGGATCGCTTGAAGATGAAGATGAAGAAATTCCAGATCAAGGATGTGTTGCTGAAGAAAGATTTGGTGTTGCTGAGGAGATCGCTAAGGACGATGCTCAGGTCCCAGTTGCTGAGATTCCAGCTGCTGAAGTCCAAGATGCTGAGATTCCAGCTGCTGAAGCCCAGAATGCTGAGATTCCTGTTGCTGAGATGCCAAATGTTGAGGTGCAGGATGCTGAACCCCAGGTGATTGCTGAGGAGAATGTTCTAGCAGAGAAAAATTCAGCAGGCGAAGCTAGCAATCCAACCCCAGCAAACAGCAATCCAAGACCGAGATGGCTACGAGATCACCCCTTGATGTTGTCATTGATGATGTCAATGATCCAGTAAGGACACGACAAGGTAATGCAATGCTAGCATGCTATATTTCCCATGAAGAGCCGACAAAAGTTGAAGATGCTCTACAATCTCCAGATTGGGTGAATGATATGCAGGAGGAGCTAGCTGAGTTCACGCGCAATCAGGTTTGGGTTCATGTGGATAGACCTGAACATCAAAGTGTTATTGGAACCAAGTGGGTTTTCAAGAACAAGAAAGATAAGTCAGGAAATGTCGTCCGAAATAAAGCTCGTCTAGTAGCAAAAGGTTATAGACAATGCGAAGGAATTGATTACGATGAGAAGTTTGCTCCAGTAGCTCGACTGGTAGCAATAAGGTTATTCTTTGCATATGCAGCACATCATGAGTTCTCTGTGATGCAGATGGACGTGAAGCTTGTCTTTCTGAATGGTGAGCTCAAGGAAGAGGTGTACGTTGAGCAACCACCAGGCTTCGAGCAAGGAAACCAAGTTTACAGGCTAAGGAAAGCCTTATATGGTTTGAAGCAGGCACCGAGGGCATGGTATGGAACATAGTCAAAGTTTTTGCTAGACAATGGTTTCAAAAAAGGGAAAATCGATCAGACTCTCTTTCGCATCAAGGATGAAGGAAGTATCTTACTTGTGCAGATATATGTCGATGACATTATCTTTGGCTCTAAGAATCAAAGCTTATGTGATAAGTTTTCAGAGCTGATGCAAAGTAACTTTCAAATGACTATGATGGGAAAGATGTCCTACTTTCTTGGATTGCAAGTCCAGCAATCAAGTGATGAAATCTTCATTCACCAGAGAAAGTACACTCGCGATCTGATTGCTAAGTATTGTCCTGAAAAGATAAAGAGCTTAAGGATTCTAATAAGCACAAGCTGCCAAATAAGCCTCGTTGAAGGAGGAGAACCTGTGAATCCTACATTATATAGAGGTATCATCGGATCTTTGCTTTACTTAACAGCTAGCAGACCAAATATTTCTTATTTTGTACGTGTATGTGCGAGATATCAAGCAAATCCGAAGAAGTCATATTTGGATGTTGCTAAGAGGATTATCCGATACCTCAAGTGTACCGAGGGTCTAGGAATTTGGTACCCAATGAATGATGGAATATCACTCAGTGGATATTTCGATTCAGACTTCGGGGGATGCAAGATTGATCAAAAGAGCACCAGCGGGACATGGCAATTCCTTGGACATAAGCTGATTAGTTGGTTTAGCAAGAAGCAGCACTCAGTAGCTATGTCCACTACTGAAGCTAAATACGTAGCAGCTGCTAGTTGTTGTCCTCAAGTCTTGTGGATTCGGCAGTAATTGCTAGATTATGACATTCCTCGTGAATGTGTGCTAATCTAATATGACAACAATAGTGATATGTGCATAACGAAGAACCCCATTCATCATTCAAGGATGAAGCATATTGATATCCGACACCACTTTATTAGAGATCATCAGGAGAAGAAGGATATTGATGTTCAATATATATGCACTAAAGATCAGCTAGCAGATATCTTCACGAAGTCGCTTGCTGAGGCCCAATTCATAGAGTTATTTCTAAAGTTAGGCCTCATGGAGCTAGAAGATGCTATGGATGAATGAGTTTATGTTCTTATTCTTTCTTGGATTTCTAGAGGTAGGAGAGAAACGTATCCCAACTTACGTTTTTGAATTACTGAAGTTTTGTTGTTGCGATATGTTGCTGAGCATATGAATGCTGAGTCCAAGCTCTCAGCAATTCCTAAGCCTTGTGATATTATATCGGGAAGTTCAGATGTCTGCTAGAGGTTGAATGCTGAGTCTGAGCTCTCAGCATTTCGTCTGAATGCTATGCTATAATTCTCTACAAGTGGTACAGATTGTTGCTAAGAAATGTTTGCTGAGTCCAAGCTCTCAGCAGACAATATGAGAATGCTATGATATTTCAAGTGGTGTCAGCAATCATCATATGAGAAGGGTAGAATATTTGGATGCTAGGACTTGAATGCTGAGTCTAAGCTCTCAGAAGTTCATATGAGTGCTAAGGATTACTAAGTCAGCAGATTGCTGAGTCCAAGCTCTCAGCAATCTCCGACCCTCCTAAAAAGTCAAAGCGGGAGGGATTTTAATTTGAAATGATGTGTTCGATACGCTGCATTTAATGCGTGCAACTGGCGGCGACAAACCAGGAGCCGACACATCGTCAGCACTCGAGTTCATAGGGGTGTGGAGCACCATACGAACCATCTCTGCTAAGCCGAGCCATCGATTGAATTTGAAGCGACGTCACCCCAACCGTCGAATGCTTTCCCAGACGGTATATACATCGTCCTTAGTCAAATTTTTTTCCCCATTTGTCAGAAATCTTGAATCCCTAGCTCTTTAAGCCTTCTAGACCTCTCAAAATCCCAAGCTCTCTCTGAAAATATTCTCTCAATTCCTCAAAAATGTCTGTTAATCCTGAATCTCCCCAACAATCTGAATCCCCTACACACTCCGATGTGTCTGATTCCTCTACTGAATCCGGAATCCCCATCCATTCCCTCACTATCAATGTGACCCTCCACAAAAGGTGGGCACCGGAGTTCACCGGGATAGTAAGGAAGGAGGATGTCGAGGATGATATCTCGTACGCCCAACTCATTATGCTAGCCAGGAAGAAGGAGATATCCAGTCAGTCCAATAATCAGAGGCACGCTGCGCAAATCATGAAAGACCGCATCCTCTACACTCCTCTTGTTGCGCTTCATTTTCCGGAATGGATAATGGAAACCCTAGCCAAGGCAGGGGTAGTTCAATACTTGTCAGTAGAACGAATGTGGTTCCACCCGCATATAGTTTCTGAATTCTACGCGCGAGCCGTCGTAGCTGAGGACAACCAGAAGTCCTTCAAAACTTCGATGTTTGGCACAATTTTGGAAGTGAATCTGCCATTCTTGCTGCTAAATTTGGACTTCCCAACGCCGGCGAACGTCTTGATGCGTTATAGGTCAACGATCTAGAGGAAATGGAGAAAAAGTGGAAAGCCTGGAAGAAGCCAGAATCGATAAAAGACCAAAAAGGGAAGCCGATCACATTCAAGATAGCTACCCCAATTAACCAATTTAAGGAGGAGTTCAAGATCCTTGTTGAGCTGGTAATCAAGATGTTTCAGTGTGATGCCGGTTCATATTCTGAACTTTCGGCGAAGAAATATGCTATTACGATGGCATTGGTGGATAAGGTGGAAGGAAACTGGGCGGAATTCTTCTATGGGCCGTGGTTGGAGCACGCCAAGAAGAACCTTCAGATCAAGGAGGAGGGTGTATTTACCTCCAACGTAAATTTTGGGTTAAAGATAAGCAAATTCATAGAGATGTTCTTCCATAAGAAGAAGCTTGACAGAGGAGAGAAGCTTCTTCCTATAGACTTCATCCCACAGACGAAGAATACACCAGCCCCTATCGATCCTACCCGACCAATAATACTGAGGGGCAAGTTAAACGTTGACACCAAGATTCCTACTTCTCCGGAAGAGACCCATCCAGCCGAGTTGGCTTTCATGAGATTAGAGCAAGCCATTGCTCTGACTCCTGAGGAGATAGCAGCAGCCTAGAAAGCTGCTGAGACCGAGAAGTGCTTCAAAGAACTTGAAGATATTGAGCAACTTGGTGATCTTCCACTTGACAAGGACCCGCTAACAGTCGAAGTACCAAAAAGGCCGCGTACAGAGGTCACTACTCCAGAGAAAAGGAGGACAAGGAGGAGAATTGTCAAGTTCTCTGAAAAAGATGCTGAGAAAACTTCCTCTAACGAGCAACCTGCTAAGGAGCCCGAGATGCCTGCTGAAGAGCCGGAGAAAGAGCAGGAGAAAGAGCTCGAGGTAGAACAACCACTTTCTTCTAAACCCCTTGTGGAGCGCCTTAGAGTGCTAAGGGAAAGAAAAAGGAAGAGGACAGCCGATAGGAGAGCAAAGTAGAAGAAGAAGTTTAAGAAAGTGATGCAGGAAATCAATCACCTTTGATGCAAGGAATCGCAATTTTGAGCAGGCAAAGAAGGCTGCCGATGAGCGTGCTGCTAAGAAGGCTGCCTAGTTGTTGGAGGGAGCGGTACAAGATGCAACGAGGCTAGCAGCTGAGGCTGCAAAGAAAGAGAAAGAGAAGGAAAAACAGGTATTTGCGGTTCCCATCACCACCCCCGTGGTAGCAGAGGAGATAGTGCTCGAGCACGAGGCCCTGACTGATCAGGACTTCGAGAAATTATTGGAGGCCGGTGTTTTTAATGCTCCAGGCCGTCCTCATGGCCAAGGAGGAGTCTTGATAAGGGAGCCTGCTGATGTGCAAGATGGAAACATCAGTGCTGATGAGGATGTGCCGCAAGATGTTGAGATGGCCGGCACTTCAGGCTCAGGACCGCATGCTGAGCAGGAGACTCACATTGCTGAGGGTCCAGGTGCTGAACCAGTGGCTAGCACTTTCGAAAGAGGTGAAGCGTCGACTGCTGAGGAAATGCCTTATGATGATCAAGATCCTGGTTTCTTAACCACATGTTTTTCTGATTCTGATTCCGAAGGAGAATCTGAAGATGTTTACGACACCCGATTCCTAAGGAATATTCCTCCCGGCACCGACATGCCACTACGAGTACCTTTTAATGGACTATCAAAGCGCTGATTCAAGTTACGAAGGGTCGCTCAATGGTGTGCACCGGTCTACCTCAAGGAGAAGGTAAATTCTGATCTATTTCCTATGCTCCCAGAGATAGAAGAATTTGTGTTGGCCGAGGTTGAAAGAGACATTGCCAAAGTGTTTTATGCTGAGCTTGATGAGACCACACCAGAAAGGAATTTGTTGGGTGAAGAGTTAAGTTGATGGAAGTAGTTCGATTATATGATGCACCAGCTATGTTTCGAGGAGCGAATGCTGGTAATCACATCTAAGGGTCTGAATCTCTAAAGGAAGGAGGAGAAATAAGACAATGACTGGATGGATCAAGTGGCTGGAACGAAGCATTATTCTGATAAGCAAGTGCTGGCAAGGCTTCAAGCCATTCGTGCCCATTGGCTGTTCTCCACTCCAAAATCCTTGCTGAAATCTTCATTTGCTCCAGATGGTTATTCTGATGCCAGGATTGAATTGTCAAAGTGCTAGGCTAAAGCAACTGCTGAGTATAGGAGATGCCAAGCAGAGTATGAAGCGCAAAAGAAAGAAAGGATACTAGCCAGGATGGCTGCCACGGCTGCTGAGCGAGAGGCCGCATAGCTAGATGCCAATGACAAAATAATTATCCTGTTCTTGGAGGACGATATCCTTGAAGTGGTAAGAGTTGTTCGAGCAGAGGCCCGAGCTGCCGAGACTGTTCAAATCTTGGAGGAAGCAAAGCGAATAATGGATGAGGAAACTCTATACTCTGCTCCCCAAAGCGCCATTGCTCAAGCTAAGGAGGCGGCCCAGCTCATAATACACGAGGACACTCAATACTCAGCTACTCAAAGAAACGTTGCTCTAGCCATGGAGGCAGCAAAACACTTAGTTGATGAGGAAACTCTATACCTAGCTGCCTATGGCGACGTGGATGGTGAGATGGAAGGAGCTGACTCTGCTGGAGGCCGAGAACTTGTGATAGCCACAACATCTTCTTTTGATGCTACTCCTGTAAGTTCTCACGACTTCCACTCATATTTGTATTCTGTCGTTCAATTTACTGTACAAAATGTTCTATCAAATATCAATGAACGAGTGGCGATGGAAGCGGTTGAGATAAGAAGGGAAGTTGAGGATGTGGGGAGCAACGTCTCCGAAGTCCTATCCAAGGTTGCTGAGATCAAGTCTGATGTGTCGGGTGTGAAGACTAATGTGGATGTACTGAAAGATGAAGTCGCTGAGTCCCAACAGCAGATTATGCAGACTTTGAACTCTTTCTCTACCACCTTTTTGGCTGCTATCACAGAGGGGGAAGAGAGGAGACTTGCTGAATTAGAGCAAAGGAAGAAAGAAGAAGAGGAACTTGCTGCTGCTGAGGAGGAGCGTAGACTTGCTGTGGAGGAGCTCAAGAAGAAAGAACTAGAACTGAAAATGAAGAAGCTCGAAATGGACAACGAGAAACTTGCTAAGAAGTTGGAGCGGGAGACGGCTGAACGAGAAGCCAGCAAAGCCTATCTAGAGAAATTCGTGCAAATGGCCATTGGCAAATTCGATGAGTATGATCAGAAGAAGCCTGCTCCTGACCCATGAACTTCATTGCAAAAGTTAGCAAGATCTCTATATTTCTTTTTGATCTTTTTCAATTTCATTGTACATGTAATCGCTCAAAATCATAAATGAATTTGGATCAGATTTAGACAATCTCTCATTGTCCACTTTTGAATTTTTTCTTGTGGCTTAGTTGATATACACTTTTTTTGTATTCAACGAAAATTGCATGTGGATGTTGAGTCTTATATCTTTTGATTGGTTGGTAAAATGCTTGCTGAATTATTTGGGTGCTAGATTCTAGCATATTCCGAAGTAGCATTTTTACTTGTGTTTAATTGAGAAATATTTCCCAGCACTTTGTGAGGGGGAATTTTATTAAAACCAATCTTGCTAGAACTAAGTTGGATAAACTCTGAGTTAGATTGCTAGAATAGATTTGATACTTAGAAATCTTGTAAACTCAGAAATCTTTCCTCTTAGATTCAGCAAGTGATAGTAAGCTTTGATCGCACCAAAAAGGGGGAAATTGTTAGGAATTATTCGTGAATTCCTCCCTTAGGATCAAATTGTAAAAGGTTTTTTTTGAATCAAAGCGTTAGCTAGCTTGGTCGATCATTGCTGAAGTATAGCATAGTCTAGCAACTCTCGTGTAATGTCCTATTCAGGAAAAACATCGAGTTGTAATAGATTAGAATGCTAGAAGTATTCTCAGCAGATGGTAGCTGCTAAAGAAGTCAGCAGACAAGGATGACTGCTAAGGAAGAAAGTAGTCATGTTCTAAGAAGCATGATTGCTTAGGTGCCAGCAATCATATGCTGAAAAGAAGATACTGCTAAGAGCATTCGCTTAGCAGTCAGCAGAATGAAGATAGAGGAATGCTGAAGGAGTCACATTCGCTACTACAGTAAGAATACAGCGGAATGCTGAAGGAGTCAGCATTCGCTGCTACGGAAGAGATTGCTAGAAGATATAGCAATCAAGAACCAAGACTCAAGTGTTGAGTAAGCAACTGCTGAGGAGTCAGCAGATTAGCTACAAAGACAGATTGCTAGAAGTACTTAGCAATCAAAAGAATCAAAAGGCTTAGAAGATCGTTCCCAGCATTCTCCAAGAATGCTAAGAAAGGAAAATATATAGCAACGACTGCTAATACTACCGTTCTGACAAAAGTACAAGCATAGGACAAAAGCTTTCCCAAAGTAGGTCGGAAAGTACTGTACGATGCCGGAAAGAATGGATAAAGTCGAACTCCTTTTGGACAAGGAAGTCATTGTGTCTAACGGGTATGGAGATTCAAACTTTGAAACTCCATGTATAAAAGACAAGTCCAAACGGAGAGACGACTACTGCTTCCATTACTCATGAACTAAGGAACCTCAACTACACTCGAAAAGGCATTTACTGTGAGATTCCTTTGATAAGCAAAAAGTGAGAAAGTAGTTTGCTGAGAGCACGCGACTTGAAATAGTCAAAGCTCTCAACAACCGTAGTGTCCCCCTCTTGAATATCTGACACTACATTGAAGAGATTCCCTGACTTAGCTCAAGAATTCAATCATTGGGATACCTTCATCCTAGGAAGCATCCAGCAGTCACATCTCTGAAAAAGATTGACTCCGACGGGTGTTTCCAAAACCAGACAAAGTTCTGGAGAGAACAATAAAACCTCCATTACAATGAAGGACAAGTTTTACGAAGGTGCGCCCTTGAATTGGCCGTAGCTGCTGACTGAAGAGATCGAAGTAACGGAGGATAGCTTTGTAGTGGCTAGGTCGAAAGCTCACTACCTGCTACAAGAGATAAGTGATTCCTTGTACTTCTAATATCTTTTTAGTGAAATTCTCAGTGATACGACTGAGGAGTGGACGTAGATCTTTAAGATCAAACCATTATAAATCTTGTGTGTTCATTACTGTTTTATTGCTTACTGTTTGACTGTTGTGATTTGAAACCTAGCATCGATAGTTGCTAGAGTATCTACGTGTAAGAAATCGTAACTTCAACCTCCGAGCTAAATATTTGGAAAAGATCTAAGTGCAAGTTAATCATTAATCTTCCGCTGCATTCGTGTGTTAGTTATTTGCTATTCACCACGACGACTCTGATTTGGGAGCAACAACCCTAATAAAGTCCTATTTGATTCTAGACTTGTGCACACAATTTAGCAGTGGAGATTGTAGAAAATTTGCAAGCCTATGGTAGAAATTCATTCATGTTTGTGTTGAGTGGTAGAAATTCATTCATGTTTGTGTTGAGTGCTTTCATCTTTACCTTATACACTTGAGAGTTGAGCGAAACACTTCCCGTGAGTTCTTCCACTATTAATGGATTTTCTGTCTCCTTCAAACTGCTCGTAGATAGTGGATTTTTGACCCTTTACTGTGATGAATCTTGTGAGGCATTGCACTCTAATTTCCTGATCTTTTGATTATTTCTTGCCTATTGATTGAGGACAATCAAACGTTCAAGTTTGGGGGGTTTGATAAATTCATAAATTTACTCACTTATCTATAGTATTTCATACTATTTTATGTAGTTTTAATACATTTTTACATATAATTCATGCATAAGTCTATGTTATGTGGTGTTACGCTTGTCATGGTGTGTTTTTGCAGGTTTTAGGCTTAAATTCACTGGAAAACCGTTCCAAAAGTAGTGATGTGCAAGAGTAGCAGTGAATAGTTTCTCCACACAAGCAATTTATGCTATTGGCGCATGGCAATGGATAGAGCTTCAAGTTAGCTTTCCAACGCAACTGAAATCGGGTCAATTGGAGTTCGGGAGTGAAAGTTATGACCAAAACCGTGAGACCGCGCAGATCAATTTCGACCGACGCGAGAGTCGACATCGACCAAGGTGGAAAACAAGCGCGTCGACTGATGCTGAGCCACCTCGATCGAAGTCGACGAAAACCTTGTGAAATTTGAGTTAAATCCGAATCAAATCATATCTTTAGCCTTAGATTTGATAGGATACATACCCACACCTATAAATAAGCCTTAAATTCGAGCTTTACACATCTCTTATTATCCTGAATCATATTTTACAACTCTTGAAGCATTCAACATCATTTATTTTCCAGCACGAACCTTTATTTTCTTGTAAGTTATTTTTATGCACTTTTATAATATGTTTTGTTTTGGATTTCTATCTGCTATGTGTGGCTAGAAACCCTAGTGGGTTCTAGGGGAACGAATATCAATCAAATGCATGTTTAATTGATTAACATTGAATTGTTTGGTTTTGAATTCCTGATTGAATTGTTAGGATTTAGAATTAATCTGATCGAAAGATATAATTAATTCTAGGTTTACAGTTATTGATTGAAGGACTGAACAGTGAAAATTGATAACAGGAAAAGGATTTCAAATACAATTAACAATTTGTCCTAGGGAAAGATACTAATTGTAGGGTTTAGTCTGAGGATTTATGAAAGATTGATTAGTATTGTGTTATTGAGGCCGACAAAGCATATACATTCATATACTAGTAATCTAGGCTATAATTGTCCGACCAAGAAGTTATAGTACATTAAGATTTCTCACCAAAGCAAGTTAATTGATTATGTTTATTTTGATTGATAGTTCGCCCTATGATCTATGTCTTTTTCTATCTGCTTTTAAAACTCTTAAAATTCCCGTACTATTTTCTTTAAATTCCAAAACTCAAAACCCCTGATTTTTGATAACTCAAACAATAGATTCTAGAATTATGGCTAGTACATAAAGTAATTTCATTACACAATTCTCCTGGATTCGATAACCTTAGGGTTCTTTATAAATTTATTTGTCGTTGTATCTGCAATTAGTCTGTAGAATTTTACATTGATCAGTGAAGAATTTTTCGCTTTCACCAACTACTGCTTAAGCAAAGAACTCTACAATTATGTGCGGACGAATTTTTTTGTGTTCCGCAAATAGATACTTCAACAAATTCTCACGGTCGATTTTACCTATGAGAATGTCACACCAGTGCTTCCGAAATAGTGGTTCGTATAGTATCTTGTCCTTCTTGACTTGAGCCGCTCTCCTTTTCTCGTAGGTCAGTTTACCAGATTCTTTGCCATGACTTGTGGCAACTAGACGGTAGTATGAAATTGACTCATCTATGTCCTCTGTCTTGTAGATTCATGTGAATGTTGGTTGGAACTGTTCAGGCTCTTCGGGCGTGATGGATCGTCCGGATGATTCAGTAGGGGGACTGGTACGGTTGGAAGATTCCCCCATAGATGTTTCTTCTGAAAACTCAAAAAAGTGTCGAGTAGAAGAAATTTCACAATCAGAAGTAATGGGAGTATTAGGGTTTAGAATTTCCAAACCAAACTTCCTTTATACGATCCCAAGTAACCGACTTTGCTGTGAGCGGTTCGATCTCTACTTCTGATCTGGATGAATCAACAGTTGGGCAGTTGGTGACGGTTCACCTTACGTCCCACAAAGTTGGAAACTTGTGCGCGGCTGATGTGTCTTCTGAGTACTCGTCGCCGCCCTGAGCTAGAGTTACTTTTTAATTAAAGCAAACTCTGTAGCCTCTTCATCATTAGATAATTCTGCCTTTCGAGATATATTTGAAATGATTATCTCTTCCTTGTTTGCCAGTCATCATGCAGAGATGCATCTGCAGAGAGTAGCGCATCCAGCAATATGAAAGGCTTATGTTGAGAGCTTGGACTCAACATTCGATTATCCGAAATACCCCTTTATTTTGAACACTGTAGATCACATAGGTTGCTCAGAGCTTGGACTCAGCATTTGACCCACTGATTCTGTTGTGATCTTAGTATTCCTTAGACCTTGTTTGTTGATAGCTTAGACTCAGCATCTTCCTTAAGGTCTTTCTATTCAGTAGACGCTGATTATCTGCAGGGAGCTTGGACCCAGCAGCTACTTGAGTATTATCCTTAGTTGTCTACAAACATCTGCTGAGAGCTTGAGCTCAGTATTCTTCGGGGTTCCACTAAGAGCTTGGAATCAGTAGACAGAACATACTCTTTTGAGATTTTTGATCCGTATTGGAGCAAAGAGTCTCTTTACTGAGAGCTTGGACTCAGTAAACGTCTTTTCGGTTTTGTTTGCTATTGCTGAATAGCAAATCTTTGCAGCTTGCTGAGAGCTTGGACTTAGCACTCACTGGATATCTGTTGAAAGCTTGGATTCAGCAGTTCTTCTAGACTCTTAAGATTCAATGAATCATTTTAAGTTCAAGAGTCTTTTTACTAAGAGCTCAGACTCAGTAAGTGTCGGGAATCTGCTGAGAGCTTGGACTCAGCAGTCAACAGAGAATAGTTTGCTTGAATTGATACTCCATTTTAGCTATCAAGCACTCTGCTTCCGACTATGGTTGGGGAGACCGTTAAGAAATTCCTATCTTCTGATTTTCTTTTAAGTTTTTCAATCTTTTTCAAGGAAAATCATAAGAACTTTAGATAGGATTCTAAGTACACAAGGAGTGTATTGATCTAGCATTTTGATTTAGGCGATTATATTGTTTGAGACAACAGAGTATTGTCATCAAAATGAGCATTTTATTGATATCATTGATTTACAAGAGTTACACTTCGCAAAGTATAATACTACATGTTTACAATAATCAATTTGTCTTCAGACTGCTCCAAATAATGCATTTGCTTGATCTTCACCTTCTTGGTCTTTTCCCTGAGCTCATTGCTGCAGGTCACCCCACTTGCGCAGCAATGTCTTTTATCAAGGCTGTGAGATGTCTTATATGTAGACATCTCTTCAGCTTCCAGCTTTGTTGCTTTCCTGTGGACACTTCAGATCTGAAGCCTGCAGATCTCACCATCTGCACGGATCGGCGCTCTGGTCCACATACTTCAAATCTTCTAGCTCTGAGTGTCATGCTGTCATCCATACATATTGTATGGTGAGTATCACCAGCACCACTCATGAGCTTTGCTCTTCAGATGTTGAGTAGATGATTCGTGTTGCATCTACCCCATCTGAAAGCCTTTCCTCCATCTCTTCTTCTTCTCCATTTCTGAATCTTGATCTTGGAAGAAGAGATGGGAAGGAATTGAATGGGTCCCTTGGATACCTTGATTGACTGGAATTAAAAGGGCTTTCCTATTCCTAGTGACTAAGGAATATCCATCTTCAGACCCACCTGAGAAGTTTATATATCTCCAATGATATATTTGTCATCGTCCGACAGTATGGACCTTCTATCTCTTTTCGGTTCTAATATCAGAAAATTCATTGTCCATGGTGAACCGAGAATTGAGAGAATCTTCTTAGATATGATCTCTGTGAAGATTACTACCCTTCCTCTCAATTTGGAGACTTCTAAGTCACGTTGCCCGAACCTATTCTGAAGGTATTTTGGTGAAATAGTAGAAGACATTTTAGTTTTTTCTCGAGCAACAGGGTTTGAATAGAGAAGGGAATGAAGGCATAAGGCGATTCTAGGTTTCAAGGATCTGGGATATAAATTCCTAAGAGACTATCTTCTCCTTAAATAGATGAATCTGCCCTATAGATTTGTTCAACCAATCACTTTGTCTGCCTTGGGAACCGATGGTTTCTCAATGACTTTCCACGTGGCCGCTATTCTCAGAACTGAATCATCTCAAGCCTTGAACGAGATCATCTATAATGATAGCTAATATGTATCATCGCTTCGTCATTGATGATAATCTTAATTGATACGTCGGTTGAGTATCCCGATATTTATACCCTTATTTGATCAATTTTCCAAAATTGATTGAGCAGTCCTTTTCTTCTGCTGAGAGATGGGACTTAGCAATCTCTGGACTTAATTTGCTGAAATCAATATTCTTCACTATCCGAGTATCTGAATTGCCGAAAGCTGGGACTCAGCAATCGACAAAGCTTTGACATTTTCTTTCTGAAGAGTGTGAGCTGGGACACACTCTTATTCCACATAATATTCAAGAAACCCAAGAAGCTACAAAATTCCAATACTTGAGAAAACCAAGAACAGAATGAGAGTTGGGACTCATTCTTCCATAACCTCATCTAATTCCAATAGACCGAGCTTGAGACAAAGCTCCTTAAATCTGTTTTCTGCTAGAGGTTTGGTGAATATGTCTTCTAGCTGATCCTTTGTTCTGATATAATCCACGGAGATATCCTTTTTCTGAACATGATCTCGAATGAAGTGATGTTGGATATCGATATGCTTCGTCCTGGAATGATGTACTAGATTCATTGTAATGCACATTGCATTGTTGTTGTCGCAGTATATAGGAACACAACCAGTGCTGACTTCATATTCTTGAAGTTGTTGCTTAATCCACATCACTTGTGTACAACAGCTTGTTGCATGTACATATTTTGCTTCTGTTGTGGATGTTTGCTATGGAATGTTGCTTCTTGCTGAACTAGCTTATCAGCTTATGACCAAGGAATTGGCATGTTCCACTCATGCTCTTTCGATCAATTTAGCAGCCTCCGAAATCTGAGTTTGAATATCCTACGAATGTGAGATCATCTTCTATAGGATACCAAATTCCTAATCCTTCGTACGTATACCATGTGTGATTTCTTCAGATTTGCTTGATATCTCGCGCACACTCCTACAACATATGAAATGGCAGGTCTACTGGCCGTCAGATATAGAAGAGAACCAATTATTCCTCTATATGTTGTGGGATCCACGGATTTGCCTTCTTCGTCCATTGATATTTGGCATGATGTGCTCATTGGAATCCGCAGTGTCTTCGTCTTTTCTGGAAAAATTTTATTGATGAGATCCTTGGTATACTTCTTCTGGTGGATGAAGATCCCATCGCTGGATTGTTGAACTTGTAGACCTAGAAAATATGACATATTTCCCATCATACTCATCTGGAAATTAGTTTGCATGATTCTAGCAGACTTTTCACAGAGATTTATATTTCTTGATCCAAATATGATGTCATCCACATAGATTTGGACGAGAAACATGCCTTCAGCATCTTTGATCAAGAATAACGTCCTATCGATCTTTCATTTCCTGAATCCATTCTTCAGCAGAAACTGTGATAGCGTCACATACCAAGCTCTTGCGGCTTGCTTCAGACCATAGAGAGCTTTCTTTAATCTGTACAACTTGTTTCCGCGCTCGAACCCTGGAGGTTGCTCTACGTAGACTTCCTCAATTAATTCACCATTCAGGAATGCGCTCTTTGTAGGGTTTGAGTCTACGATCAACAACATGAGTTGTTATTCAATT
>JAPKLW010000032.1:674393-698991 GCA_026898455.1 Plectranthus barbatus | reverse complement strand
ATACAAACGCTTGATCAATTATGCTTTTCAGTATACATATCCCAACACTCTTAACGTCCTTCTGAAAGACTGTAAAACCATGATGGGCAGCATATGCTAGAAATAATCTGATTGCTTCTAGTCGAGCTACCAGAGCAAAGGTTTCGTCGAAGTCTATCCCTTCGCACTGTGAATATCCCTCAGAAATGAGTCTAGCTTTGTTGCGAACGACAAGTCCATTTTCGTCTCGCTTGTTCTTGAATACCCATTTGGTTCCTATCACTGATTGATGTGTCGGTTGATCGACGAGATCTCATACGTGATTCTTTATGAGCTCTGACAGTTCTTCCTGCATTGCGTTGATCCAATCAGCTGATTTAAGTGCATTTGTTACTCTGGTAGGATCTTCCTGTGATATAAAGCAGGCTAGCATGGTGTTGTGTCTGGTTCGGATTGGGTCTACAAGATCTCCTAAGATCGCTTCAATGGGATGATCTCTGGGTAGCCATTTTGGTCTTTGTAGTTCTTCTACTGGAATGGCTTGACTGCTGGAGTTCCGATAGATTCTTCTAAGACTGGTCCATCATCAAGCTGTAGATCTTCTAAGTTGTCTGCTACACTTGTTGGAGTGTCTTCTACTGAATGTCTATCTTCTGGCATATCATCTACTGAATTCCAGTTTCCTGATGCAGTACTCTTATCTCCAGCATTTTCTTCCTGGTTAACTTCAGCAGAGTTATCTTCAGCAATTCTCTCGCTATTTTGGGGACTCGCAGCAACCTCTTTACTTTGTTGATGAACTTCTTAAGTTCCCCCTTGACATGTAAGTTCTTCGAGAGAATTTAGGGTGGCCTCAGCTTTACAAGTTGCATCACATGCCATCTTGACTGTTGGTTGATCGGTCAAGATTTATGGTAGAGATGATGATTCACTCATTAACCTAGTCGGATCAATTGGTTCAACTTCGGAAGAATTCAAGCTCGAAGGTCCATTGACATCATTGGTTTCATAAGTCTCATCTCCTTGACTTCTCATGGTTTTGCGCACTCTATATCCCTTGTGAGATGTATGTCTGTATCCCAGACACACTCCTTCATAAGCTTTGAGAGAGAAAATATTTAACTTCGTCTTTCCATTATTATGGATATAACATTGTGAACCAAAAGCACGAAGTTGAGCTAAGGAAGGCTTACAACCAAGATATAGTTCGAAACCCTAGAATCTGAGAAAGAGATTAGTTACACATATTCAGAGTAATATTCGTCATAGAAAGATAAAACCTGAATTGCATAAAAACTTGGGTTGGAATGTCTTCCCACAAAACTTTATCTTCAAACATAAACTCTAAAACTCTTTGAATCTCTCAAAATCTGAAATCTGGAATAAAACATGCTTAAAACTCGATTTTACAAGGTTATTTATAGAGGTGGAGGTGTATCATAACAAATCTAGGGCTAAAGATATGAAAAATCTCGAATTCAGCCAATTTCCCGCGCCAGGAGGTCCGCGTCGATCGACGAGGCATCCCCGTCGATCGACGTGGCCTTCAATTCGCCATCGATAGATGCTGATTGGCGTCTGTCGACGCAGCTTCTCGCCCCTTCTGCGCGGTCTCACGGTTTTGGCCATAACTTCCTCTCCCGAACTCCGATTGACCCGATTCCAGTTGCGTTGGAAAGCTAACTCAAAGCATCATCCATTCCCATGCACCAATAGCCCGAATTCCTCTTGTGGAAAAACTCTTCACTGCTACTCTTACACATCACTGCTTTCGGAACGGTCTTCTCATGAGTTTAGGCCTAAAAACCTGCATAAACATCAAAACACACCTAAAACCACCTAATATTGACATCATGCATAAAATATATATATAAACTCAATAAAACTACATAAAATAATATAAAAATAATATAGATAAGTGAGTGAAATAATGAGCTTATCAAATCCCCCAAACTTGAACATTTGATTGTCCTCAATCAATAGGCAAGAAAGAAATCAAAAGATCAAGTGGTTAAAGTGCAATGCCTCACAAGATTCATCACAGTCAAGAACCAAGAGTCCACTACCCACAAGCAATTTGAAAGAGACAGAAAATTCATCAACCGTGGAAGAACTCACAGGAAGTGTATCGCTCAACTCTCAAGTGTTTAAGCTAAAGATGAAAGCACTCAAAAACATGTATGAAGAAATTTCTACCATAGGCTTGCAAATTTTCTAATATCTCCACTGCTAGAATGTGCACACAAGTCTAGAATCAAAAAGGGCTTTCATTAGGTTGTAATGTAGGCTTTTTCTAATAAGGTAGGGAAATATGGCCAAGTGACTAAATCAATTGAGTTCATGACTCTCAACATCTCCAACCACCATATATTATCATCCACCTCATCTCCTCATATACATCAACAAACTCCATATGCATTTTTTTTTTATATTGCTCATATTGAATCTCTTATGCTCTTTTCGATAACTTTGCATTCTTTTCTTTTCAGAGAGCTTATGAGAATTCTAATTATTTCTTTGAGCTTCTTTTTCACACATCTTTTCACCACTAATTTATCACATCTTATCACCAATTCACTAATCAATCCCCATACATACCACAACTTAAGACACGAGTGAGACAATACTTTTCTTAATCTCATAGACAAGGAAAGAAAAATTGTACAGGCTCAAAGTGGCTAACTAGGGAAAAATTTATTGTGAAGGGACAGTGTTTAGGATATTGGGTTATCAAAGATGGACTAAGATCATTTTCTCAACTTGTGCACACTATGCAGTCTCAACACAGAAAATAAGCAAGTTCTAGAGAAATCAAAACACACATGTGAATCTCACATCAAACGAAATAAAGGCTCAAATTCTCACACAAGGATTCAAAAATTTTCTTCCACAGTCAATTTCAAATCAGCTCAATCATCATGCAAGTATAAGTGTCAAATCAGTCCTATCATGCGGTATTCTACATTCATAGGCATCTAACCACAATCTCAATCAATTCAATACTCAACCCTCAATCAATTCTAATCTCACAATCTCGTTCAGGTTATCTCAAAACTCAAAAAATGTTCCCACAAAATAGCATAAAAATACAAAAAAT
The DNA here is from genome assembly GCA_026898455.1 of Plectranthus barbatus. Lineage (NCBI taxonomy): Eukaryota > Viridiplantae > Streptophyta > Magnoliopsida > Lamiales > Lamiaceae > Plectranthus > Plectranthus barbatus. The sequence goes on along the minus strand of JAPKLW010000032.1, from coordinate 695,915 downwards.
TAAAAACAAAAGCCAAAAAATTTAAAGACGGAAAGCATAATAAATAAAAGATAGGACGTTCCATCTCTTGTCCACATCCCCCCAAACTTATTTCCAACTCAAAGAGTGGAATAAGTTTGAAAATCAGACTAGAGAGGGAACGATACCTGGTAGTTGATCTTCAGACATCAACTTTTTTATCCCCCGGAGTCTTCAATCACCATCAGGGAGGTCGGGTCCAGGCAGGTCCTTTCGCGACCTCCTTTCCTTCTTTGTTCTTGATAACTTGTATCCCCCATTTCTTGGTGCCTTTCAATGTTCCCCCAATGGCGGACTTGTACTTCCGTAGAACTCGAAGTAATTTTTCCAACTTCCCATACCTAAGGTGTGCCGGAAACATCTTGAGTTTCAGAACCAGCAGATCAGAGTTAGATTGCAGTTTTCCCCGATTTACGTCGGTTGACATGGGTGAAACTGCCACAATCCCTTTTCTACGTCGCGCTGCTTCTGCCGATGAAAACTCCATCTCTGTCTTCCGTCGTGCGACGATCGACGTGACAGTAGAGTCGATCGACGAGGATCCTAAGGTTGCGTCGATCGACGAGGCTCCTTCGTCGATCGACGTGGGTGCTTTTCCACGTTTTCTTTTCTTTTTCTGGCTGCGTCGGCTTGACAACCGCTTCTGTTTGTTCTCTTTTTCATGTGTTATCCCCTCGGATACATCCAGCTTCATCACCCGATCCACGAGCTCATCGTCCGCCTTCTCCAAATCTGAAGACAAAAATAAAAAATATAGTAAGCGGTTCTCCAGAAAGTCCGAATCAGTTTTAAGAGAAGGAAAGGGAGAGGAAATCACCGGATTTGAACATTTGATCATGTGACACTCCTCCTGGAAACTCCCTTCATTACGTTTCTGCACTGCTTTGTAGATGGGGAAGGTGACCGACTCGTCATTAACTCGGAACGTCAGTTTGCCATCTCGAATGTCGATCAATGCCCCTCCGGTCTTCAGGAATGGTCTTCCTAGGATCAGAGGAATGTTTCGATCCTCCTCCATATCAAGCACCACAAAGTCGGCTGGAATAATAAAATCTTTTACCTCTACCAACACGTCTTCCACGATGCCTTTCGGGTAAGTGACTGATCGATCGACCATCTGAAGTCAGATCGTTGTGGGCTTGATGCTTCCGATCTTCAACCGCTTGAAGATTGACAGCGGCATCAAGTTTATGGATGCGCCGGAATCGCAAAGGACCTTTCCAAAGGTCTCTCCGCCAATGACGCAGGGGATCGTGAAGGATCCCGGGTCCTCTCTCTTCAGCGGCATCTTCTTTTGGATAATCGCGTTGCATTCCTCGAACAAGTTGACCCTTTCGTGCTCCATGAAGAGTCTTTTCTGAGAGACCATGTCCTTCAGAAACTTGATGTACCCGGGCATCTCACGCAATGCTTCTACCAGCGGAATGTTGATTTGCACCTTCTTCATGTTCTCCAAGAAGCGTGCATACCTCTCGTTCATCTTTGCTTTAGCAAAACGCTGCGGGAACGGCAGGGGAGGCTTATACATAGGTAGCTCGACAAGAGTGGGCATCGATCAACGTGAGGTCTCGTCGATCGACGTGGCCTTTGGATTGGCATCGATCGACGGCAAACCTCCGTTGATCGACGGGGCTGCGTCAGCGACTGCTTCTTTTTCTTTCTCGGCTTCTCCTTCATCTCGGGTGTCTGTCCCTGCTTGCTTTGGCCCTTCATAGGATTTTCCCCCTCTTAGAGTGATGGCATTCACTTGGTTCCTCTGATTCTGGTTCTTGGGGTTCATCTGAGTGTTGCTAGGCGATTGCCCGGGTTTGTGCTGGGCTTCGAGGGCTTTGGTAATCTGAATGACCTGAGTCTCTATGATCTGTACGTGTTTCTCGACTTGGTCCACCTTGGTATCCACGGCTGCAATTTTGTTGCTTCAACTTGGCTACAGTATCAGTAGAACCTTCTATAAACTTGGCCAAAATCTCCTCGAGATTTGGCTTCTTCTTCTCCACTATTTCTCCATCTTGCACTGCAAACCCGGGTGGTGGTTGCTCAGCTGCTTGGGGGTTTGCGTAGGAAAATCCAGGATGGTTCCTCGCGTGATTGAAAGTGTAGGGCTGGTTGTGCTGCTGATATCCTCCACGGTAGTTGTCTTGATAACCGCCCCTTTGAATGAAATTTACAGCGGAAGATTCCCCCTCAGACGGAGCTTGCACTGGCTCTACTGCAGCAACTGTTTTTTCCTGCTTCAGTGCAGCGAAATCTTCTCTGAGCTTTTTCAGCTCGGCTGCCAAATCGGGTTGCTCGGCAACTTTTTCCACCACTTTCTCCTTCTCGATCGCCATCACAGGCCGAGTTCGACTTGAGGACCACCGTTGAGTGTTGTTGGCCATCTTTTGGAAGAATTCCATGGCCTTCTTTCCACTTTTCGTCATGATTGTGTCTCCTAGTGTGGTGTCCAACAACTTGGTTGTCTTATCATTGAGCCCTTCATAGAATACTTCGGCTTGTTCTCCTGGCGGAAAACCATGTCCGGGACAAGCTCTTAGCAACTCCTTGAATCGATCCCACGTCTCACTGAAGCTCTCGTCAGGCCTTTGAGCGAATCTGATGATTTCTTTCCTTCTCTGCCTGATGACATTCGGAGGGAAGAAGTTTTCCAGGAATTCATTCCTCAATTCGGTCCACGTGCCTATGCTTCCTTTGTACAGTGCGGTGAACCATGACTGTGCCTTATCCCTCAGAGAGAATGCGAACAGACGCATTCGGATAGCACTCTTGTTGACTCCTCCAATCTTGACAGTGTTGCAGAGCATCAGGAACTTATCCAGATGTACATAAGGGTCCTCAGTAGCCCTTCCTCCGAATTGATTTTGTTGCACCATCTGCACTAATCCGGTCTTTAGCTCAAAATTGTTGGCATTGATGCCAATCCTGAAGTCTGTCTCCCTGAATCGAGGTTTGTACCGGTTCTGCATGGCTTCCTCTTTTTCCTCATCGTCGGATTCCTCTGGAGGATCCTGATTGTCGTCCTCTTCATCGTCGGGCATGTCCTCAAACAGTGGGTTATGTCGAAGATCCCTTCCATTCGGATTGTTCCCCTCGAGGTCTCTTTCCAGATGGTATTGTTGGATTTGTGCTCTCATAGCTTGGACTTCTTGGAGAAGCATAGCCTGCTCCTCTGCAGTTAGCACTGGTGGAGGCGGTGGTACGTTATCTTCCATTGTGTGATTGCTTGAGCTTTCCTGAGCACGCTTATTCCTTCGGATCTTTCTGCAAGTAGCTTCAATGTTCGGGTAGTAATACACCGGGTCCTTTCCTCTGGCTCTTGTACTCATGCACTACCTGTACAGCAAAGGAGGTAGTGAGGTAAAACTGGAAAATAAAAGAAACGAACTGAAATAAACAACTGAGCCTCTGAAACGACAAAGGCGTAGATCGACGAGAAGAAGCGTCGATCGACGGAAAGAAAATGACTTCGTCGATCGACGCTAACTAGCGTCGATCGACGGATAATGCGAAAATGCGAGAAAATAATTTCAGAAAGTACGAAAATTACAGTCTAAATCAGTATTTCAATCACAGACTTAATAGTAAGATTAATTCTGTTCACTCCCCGGCAACGGCGCCAATTTGATCACTTAAATTTCTACAGATTAATTATAGAAATAGTGGCAAACAAATTTGTAAACCCTAAGGTTATCGATCCAGGGGAATGAAACAATGAAAAATCCTTAAGTACTAAGTCAAGCGTTCTTGAAAATACTGGTTAGGAAAATCAGATAAAAAGTTTTGGTTGTTTTGAAAATTGCAATACTTGCTAATGAAAATTAAACAGGAAATTAAAAGGCTTTTGAATTCAAATAAGAGAAGCACAGATTCTAGGGATATCTACCTATCAAGTATGACATGGATGAATGAATTGATTAACTCCCAATTTTAATTCCTCTTTGTAGTGAAACATCAGAAAAATATTATGAACTTTTTTGTTTGACAATTCATAAAGTAGATTAATTAATTACCTATCTCCGCTCGGTCTCAAGATAAATTAACTAACTCCAAAGATCTACAAATTTATTCCTACAATCAATCTCCTTCAGTTACGACAAGAAATCAGATTATATTGTGAAAATCTCTTTCCATTGAAAACTATCACAGTTACGTTTCAAGTAATCAACTAGATAATCCTAAGATGTGGCCAACAAACTCAAGATTATGAATAAACACAGATCTCACAAACTACGAAAGGAAAGGGAAAATTATTCAATTAATCACAACATGTATACATTGATAGTTCGAAACCCTAGAATCTGAGAAAGAGATTAGTTACACATATTCAGAGTAATATTCATCATAGAAAGATAAAACCTGAATTGCATAAAAACTTGGGTTGGAATGTCTTCCCACAAAACTCTATCTTCAAACATAAACTCTAAAACTCTTTGAATCTCTCAAAATCTGAAATCTGGAATAAAACATGCTTAAAACTCGATTTTACAAGGTTATTTATAGAGGTGGAGGTGTATCATATCAAATCTAGGGCTAAAGATATGAAAAATCTCGAATTCAGCCAATTTCCCGCACCAGGAGGTCCGCGTCGATCGACGAGGCATCCCCGTCGATCAACGTGGCCTTCAATTCGCCGTCGATAGATGCTGATTGGCGTCTGTCGACGTAGTTTCTCGCCCCTTCTGCGCGGTCTCACGGTTTTGGCCATAACTTCCTCTCTCGAACTCCGATTGACCCGATTCCAGTTGCGTTGGAAAGCTAACTCAAAGCATCATCCATTGCCATGCACCAATAGCCCGAATTCCTCTTGTGGAAAAACTCTTCACTGCTACTCTTACACGTCACTGCTTTCGGAACGGTCTTCTCATGAGTTTAGGCCTAAAAACCTGCATAAACATCAAAACACACCTAAAACCACCTAATATTGACATCATGCATAAAATATATATATAAACTCAATAAGACTACATAAAATAATATAAAAATAATATAGATAAGTGAGTGAAATAATGAGCTTATCAATCTCTTTTATTCTTGAAGACACACTTAGTACAAATCACAGACTGATGTGTAGGTCGATCCACCAGATACCACACATTGTTGCGAGTGAACTGCTTTAGTTTTTCCTGCATCGCATTTAACCTATCTGTTGATTTAAGAGCTTTTGTGATCTTCACTGGTTTGATCTGAGTTAAGAAGCAAGTCATCAATGCTGCCCCTTGTCTGGTTCGAACAAGATTTCCAATTTCATTGAGAATTGCTTCTTTGGGATGATCTCTTAGCCAACTTGGCTTCCTCACAAGTACGGTTTCAGCACGGGCAGCTGGATCTTCAGAAAATGTAGGATGTTCCCCTAGGGATAGTTCACTTCTAGATTTTTTAACTATTTCTTCTTCTCTTTCAGAAACTTTTTCGTCTCCTTGATCCGAAGTGGCTTCACTTCCTTGTTCTGGAACTGCATCCTGATCAGCATCTTAATTCTGAATTGGAGCTGGCTCGTCAACTAAGTCTGCTTCCTTGGTATCCTCAAGGTTGACTTCCTTGGGGTCAGCATGCTCTACTTTCAAAACCGTTCTTTGTGCTTCAGGGGGCTTCTTTTCATCTGGATCTTCTATGATTATGATCTTCAAGGCCTAAGCGATGACATTTGCATCATCGGCCCTCTCTACTGCTTTGGGTTTAGTCGAGGCAACCGGAGTCTCAGAGTTATCATTCATAGATCTAATCAGAGGAACTGTCTGATTATGATCAAGACCATTTTTATGTTCCTCATTGACATCCATGATCTCATGATTCTCCAGAATCAGTTCTTGAAGTGTCCTGCGCACTAAAGTAGCTTCATAAAAAACAACATGACATGTTATTTCCACAAGCTGGGTAGTCTGGTTGAATACCCTATATCCCTTATATGAAGGATGTCCATACCCGAGGAACACTCCTTCATCAGCCTTAGGGCTGAAGGTATTCAACTTAAACTTCCCATTATTGTGAATATAACATGGTGAATCGAAAGCACGAAAATGAGCTATAGAAGGTTTACGACCATTGTAGATCTCGTAGGGAGTCTTGTGCAGCTGCGTGTTGAATGCACTTCTGTTCTGTGTATAGCAGGATGTCATCAAGGCTTCTCCCCAAAATTATTTTCCAATGTTTGTTTCGGCCATCATAGTTCTCACTGCTTCTTTGAGTGTTCTGTTCCTTCGCTCAGCAAAACCATTTTGTTGAGGAGTTCTTGGGGCAGACTTCTCATGTCCAATTTCAATCTCAGCACAGAAGTCCAAAAGTGGTCCATTGAAAAATTATGTCCCATGGTCTGATCTTATCCTCTTAACTTTCACTCATTTGTCATTCTGAAGACGGTTGATCAGTTCTGGTAGAAGAATTTTGACTTTATCCTTGGATTTGAGCAGCACCATCCATGTATATCTTGAGTAGTCGTCAACAACCACTAATGTATATCTTCGTTTTCCAATTGTGGGTGGGGTGATTGGACTAAATAAATCCATGTGGAGCAGTTCCAAGATCCTCTCTGTGCTCGTTGTGATTGGCCTGATCTTGAAGGAGGCTTTCGTCTATTTTCCGAACTGACATGCTTTACATACTCCTTCTTTCTGGAACTTCTTATGTGGCAGTCCTTCAACTAGATTATGCTTCGCCAGATGTCGGATCGAGTTGAAGTTCAGATGGTTAAGTCTCTTGTGCCACAGCCAGTTTATGCCTTCTGAGGATTTGAGTGCTATGAGGCATGTCCCTCTTTTTCCACTGGACCAGTCTACATTGTATAAACCTCCTCTTTTGATTCCTCTGATTATGATTTTGTGTGTCACTTTGTCTATTATTTATTATTTGGCATTCTGATTCTTCAAATCTGACAATATAGCCACTTTCACTCAGTTGACTTATACTGAGAAGATTGTGCTTCAGATTTGTGACTAAGGATACATTCTGAATGATGATTCTGTTGTATTCCACGTATCCTTTCCCAATCACTTGTCCCGTGGCCTTGTTCCCGAAACTGACTGATGCTCTTTCATACAATTCAAGGTTCTTGATCAATTTCTTTTCTCCTATCATGTGAGCCAAGCATCCGCTATCTAATTTCCAGGTCGTTGTCTTCTTCAGCGAACTCGTACCCTTCAACACAGAAAATTTATTTAGGTCCCCGTATCCTTTCGGGTCCTACAAGGTCAGTCATATGGATCCAACCTTTTGGTATCCACACTTGTTTCACTCTTACAGTTCGTGAAACTAAATTACCCTTCTGTGTTTGATCAGCCTTTCTTCTAACAAGGTGTGTGCTGGTTGAATGCATGTTGTTTAAAAATGTAGTGTGTTAACTCTTCCTTTAGCGACTGTTCTGGAAAGAGTAGCGAGAAACTGTTCTCGAGTGAGTAGCCATCACAGTCTTTGGAGTATAAAATTGTCTAGACTCTGGCCTCGAATAGGTGTTCCTCCTACTCGGATAATAAGTATGATGAACCGGAGTTCTATCATAACTTCTCAGATTAATTTTTGATTGTTGAACTGACTTCTATGTAATATTACCATGTTGCATAGTCGTTCTCGTTGGTAAAAATGGATTCCTTGCATAGGGAACATTACGCTTATCCAGTTTTGAAGGAAGGTCAGTTTTCCTCTCGACAATTTGCTTATGCAGTTTTTCAACTATGTTAGCATTCTGTTGAGATGCCAGTTTTGGGTCTATTTTTGACCAGCATTTGGTCTTGACATTCCGATTTACTGGCTTCTTGGAATTTACCTTACCCTTTTCCAACATAATACCTTAACTGATTTTCGCTTTGACAAAGCCTAAATGAGTTTTCTCAGTTCCTGAAATGGATTCATGATTGCTCAAGATTTCCTTTTCATTATGGCATTCCATAAATCCATGTCCGAATTTATCGGATGAAGGTCTTTGAACACTCAAAATCTCATTCAAAGTTCTTGAGCTCCTTTTAAAAGAACAATCACACTTAACAGGCTCAAGTGTCTTTAGAGAATCACGTTCTTTTGATACATTTTCAAAGTCTTCGAAAAGTTTAACATGTTCTTTTCTTAAATAATTTAGTTCCTCACTAAGTGACCTCGTTCTTTCGACTTCATTGGTCAAAACTGAAATTTCTGATTTCAGTAAGACATTTTCACTAATTAATGTATCCTTAATTTCATGAAATTTCTCAAATTCTTTAATAATTTTCTCAAGTGAAATGTCCTCTGAGCTTGAGTGACATGTTTCAGAATTGACATCAAAGCATAAAGATACACTAGATGAGGACAGATTAGTTGTTACCAGTATTTCGTGATTTGAAGCGTTTTCCCCTTCCTCGATAACATCTCCATCAATGGCTGCCATGAAAGCAAGAAATGCTTCCTCATCATTTTCATCTTTAGACGTGTAGTAACCATCGCCATGGTCTGGTATGTTTGGGACTTCGGTTCTTGTGAGCATTGCTTGTGCAACAGCTTTGGATGTTCTTCTTTCAAACATCTTCTTCAATCTGTCTCTCTCCTCCTGAGAGACTTGAGGGCATTCATATTTCAGGTGATCTGGAGAGTTGCACTCGTAGCATGTGCGTGGCTCTCTCTTGATGAACCTTTGCTCACTGGACTGAGCTTCCTTTTCTTTCCCTTTTGCTTTCTTGAGGAGTATGGTCAGGTTCCTTAACTGTTCTTCCAGTTTGGCAACTGACAGTTCAGTTTCCTTCTTCTAAAAAGTGCTGGAGAATCCTTCACTGGTGAAGATTGATAGGCAGTTTTCTCGAAGTGAACTGGCCTTTTTGAACGCCTTTGAAAGTCTCTCTTTACGAAGAAGGCTGCATCGCCATTGGCTGCTGAACTTGGGGTTCTAACAGCTTCATTACTGTTCACCATTTGGATATCCCATACATGGGCTTGAAGTTCGGCGAACAATTCTTAGGTGGTCATCTTGGAGAGATCCATTGTCTTTAAACTGGTGGTTTTGACGAACCAATCTTCTTTCGGCAGTCTTAAAGAATTTTGGCATTTATATCGGCCACCTTCTCTTCTCTTCCAAGACTCTTCATTTCGCTGACGATTGTATTGAACCTTGCTTCCATCGACTTGATTGTCTAACCAGGTAACATCTGGAAGGATTCATATTTCTCCATTACGACCTGCTTCTTGTTGCGCTTCATCGCCTCTGTTTTCTTCGTGAGATCTTTGATCCAATCCCACCGTGCCTTGGTCGTGTTGTTCTCCATGGCTGCGTCCATGAGAGAATCTAAGAGGGATTGTATAATCATTTCTTGCACAATGAGATCAACCGGATGGCGTTTCTTGTCCTCAAGTGTCCAGTTCTCCATAGGTTTGTCTATCATTTCAACGCCGCCTGGAGCATCTCCTACGGCGAGATTGACTTTAGGAATCTGGATCTTCAGAGGTCCATTCTTTTGAACCTCATCAATCTTTGGATGTTGAGCTCTCAGCTGAATGAGACACCTCTTCTTCCATACTTCGAACTTCTCTGGATTGTACTTGGGAAGACTTGGATAACTCATCCTTACCTTCTCGCTAATCACACTAAAAAAACAGTTAGAGTGTAAGGAAGTATGGATCCAGTCTTAAGCGACTCAAAACAGGACAATCTAGAAAGACCGACCTGCGCTGATACCACTTGTTGGTCCCTGATCAGAGTACGTGTAATGTGCAGCAGAAGTATTAATGCAGCTAAATACACTCTAATTACGAGCATATTAGTTTCTAATCAACACAGTTTTTGCTTAGCAGTTTTAGTAAACCCAGTTTATGTTAGCCAGCAGATTAGGTTAACAGTTTTACAGGTACGAGCAGTTAACAGTTTATACACTTCAACACTTACAAGATAAGTGTTGAAGGTTTCAAGATATAATTGAAAATTGTAAAGTGCGTAAAGTAAGTACAGCTATAAACGACATATGATATTTATAGTGGTTCGGAGCCTTAAATCTTACGTCCACTCTTCGGATATATAATTCGGTAATTCACTAAGTTATAAAGATACAATCCTCACGATCTATAGCTAGTTGTTGTAGAAACCTCTGTCCACGGCAAAATGGATCACTCGCCCCCGCAGTTGTACTTCACTCCTTCTTCAGTTTGTCAAAGGCTCTACGTCTTCTCTGTGGACCGGCTCGAAGTTGGACTGAGGACAAATCTCCCTTTTCCTTCTCCGGTAAGTTTGGATGGTTGAGTTCTTCCCAGAAAGTACACAGTTTGGAAGTTTCCCGTAATAACCTTCTCTTCATTTGCAAGAGAAGGTAGATGTGTTCTTACTCGAAAAGTAAGAAAACCAAGAAAGTAGATTAAGTCCGCTGACATAATCCTCGTGTACCCAAGGTCACACGGTGAATCTTGAAGGACTCTTAGAGCAGTAAATGCCTCGTGTTCAATAAATGAACCACATAGTTAATGTCTTATTGCTTGAGAGTGTTAAATGCTTTGAGCGCTAATTTTTGCAGATAGGCAAGAATATATGTGTCGAGATTCAAAGATGCAAAGATTTTTTTGTCTCTGTTGTTCCTGCTATTTATAGGTGAGAAACCAGAAAATAGCCGGTAGAGACATTGAGAAGGATGTCCAATCATAGTTTATCCTTCTCTGAAAATGTCGCTTGCCTCTCTGCTTTTTCTGCTACAACGTCCTGCTTTTTTGAGCAGTTTGTAATTGTTGTGTCAGACGTCCAACAACGTTGTACGCCAATCGCAGCTGAGTATCTGTCTGTCTTTTATCATTGACTTCTTTGAATTTCTCTTGCGATTTGTTCAACATCTTGCTATGTACGCATTCCTTGACGCAAAACTGTCTTGGTCTAAAACTGTGAGCGCCTCTCAACAGTTTCTATGTGAAGACTATGTCCACAGTTTTTTGAATGTCTAAGCCTTGACAGGACAAACTATCTGCGCAATTTTTGTGACCTTTGCTCTGCTTTGCTTGTCTTCGTCTTTTATGTTTGACAGTTATCTCGTCTGAACGGTGACTTCTTCAAAACTGTTCCACAGTTTTGATGGTTTCCTTCTTCCTAAAATATTACAACTCAATCATCCTATACAAGGATTACATGATGTAATAACTCTAAGGCCTAGACTTTGGTATATAGTTTTGACACATCAAAACATCAAATTAAGGTGGGATTTCTACATCAATACCTAACAGCTAGTCTGTAAAGACCAACCACTCTGATACCACTTGTTGGTCCCCGATCAAAGTGTTTTATATGCAGCGGAAGTATTAATATGATCTTGCACTTATCTTACTAAGGTCTCGACTTAGCAAGTGTTTATCAAATGTGTTTAGGCTCAATTATTCTTTAAGTCAAATTGGAGTTTATACTACAACACTTGATGTGTTGAGTTTCAAATATATGTAAGTGCAAATGTAACGAAATGAAGCAGCTTGAGTACAAGGTTAGACCTTATCTCTAACGTTGAGCAGCTTCTTCGTCTGGTCAGCGCGCACATTCAAGCACCTTCGTCTTCAATCTTCAACCGATGTCGCTCCGTAGAGTGAGGAAAAATCTCTCTTCTCCTTGGACGTCGACTGTTGGGAGTTTTATAGTTCTTCCCAGAACCTAACCTTGTGTTGGCGTTACCCGTAAGAATTACGCTTGCAGAGCAATTGTGACTGCTAGATTCTTCCCTGAGTAGAAAGAATCCTAAAATAACCTTGGCAGCTTAACTTCGTAGGTCTCGAGCTTCAGATATGATAGCTTGTGGGAAAGCTTCAATCAAGCACTAGCTCGGATGAGTTCGAGTAATGTAGAGAGTGTATTTTTTCTCTTCTTGTTATCTATGTATGTAGAAATTCGCGAACCTTTGAATCAGTTCAGGATGACACCTATTTATAGGTGAGGATTCAAATAGCTGTTTGAATCCTATCCGTTAGACTCAAAGGCATTGCTAGCCTATCTGTGTTCTTCCTTTTTATGCAGTGGACAAAGACTCTTCAAGTCTCCTTGTCTCCGATTGACATAGCTTCTATTTGTAGTCATCTCTGTCAGAACGAATCTTTCTGGTATCTTAGCAGTCTTGTGCTAAGATCTTCTAGTTCATCTGGAGTTACTTCTTCAGCATTCTTGTAGCATTCCTCCGTATTGCTAGCCTTTGTTTTCTTCTTTAGTAGTCTTCAGCACATCAAGTCTGCTGACTTCTTTCAGCATTCTTGATTCTTCTTCTTTTCTAATTCTATTACAACTCGAGTATAATTTCCTATAATAGACTTTTTACAATTGACTCGATACTGAGTTGCTAGAGCTTTGATGCACCAAAACATATCAAACCATGATTATGAATCATTTACACAGAAAGGATTTAAAATGTCTAACAGTATTCCTAACAGTCAACTCTATATTTTACTCTATAAATAATATTTTATTTTGATTCTTCTACTTTTTATTTAATTTTCTTAATCAAATTATTATATCATATTTTCACTTATATATTAGTATTTATATTCATATTTTTAATTGTCTAGTTCCAAATTAAAAATTAACAGTTATATTTAAATAAATTATTTTACAAAATTATAAATGAGATCACAACATATTATTCTTATGCATTTGAATATTAAAATTACAAGCAAAAACAAAATATAAGATACAAGTAAAGAAAAAAAAAGGACTTTTTAAAATTTAAAAAAAGAAGAAAAAAATGCAATTTGGTTAATAGTTCAACCTAAAAGATGGAGGTGAACTATTCATATTATGTCAAAATAAGAATGCAAATAGCAAAATAAGGATATTGCTAGACTTAATTTTTACTCCATTTTGCCATCAAATTGCATTTTGCTAGAGATTGTCTCATAAATGAGCATAAATGATTCTGAAATGTGAAATTACTACTTGAAAAGTGAGGGTAATATTGCAAAAATAATCATTTCTTGAATTGTTATATGCAATTTAAGAATTTTATTTAATCAAATTGATCATTAAAAATTTTGACTCTATAAATATTTCTTTCTTTTATGAGAGGGATGATATTTGATAAGTCATTTCTTCTTTCTCAGAGGGAAGAAAAAAAAAACAAAGGTGGGAAGACTATAAAACGTTAGGAGAGATGGTGGATTCCACAGAAAAAACGACAGTTTCTCACTCTAAGAATCTATACTGTTCCATATCTAATTGATGGGTTCAAACGATGGCGATGGCTCCTCACACTTCCTCCAAAACGTCGTCGTAATGCGCCACGGTGACAGGCTCGACAACGTCCTTCCTCTCTGGGCGGCGTCCGCCCCACGCCCCTGGGATCCCCCGCTCGCCGATGACGGCCGCGTCAGGGCCTTCACCACCGGCGATAAGCTCAGAAAGCAGCTTGGTTTCCCGATCCACCGAGTTTTCGTTTCTCCTTTTCTCCGTTGCCTCCAGACCGCCGCCGAAGCCGTGTCGGCGCTCTGCGCCGTCGATAAGAAATCCGACGATCCCTATGACTTGTCCTCCAACGCTGTTGTTATTGACCCCTCCAAAATCAAGGTCAGCTGTTTTTTTTCTTTTTTGTTTTTAGGTGCATGAAAATGAATAGGCATTGGTTTGAATCTCAATCTCTTTTTACCTGTAGTTTCAACTGTTACTTTGATTTTGATTCTGGCTTTTGGGATAACTGAATTCAGGTGCATGATAGATGAAGTTTTAGATTTGATTCAATCTCATATTGAACATCTTAGTTTGTATTTGATCTGTTAAACAAGATTTTTGTGAATATTTAGCAGTGAGGTTAATGGCTAGTGGAAATGATTATCCAATTCCATTTTGTAAGAAATTCTATTCAAGCTGATAACATCAATCACAATCATACATCATTTTCTGCATTAAATATTTTTTATGCTAATCACAAATTCACAACAGGCCCTACCATATGAATTGAAAGAAGCCAACATCTTTGTAATTTTCTGAAATCCAAAAGGTCAAATCATCATGCATCCTAACTATTATGCATATGTTTCAGGTCTCTGTGGAGTATGGACTGTCTGAGATGATGAACTCTTTAGCCATCCGATCAAACGTAGCTCCTAAGGATGGGGTTTTTAGTTTCGATATCTCACAGTGTAAATCTGTATTACCTGCTGGAACTATTGATAATGCTGCTGAAATGTTGTATAAGGAGGTAGTGTTTTAATTCCAATGCTCTCATTATATTAACCTGTTGACTGTAGTAGTTTAATTACGTTTGCTAAAAACTTTGGGTTTGCCTGTGAATGCAGCTGCCGATATGGGAAGAGATGTTAGAAGTTGCTAGAGCTAGATATCTTCACGTGATCAAGAGTCTTGCTGACAAATATCCATCAGAGAACTTGTTGCTAGTGACACACGGTAAAAAATTTCGAAGTAATCTAGCAGCAGAAACACTGTCATGATATGATACTCACATCATCACTGCAGTAGCTTTTCTTGATGATCTAATCACTCAAGGAAACGGTCTCCTTTCAGGGGAAGGAGTTGGATCCGCTGTTTCAGGATGCTTCGATGATGTTGTGGTGACTGAAGTCGAGTACTGTGCGTATACGATATTGCAGAGAGCTGTTGTTTTCAGTGAAAACAAGTCGTTTACTGCTGAAGACTTTGTTGGATCTCTTAGAGATCGAGTTGGTGTCCAGATAATGACAGCTCAAGAATCCTATTGAATAGTATTGTCCATTTTTTTTGTGTTTTATCTTTCCTTCTATTCTGTTGGGCATCTTGTGCATGAAATGAACTTCACCTTTCTGCCATTGCAGCAATGACGATTTGATTTATTGAATCAATGGTAAGCATTGTTTCCATCTTCTTTAAACATTGGCTTTTACATTTCTTGGAGTTGAACAGGAACCAAAATAATATGAAAGAGGAAACCAAAATAATATGAAAGATTTCCTCTGCAGGAAATCTCTGTCACAGAGAAACAACATCATTGGCAGATATGTAACACAAGATAGTTTCAGTCCCTTAAAACTTTTAGGAAATAACATTAGAATGTTAGATCAATACAAATAGAGAAGCCATGGCTTAAGTCTTTTTAAACAAACAACATCAGTGCTAGATTTGGTGGATGATGATGGAGTGAATGTCAGTAGAATCCTTGCAAGTCTCTTCTCCCTGCAGCTCCAGAAATTCTTGTTGGTGTTTATCTGTTCTTTCCGGCAAATACATTGCGATCTTTGCCTATTTGTTCCCGAATTGTGTTTGCAGATCAATCACCGTTCTGTCCTCCTCCACCAAAAACTTCACCCCCTGCACCAACACAAACACTTTCACGTAAATATCTCAACCAAAATCAACAATCCTAAACAAAAATTTGCAATGATATAACCTAGAAGTCTAAAATTCAATTATGTGAAAATTAATAATAATAAAAGCTCAAAAATCTCTACATTTGCAAGAACACACACTAGAGGGACGGGGGTAGTTAGTTACGTCTAAGACTTTGGCGGAGTTTGTTTACCCAGCAGAGGCGGTAGGACTTGCTGGTGTGGCGGAGGAAGCCTTTGATTCTAATGGAGCACCAATATCTGGGGCCTTATTTGTTGACATGTTTAATGAGCAATGGGTCTTCCTCCACTTCCCATGTCCCTTTCTTTATATCTGCCATTTCATGGTTGTTTTCTATTCGGTTCTCAGTCCTACCGGTGTGGCGGAGGAAGCCTTTGAATAGAATGGAGCACCAATATCTAGGGCCTTATTTGTTGACATGATTAATGAGCAATGAGTCTTCGTCCACTTCCCATGTCCCTTTCTTTATATGTGTCGTTTCATGGTTGTTTTTTGTTCGGTTCTCAAGGCTTTGTATCTGTAATAATTCAAACCTCAACAATTTGGTACCCCTCCATGGGGCTCTTGCAACCATAACCCTTATTTTGCAGGAAAATGGCTGGAAACGACTCTTCCAATGCGAAAAATTAGGCTCCTGAACTATAGGATATCATCCAAAATATAAATGTGACCAAGATCCATATTCCTATCTTCCCGCCACCTCATCCATCAGTCTTGTCGGACCCTTCGGTCATGCGCATGATGGAGCAGATGAAAGTGAAGTACGAGGAAATGACTTCAACGAATAAGAGGCTAGAGGCCTTACTAAAGACCAATCAGAGACTCCAAGAGAAGAGCTTACAAGAGCGGTTGCAACCTACATCTACTCGACCAGATATCTTTGAGCTCAACAGTTCAGAGCATAGATTACTTATACGACCGAGAAATCTCGCGGAGAACCTAGACTAGAACATGGAAGAGATGCCCCCACACATTTACAAATGGGGCACTCGACCTTGTAGATCAAAGACCAAGACTTGCAAATGGAGCAAACCCCGACATTGGTGTTGTGACCGAGATGATATCCACCGCCTTCTACACTAAAGAAAACAAGCTAGAGCAAAAGTTAGGGCAATACAACTCACTGCTAGCTCGAGTCCCCGACATGTCCACTCCCGAAAGGGCCATACCCAAAGTCATCTTCGCCAAATATCCCCTCTCTAGACGGAGATGCCAACACGGTTTACCCAGCCAACCTTCATCCTATATGAGGGGATGATTGAAATGTAGAGCCACATAGGGCTCTACAAGCAGAAGATGTTCATGGCATCTATTCTGATTGCTCTCCCACAAGCATTTATGTGCTAAGTCTCACTCGCCTAACCTTACAGTGGTTTTTGAACCTTCCTCGAGAAAGAATATTATCTTTCAAAAAATCTATTAGATGTTCACGAGGTTCCACTCGAGCAGCACATGCCTCGATGTTAAGAACAAAATTGAAGATAAAAACTCAAACGAAATCACCGTTTGCCAATAGCCGCCAGGCTCCTAACTTTTTATTTCTTAATAATACTCATGATTACCCTACTACACCCTAAATAACTTAAACACTTTCCGAACATAGAATCCAATAATAATTAAAGCAATAACCACGCCTACGGATGTAGGCTAATCCCGTCCCCGTCACCGATAAATAAGTAATGGTCTGGGTTCCTGCTCTTGATCCTCTGTCTATGGCTCCATCAGCGGCTGATCCATATCAATTCCTCCCCCTGCAAACCAACCTTGTCCCCAAGGTTGAAGTCTAGGAATCGCCTTCTGAAAATATCTTCATCCAACCAAGTTGCTTCATCTTCCGAATGGCCATTCCATTTAACTAAAATTTGCTTCATCTTCCCGCACATCTCTGCGAGCTAAAATAAACTCCGGTTCAAACACTGTGCTCATTGGAAGCTCTAAACTCTTCGACAAATCAAGCTCCACTGGATGGTCTCCAACAACACGCCTCAATTGCGACACATGAAAAACCGGGTGAATCCGACTGGATGCAGGTAAAGATAACCTGTAAGCGGCTGCTCCAATTCACTTTTCCACTACAAAAGGACCATAAAACTTGGCAATTAGTTTGTGGTGTCCCGGCTACGCCAATGATTTCCGCCGGTGAAGGCGAACCTTCAGGAAAACTCTCTCTCCCAACGCAAACTCCACCTTCCTCCTTTGTATGTTGGCTTGTTTAATCATTTGTTGTTGCGACTTTCCAGATTCTCCTTTAGCCTGTGCAACAACACCTCCCGATTTTCTAATATTTCCGTCACCACTGCCACACGACACTCGCTTGGTAAGAACCACCGAATATAAGGAGGTCTTCTTCCATAGACTACTTCAAAGGGAGTCATTCCTGCGGTTGTTTGGGAAGCTGTATTGTACCAAAACATAGCCCATGGAAGCTAGTGCATCCAATGCTTCGGCTCCTCATACGTGAAACAACATAGGTACAACTATAGCACACGATTCAACACCTATGTTTGGTAATCAGTTTTTGAATGATAAGCCGAACTAAATTTCAGCTGAGTTCCCGATAGCAAAAATAATTCTTTCCAAAAGGTACTCATAACTATGGGATCTTAATCACTCACAATAGTCTTGGGAATCCCGTGCAGTCGAACCACCTCCCTATCAAAAACCTCCGCCACCCCCCTCACATTTGTTGGCATTTTTAAAGCCACAAAATGTCCTTACTTTGACAACCGATCCACCACCACCATAACTGATGTATGAAAATAGGATTTAGGAAGACAAGTAATAAAATCCATGGAAATGTCTTCCCAATCAAATCCGGAATTGGCAAAGGTTGTAGTAACCCACCTGGTAACATTGCCTCATATTTAGCTTTCTGGCATTCCAAACACTTTGATACATACTCCTTTACCCTTCAGAACATACTTTTCCAGTATACACTCATAGCTAAGCGTTTGTAGGTATGCAGAGCCCCCGCATGTCCGCCTATAGGAGTGTTATGAAATTCATGCAAGAGACGAGGAATCCACACCGAATCTACAACTAAAACTAACCTACCTTTATAGAATAATTTCCCTACCTGCAATTCAAATCCAATTCTGCTTCCCGGCTAGTCATGTAAAACCTGCACAATTCCTTTGATAAACACATCCTTCTTCTGCTCCTCCAACACATTATTTAATCTAACCCAATCAGAAAAACTAATTGTAGCCAAGAAACCCGTCTCACCTCGTCTTGAAAGTGCATCAGCCGCTGCATTAGAAACCCCAGTCTTATACTCAATCTCAAAATCATATCCCAATAATTTAGCCACCCAAATTTGTTGAGAAGGTGTAGCGATCTTCTGCCACAAGAGATGTTTCAGACTCCTATGATCTGTTCGTACCACAAACTTTCTCCCCATTAGATAAGGCCTCCAGTGTTGAATTGCAAGGACGAGGCCCATCATTTTGCTCTCATAAGATTTTTTTGTGAGGGTTCGATCAGCTAAAGGTTTGCTAAAATTAGCAATTTGTCGGCGCTCTTGCATTAATACCGCACCAATCCCGATCCCGGATGCATCGCACTCAATAATAGACGGTTTATCAAACTAGGGCATAGCTAACACCGGTGCTTAAGATAACGCTCGTTCGAGGCCTGTAAAAGCAGCAACAGCCTCCAGAGGCCATTCAATGACTGTAGGAGCTCTTTTCTTTAGCAAGTATGTCAATGGCTTTGCTATACTGCCATACCCACGAATGAAACGCCGACAATACCCAGTTAGTCCCATGAAACCATGAATATCACTAACTAAATAGGGCTGAGGCCAATCAGCAACCGCCCTGACTTTTGCTAGGTCCATAGGTATTGCCGCCGAAATAATATGACACAGATACTCCACCTTTAAACATCCGAAGGCACATTTCTTCATGTTGGCTTTGAAGTGATTATCTTTCAGAATACTCAAAATCATCACCAGTTGCTGTTTGTCCTCCTTCCAAGTTTTTCAGTAGATCAAAATGTCATAAAAAATACCAACAAAAACCTCCTTAAGTATGGTCTGAACAAGTAGTTCATGGTTGAATGAAATGTTGTTGGGCAAATGGCATTACTAGAAATTGATAATGCCTGTAGTGAGTTAAAAAAACGGTCTTATGAACATCCCCATCTGCCACGCAAATCAAATGATAACCCGCTCGTAGATCTATTTTCAAGAAAACAATTGCTCCAGCTAACTCATCAAACTTTTCTTATATGGTTGAATTGGATATTTATCAGGGATTGTGACCTTGTTTAACTCCCAGTAATCCACACAAAATCTCCAACTCCCATCCTTCTTTTTAACCAATAAGACTGGACTTGAAAATGGGCTTCAACTAGGCTGGATTATTCCAGCCATTAACATATTGGCAACCAGTCTCTCGATCTCATCCTTTTGCATATGACCATATCAATATGGCCGTACAAAAACAGGTTTCAACCTAGGATCCAGCTCAATACGGTGATCCCTTGCTCGTCTAGGTGGCAGGCCACGAGGTTCTCCAGAGAACTCCGCATATCTCTATAGCACCATCTCAAACTGCTCATCATGTGGATCAGATAGGTTGGATGATTCTTTTTCAAGTAATACCACCCAAAATTTTACATTCGTAGTACGTACCAAAGAGCGCAGTCCCACCGGACCATGACAGAGAGCGGGATCTCCCTTCAACAACATAGATTTTCCCTCCACTTCAAATGATATTGTCATATTCTACCATTTAGTCCACACTTCCCCATGGTAGCCAACCATGCAACACCCAAGATTATACCCACGCTGCCCATGGAGAACATATAAGAATCTGCAGACAGCTCACACCCCAGAAGTGACATCACAACACCCCGGCATATTAACTGAACTCAAAATTTTCCTGTCAAATCAGGTTTCAGATGTAGAGTTGACACCAATGATGCAGACATAAAATTGTGACTAGTCCCGCTATCAATCAGCACAATTACAGTACGACCCTAGATAACCCAAAGAAGCCTTATCATCTATGGACTCGATATGTCTGCCATTGAGAAAACGGGTAATGCACTGTCCTCGCAAGTATCTACTTCCAGTTCCTCAAGTGCTTTTTCCACCTCTATCCACTCTCCAATCTCCTGTTGTTGCAAATTAATCTCCTCATCGTCCTTCGCAATCATTACCCGTAACTTTTTCAATGGACATTCATGGTCGGACGTATAAGTTCTATTGTAGCGAAAGCACAACCCCTTAGCCCTAAATTCTGCCAGTTATTACGGAGAGAGACGAGAGTAACGACTTCTTGTTGTAGTCAGCACCGAAGCTCCTAAAGTTTGACTGGATGGCTTCGCTGTCACACCTTGATTTGAACTCCCTGACCACATACTTAGAGAATTGGAACGAGAGAATCCATTGCCCTGACTAGCTACAGCAGCGAAACTCCGATTCATGAGCCCCTACCTACACCGCCAAATTATCCTCCACATCCTTTGACAACTCCATTGTTGTTTCCAAATCCTCCGGTTGTAGTAGACGCAAGGAACTCTGAATATTATCCTTCAGCCCTTTCATGAAATATTTTCTTATTTGCATTGATTTTGGAGCTAAATACTTGTATGAGGATTTTTCCACACTTTTTAGCCTATGCTAAAGCATGCAGATCACTGCTAGAGCATTGGAGCTGAACAAGCTGGTCAAAGGTGGAGTCAAATCTCGAAAAAAGGGAAGCTGCTCTTATGTCCTGTAGTGAAGGCATTTAAGTGATGAGCTGGAAATTATAGTGTTGAAAAGTCCCCACAATTTCTCAAGGGGCAAGGATGGAAAAATGTAAAAAGGAGAAAACCTAATTGAGGAAAGAGGTACAAAAAGGTGGAGGAAAGAGAAATACCTACCACTCTCATTACGGAAGAAAGAGAATTAGCTAGAGAGAGAGAGTGCAGCTGGAAAGAAAAATAAACGAGAAGAGAGACGAGCTGCAGCTCAACTGTCGTGGAAAACTAGCTCGAGATTGAGGAATCATTCCTTTTGTTGGTCGATCGAAGGTAAGGTCTCATCTTTATCCTATTATCTTAAATTTCTAGAATTTAATTATGAGTTTTAAGTTCCAAGAAATGTTTTCAGCTTACCCACTTGTAAATATGAGCTAAACCCACTTGACTTGGGCTATGGATGATGTTTATTTGTGCTTAAACTATGTGAAGCATTGTTGTTGGTATGGAGTTGTGAGTACTTGAAGGTTTAGTTCTACTAATTGTAGCTCTTGTGGGAACTCGTAGTTGTCAATTCGAGCTTA
>JAPKLW010000032.1:651858-664393 GCA_026898455.1 Plectranthus barbatus | reverse complement strand
ACGAAACACTTAATCATATATGCTTTCAGTATAGAATCCCAACAGTTAAATCATTTGAAACTCAACACACCAAGTGTTGTAGTATAAACTACAATCTATCTAACCAATACACAAGCTAAAACATTTAGAAAAACACTTGCTAAGTAGAGACCTTATCAAAACACGTGCAAGATAAACATTAATACTTCCGCTGCATATATCATAACTCTGATCGGGGACCAACAAGTGGTATCAGAGCTGTTGGTCTTTACAGACGATCTACTTCTGAGTCGTCAAGGACCAGATCCAGATTTTTCATGCATATCTGTGATTCTGTATTTAGCTCAGGTTTAAGAAAATGACGCACAATGCAAAGCTTCCCAAATTCACTCAAGAATCTTATTCTACCTGGAAAAAGAGGTCGATGATCACTCATTAACGTGCATGCAGAGATGAGACGAGTGATTGAAGTTAGACCCATCAAGATCCAGAAGGTGAAGACGAGAGTTGGAGAAAATGTGGAAGGACCAGGCATAATGGTGGATAAGCCACTCGAAGAATGGACTCCAGAAGAACGAGCCCGTGAACAAATAAATTACGTCCCCATGGATCTCATATTAGGGGCCTTATCACCTACTCTAATGACTGAAGCGTTAGAGTACAACAGTGCCAAAGAAATGTGGGACTTTCTCAGCACCCTGGACAAAGAATCGAACCAGATGAAGAGAAACAAGCTACAACAATGGGTGGACATGTATGAGTCTTTCTGTTTGATTCCAGGTGAAACCATCAAGGACATGGAGGCAAGATTCAACATGATCGTAGCTGAGTTAAAGAAGCTGCTAAGGACATATGAACTTCCTGACATGAATTCAAAGATCTTCTCAAGATTACCTAAGGAGGATTGTTTCGTCAAAGTAACCAGTCTAAAGGACAAGGATCTGTCAACAATTAGCACCAAAGAAGTGTTCGCTCAACTTGAAGCTCATGAATGGACATCGCCCAGATCAACAAGAATGAGGTTGTTCGCGCTGCGGTCAACATTGAAGAATCAATGGAAGGTGCGGCATTCTTCGTGAGGAAAGATGGACAAAAGTGGAAACCAAAGAAGCAATTCCACTCAGATCGACCTACTCTGTCCAGTTCAGCAAAAGAGATTCCTTCCATCAATGGATCTCACCTCAAAGAAGATGAATGCTCCGTGAGCGAGCTGGAGGAACAAATGAATAGGCATCAGAGGCTATTGCTGAAGTAAAAGAAAAGAAAAGAGATCCCCAGCAGACTCAATCAACGGACAACAAAAACAGAAAGAGAGCACCAAAGACATGCTATGAGTGCAATTCCCCAGATCACCTGAAGTTCGAATGTCCAAAGGTAGATCCAGAAGAAAGGGAACGACTGAGAGAGTTGTTTGAAAGACGCACATCCAAAGCGATCACCAAAGCGTTGCTGACAAGAACAGAACTACCAGACATCCCAGATTATGACAACGAAAGCTACACATCAGAAGATGAAGAGGATGTTCTAATAGTGTTCATGGCAAACATCAACAAAGAGCAAATAGGAGAATCAGCTCTACCAGCCACAGCAAACCAGGTAACAGACACTACTATGTCTATTACTTCAATTTTTGAGAATATGCATGACACTGTTGATTCATGTTGTTCATAAACAGATGAGATTACTGTCGAATATCTGTTAAAAGAGTTTTCAAAAGTTCATGCATTAAAGGATATTTTAATCAAAGAAAACTCCTCTCTGAAATCTCAACTTTCAAGTTTGACTAGTGAGATTGATAAATCTAGATCAGCAGATGAGGAACTTTTGAAGTTAAAAAATGAATTTTCTGTCTTAAGCAGTAGCTATGATATCTTGAGACAGGAAAATGAAACTTTGAAAAATAATCACTCCGTGCCAAATGACTGTCAATGCAAATTTAAAAAATTATGAGAGATTTAGATGATATTTTAAGTATCCAAAGAAGTTCGAAGAACTTTGCTTGAATATGCTTCGATAGTAAAAAGTCTTACAAAACTGAATCGAGTAAGTCAAAGAAGATTACTTTTGTCCTAGCTACTGGGAAGATTCAGCAGACTGATAGGAAAGACAAGAGGGAAAAAGCTAAGTCAATTGAACAGCAGAAATGCTGGCAGACTAATATCTCTCAGCTGACTGCTCGACAAAGATAGAATTTTCAATCTGCTGAGAAAAAGTCAGCAAAGTCAATGTATGTTACCCAACAGACTGTTCCACCTGCTAGGACGGTTCATAAAAATCCTAGCAAGGCCAATCAATCTACTAAGGTTGCAAGGAAGCCAGCATACACTCCGAGTAGGAGGAACACCTACTTGAGGCTAGAGTCTACGTCAAAATGTTTTCAAAAGACAGTGACGGCTCAACACACTACTTCACATTATTATGTCAACAGGAACAGAAGGGAAGTAAAACGTGATGACAAAAGGAACATCAAAATCACAAAAGTCTGGATTCCCAAGGGAATGATCCAGAGAACTAATCCTGTAGGACCCGTATATTGGGTACCGAAAGTATAACTTCTTTGTTTTGCAGGAACAGGGTTTAGAAAGAAGACTGTTAAGAAAACTCAAAGAATGGATCTCAGGCAGTGGATGCTCAGGTCACATGACAGGAGATGAAGAGATCTTCACAGAACTTCGCAAGTTCCGAGGAGTCTCGGTCTCATTTGGTGACAAATCTAAGTCCAGAGTAATTGGAAGAGGGTGCATCGAGCAGAATGGAATGTGAATACTCAATGTTGCCCTCGTCTATAATCTCAAATACAATCTACTGAGCATCAGTCAGCTAAGTGAAAATGGATATATTGTTTCCTTTTTTTGACACAGGTTACGAAGTAGCAGATATAACAACCGGTGAAGTAAAGCTTAGAGGAATCAGAAAAGGAGGACTCTACATTGCTTATTGGGAAAGTGGTGAACAAGCGTCGTGCTTCATAGCATTTAACAAGAAAGAAACAAATTGGCTATGACACAAAAGGCTAACGCATCTGAACTTTAAGACCATTAATTATATTGCTAGAAATAACATTGTTGCAGGTTTACCTCAAGAAACCTTCAAGAAGGAAGGAGTATGCAAAAAGCGTCCTTCAAACCTTCAAGCTAAAGCGTCCTTCAATTCAAATCCAGAAAAGGCCACTTCAAAATCCTTGAGCTGCTGCACATGGATTTATTCGGCCCTGTGACATCACCCACTGTAGGTAACAAACTGTATACTTTGGTTGTTATTGATGACTATTCCAGGTACACATGGGTGAGGTTACTCAAAAGCAAGGACGAAGTAAAGACTATCCTTCTGGAGCGAATAATCAGAGTTCAAAACGATAAGGAGCTCATAGTCAAAAGGATAAGATCCGACAACAATACAGAATTTTGCAATAGAGCATTGATGGATTTCTGTGCAAATGCTGGGATAGGACATGAAAGGTCCACTACAAGAACACCTCAGCAGAACAGCTTGGCAGAAATAAGGAACAAAACCCTAAAGGAAGCCGTGCGCACAATGCTTTCATACCTTCTGATTCAAAAAATTCTTTTGCATCTTTGAAACTCTCAGAAGAACACGTCAATGGTGGAATCTTCCAACCGCACCAGTACCCCTGCCGAATCATCCAAAAACACCAACATGCCCGAAGAACCAGAACAGTTCCAGCCAATCTTTACAGGCATCTACAGGTTGGAGGACATCGATGAGTCAATTCCGTACTACCGGCTAATATCCATAAGCCACAGAAAGCTATCTGGTGAACTTACCAATGATCAGAGAAGGGCCGCTCAAGTCAAGAAAGACAAGATATTGTACGAGCCACTGTTCCGGAAGCACTGGTGTGAAGACCTCATAGGTAAACTTAACTTAGAGAACCTACGAGATACTTATTTGCAGAGCCGAAGAAATTTCAACCACACATAGTTGCAGAATTCTTTGCACGAGCAATTGTTGATAAAGAAGAAAAATCCTTCACCACAAGTGTTATGGGTATCAAAATCACTGTAAGCCCAAAAGTTTTGGAGAAGACGTACGGACTCCGCAACGATGGTGAAGATGTAGTCAACTAAAAAATCAACAATGAAGCCGAAATGAAAAAGAGATGGCTGAGATGGAAGTCAGATTCATATACCGATGAAAGGAAAGTATCATCACCTCTAAAATCTCTAGTAGAACCGATGAGGAGTTTAGCACAAGTAGTCATAAGGATGCTGGTGGGCGAAGTAGGCTCTCTTTCCGAGTAAAGGGCTAAGAAGTTTGCAGTTATGATGACCATTGAAGATCAAGTGCGTGGAAATTGGGCAAAGTTCATCTACACCAAATGGCTAGCACATGTCTACAAGAACAAGAGTGTGAAGAAGGATCACACATTCTCTTAAGATGTGGGCTTTGGATTGAAGATAAGCCACTTTCTGGAAAGGATTGTACCGGAAGGAAAACGCTGTTGAGGTGAAAACTTGATCTACTCCGACTACATACCACCAACCTGAAAGCAACGACCGTCGAAGAATATCAGGAAACCATTGATATCGAAAGGGAAGAGCAACGTCAACTCTAACGAGGCATGCTTGGATGAAGAGGAACCATGCTAAGGGAATATGGTTTTACCTACTGCTGCTCCGCTTCCTGCCGAGGAACTGAAGAACAACGACGCAATGCAGAATAGGATGCTCTGCTTACTGAACTTGACAATTTGGTTGATACTTCATCACAAGAAACTGATCAACCCTCAGATCCAACCATATTGAAGAGGAGGCGACCACAAAGGAGTCCTTAACAAAAGAAAGGGAAACCAGCGAGTGGTGATGAGAACGTCAAGAAAGGGGCAAGCAAAAAGGACTTTCAGGTAACACTCTTCAAATCATTGTACCTGAGGTAGATATCTCTCTACCATCTTCAGATGTCGTCAAGGACACGGCAACAGATTCCACAGAAGCTAATGCAAAGAGATAGCTTGAATTTTCGATGAGGGAGAATCTCGGAAGAAAAGGCAAAAAAGGAAAGCGCTCCAGAGAGCACAAGAAGAAAGAGACTATGCCAAGTTCTGACTTGAGATGAAACTTGAAGAAAGGGATTCAAGATACATAGAAGTTATGGCTAGTTATGCCGAGCAAAACACCAGGATTCAAGTTGAAGAACAAACAGGTCGCATTACTCAAAAGGATGTTGAGAAAATGCAAGCCAACAAATGAAAAAGCAAGGTCACGTTCGCTGAGGATGTGGAAGCGATTGCTGATCTTGAGAGACGACAACTAAAAGATGCCCTAAAGAAATCAAGGAGATTGTCAACTTTCGGACAAGGAGGAAGGAGTTGTGAAACAACACATTTTCAGCCCGCCACCGATCTAGGGGTAGCGTAAGTGCTTGTTGGTCCCTTATGATCAGAGTCGTCGTGGTTACAGTAGAGTACACACACGAAGTGCAGCGGAATAGATTGCATTTTCTTGTATTTAGATTATTCTCAACTTCGTTTTTGATTAAGGTTTTCTTAGGTTACCCTTTTCAGTTATACGCTAGTAACGTGGTTACTAGGTTTTAAAACTTAGTAGATCGTGAAGCAGTAACGACAAAACAACACACAATTTATAGTGGTTCGATCAAATGATCTACGTCCACTCCTTAGCTGAATCGCTAAGAATTATACTAGAAAGTATACGGTGTACAAAGAGTTGCCTCTCCTGTTAAGCAAACAGCTTCCTGAAGATCTGTCTGCTTTATGGCTATCTTCCGATACACCGAACTTTCCTGGTGCAGTTTCGGCTGAGTCAAGGGCGCACCTTCGTAAAACTCGCTTTCACCACTTTCTTTGGAGTAGTTTAAAGTTCCCTCCGAACTTGTTGTGTGATCGGCTTCAGTGCCCGCCTTAATTATTTCTTCACAAGAAATTGACTGCTGGATGCTCTCCTTAAAAGGAAAGTGATCCCAATGATTGAAGATTCTTGAACCAGTTCAAGAATCACTCAGACGAATGTCAGACGTAGTGAGACACTCGGAGTGTTGAAGGGCTTTGAGTATCTCTGGATTGTGCCTTTCAACTGGACTGCTCTCTTGCCTTTTTGCTTTTTGGGTTCTTTCATATATTGTGTTTCTGGTTAGAGAGTGAGCAGCTCCTGCATTGTCTTTTGACTTCCCTTTTGTAGTTATGATCTTGAAGTTTGAGTCGACAGATCCGTTGTGACACAACGGATCTTTCTCCTTAAGTGCGGGTAGCTAATTATTGATTTTTCTGCTTTCTGATAGGCTTTTCCGTCCTACTTCTGACATGGCTGAACGTCGCGCGTTGGTCAGAATGGCGGTGTAGCAGTCCTTCTGTTTTGCTTAGCTGAGCTTCTGCTAGTACTGGATGCTGGATCTCTTTCAGCATGCTTTTGATCTCTTTGCACAGCGAGTACTTTGTTTGCTACTCTGATTTGATCTGCTAGCATCTTCAGCGGTCAAGGATGTGTTTGTCGAATGCTGATCTCCTTAGCATTCTTAATACGCTCAGCCTTCAGCATTGTTCGATGTTTGCTGAGATATTTTAATTGGCCTATTCTATTACAACACGATGTTTTAACCTATACAGGACATTACATCGGATGCTAAGCTATGCTAAGGTTCAGCAATGATTGACCGTCTACTAAGGTTTGATCCAAAAAAACCTTTTACAATCAGAACCTAAGGGTGATTTACAAGTAATTTCCCAACAATTTCCCCCTTTTTGGTGCGATCAAAGCTTATAAAGGATTGCTGAGACTTAGCTTAGAGATTAAAAACAAAATTTCATGTAAAGCATTTAGCAAACATTAAACATCTTCCGTTGAGTATACAGAAAATGTATATCAACTATTGTTCGTACTTAGAGAATCAGAATTCAGAGAAAAAAAATGAAAGCCGATAGGACAGAGGTTTAGAGAATGACCTTATTTCTGAGCATCTGGTGAAGGTTTTGGCTTTTCAAGAGATTCAACTTTCTTCATTGTCATAGCCATTAGTTTCTCCATCTGCTCAATTCGTGCCCGTTGTTCTTCTCTTTGTTGTTCTGCTAGCTTCATTCTTCGTTCCATCATTGTTCGTTCGAACTCTTTTTCTTTCAGTATCAGCTCGGCTTCCTCTGCTTTTATCCTTGCTTATTTCTGAGCATCTGGTGAAGGTTTTGGCTTTTCAAGAGTTTCAACTTTCTTCATTGTCATAGCCATTAGTTTCTCCATTTGTTCAATTTGTGCCCGTTGTTCTTCTCTTTGTTGTTCTGCTAGCTTCATTCTTCGTTCCATCATTGTTCGTTCGAACTCTTTTTCTTTCAGTATCAGCTCGGCTTCCTCTGCTTTTATCCTTGCTTGTTCAGCAATCCTTCTTTCTTCCCCCTCTTTGAGAGCATCCAAAACAGAGGTGGTGAAGGACTTGTGTGCGTCAAGGTTGTCGTGGAGAGTCATCACATTTGATTGTACCGTAGACACGGTTTCTTCGACATGTGTTATTTTGGTGGTGACTTGTCCAACTTGTTGCTGAACTTCTGAGACAGAGATTTTTACGCCCGAGATTGCGCCGCGGACATCAGCAACCTCTTTCAGGATTTCTTCATTGAATCTTGCTTGCTGGATATCGCATTGATGCAGGGCGTTGTTAAGAATGTTGACAAAATATTGGAAGCTTACTTGGACTGGTTCAGCGTCGATGGGTTTGTCAGAGAGAACCATTTCTGTACCGCCTGCTAACGAAGTAGGTGCACCATCTTCGCTTTCCACTGTACCAAGTTCAGAAGCTTGTGTTGCTACGTCAACTCTTTGTGTGACAACATCAAGAGCTACATTGGTAGCTACTTCCAAGGAGTCACTCATAGTATGCAGTCCAAGAGTTGAATCAGAACCTTGAGATTCAGAGACATGAGGTGAAGCTGCGCTACCAGTATATGCTTTCTGAAAGTTGATGATTTTGAGGTAGTCCTGTCGTTTGGCCTCCTTCTCTTTTTCTTCTTCGAGCGCGGCTAGTTCAAGATTTCTTACCCGCACTTTTTCCTCGTAAGCGGCTTTTTGTTTCTGATAAGCAATCATTGTAGCCCTTTGTCATTTGGTTAGTGCCATGTGCGCCAAGGACTTCTTATCTGGCGCAAACTGTGATTTTGGCAGGGACTGTGATGGAAGAAACTTCCTGTGGGCTCGGATGGCTTGCAATCGAGCATGTACTTGTTGATCAGTATATTGTCGCGTGCAGGAAGGCTGGTCCATCCACTCATTTGCCCATGATTCTTCGGAACGCCAGAAGTTAAGACCTTTTCTAGCGATAACAATCATCCTTTCTTCAACACAGAGTTCATGCATGATGTAGTCATAAGTCTTCCATCATCGAAATTGAGTGCCAAGCACTCTTCCTTCCTCTGTTTCTTCATCAATTTCAGCAGAAAAGACACCTGTGATGTCTCTATTTACTTCTTGCTCTACGAAGGCTAAGATCTCTTCACTCCAATCTCTGAGATCTGCATTCATATCTTCATTATTTGAGACAGCAGCACACCATTGTGCTATACGTCGTGAGCGAAAAAGTTTGCTAGGTAGGCCATCAAAAGGTATCCTCAGTTGTTCTGTTTGTAAAGTGGGGTATTTTCGAAGAGTTTTAGCATTGAACACTTCAGCAGATTCCCCCTCAGAATCAGATGCTGATGAACAGGTGGACTCGTCCAGATATCCAGCAGAGGAGACATCGAGGTCCGTTGCATCTTCTGTTTGATCGATGCTATCAGCAGCGGCTGGTGTTTCCTCAGCAATATGGACGTCTTCAGCAAGATCTGTTATTACTTCATCTGTTGCATTTGATACTTCAGTGATTGGTTTCACAGAGTTGTCAGCTTCAGTAGAGGTTCTCTGTTTCTTCAATGGTTTCTTCCATAAGGATTCCAACCATTGTGGATCCTTCACCATTAGTATGATCTATGGCTTCAGTTGGTGGTTCGGTCGCAGATCCAATAGTTCTTTCCATATCGGTGGATTCTTTGGCAGTGGAGTTTCCAGATCCAGGATCCTCAGTTGTTTCCTTGACGACCGTCTCTACAGTAGACATGTTTGTATCCGCGCTTTCCGGAGATATCGCCTATGTTCCTACATCCTTATCTGTGGAATGTATGTCGGCTGTCTCTGGTCGTGTTTCGGCCTCCTCTGAGCTACTGTCTTGAAGAGTTGTAGCAATTGGGTCACGAAATTGAACCGATTTGCCTTTGGAGTGTTCCGTGGGTGAAAAAGCGCCAGATTGAATTAGCACATCTAATTCTTTGTCAGCCATAGCATCTGCTGCAGTTATGGTTTGTGAAGGATTATCCATGTTCTTTTCGGTCAAAGTAGAGTCAACTTTCGTCTTCCCTTTCTTTGCTGCTCTGCTTGAATCCTCAGCAGTTTCTTCATGGGGTGTGTGATCAGTATTCTCCTTTTGACTTACTCGTTCTAGATGAGACCTCTTTACCCTTTTGAAGTTTAGATCCCTTCCTTCGAACGTGATTCTATCCTTCTCCTTTCTAACTTCCTTCAGTTCCTGTGCCTTTTTCTTTTCGTCACGCTTTCGTTTGTTCTCACGTATACCTTTCAAGCGTTCTTCATGACTTTTGGATGAAAGGGGAGAGTCAGGTGCTGTTGGGGTCGCGACTGTGGATAGCTTAGCAACTTTGCGTAGTCGCTGATGACCAGATCTTCTGGTGGGAGCAGTGCCCTTTTCTTGTTTAGAAGAAATTGGAACAACAAGTTGACCAATTACAAGTGGCTGCTGAAGGGCGGCCTTTTGGTCCATAATTTCTTCAATCTGTTCGGTTGGTATATCTCCAAGAGCTACAATATCATCAAGCTGCTTGAAGCAATGCTCTGTTTCAGCGTTCTGGGTTAATGTTGCTATTTCCTCAGCAGAGAAGGGTGTTGCTATCTGCAGTACTTGTTCGCCCAAGGAACGCTCATCTACTTCCTCATCTGAAGTGGGTTTGTCCGCATCCACATTAGATTTACCAGTCAGCCTTCTTGGTTTCTTGTAATCGAGGGGATTGGCTGCTTTCCGTGTGACCGGAATGAAATCAGTGGCTAGCAGTTTTATTCCTTGATCAATTTTCGTTGAATGCATGACCAATTCCAGAAACTTGCTTATTTTCAATCCAAAATTAACATTTGAGGAAAATGTTCCATCCACGGACAAGTGATCGTTCTTCCTGGCATGTTCTGCCCAACGTTCGAAGAAGTACTCAGCCCAATTTCCCTTCACTTTGTCTGTGAGAGCCATCATTACTGCGTATTTCTTAGCAGAAAGCTCAGAATATGAACCGGCATCGCTTTGGAACATCTTGATCACCAATTCGGCTAGAAATTTAAATTTATCCTGTAAGGAGTTAATGGGTGTGGCAGCCCGGAAGGTAATCACATGACCTTTCTTATCCTTCAGCACACCAGGCTTCTTCCAAGAATTCCAACGTCTTTCCATATCATCATAGTCTGTCACTTTGTACTGAGATATACGTTCCCCCTCATTCCGAAGATGAAATGTTTTAGCAAGAATATCGGCACTTACTTCAATGATACTTCCATAAACACAAGTTTTAAAAGATTTTCCATCTTTACTCATGACTGCTCTGGCATAAAATTCAGAAACCATATGGGGATGAAAATGTATGGGCTCAGCGGATAAGTATTGGGTTACCTGTTCGCTCTCGAGGATATCCATTATCCAATCAGGAATGTGTTCTGCAGCAAGACGTTTGTACAGGATCCTATCTTTCATGATTTGAGCCAAACGCCTCTGTTCCTTTGAGTGGTCAGCTAGGGATTTCTTCTTTGCCATCATGACGAGTTGACCATATGATATAGAATCATCGATATCTTCCTTCTTTAGTATCCCAGTGAACCCAGGTGCATGTCGCATATGTAAGGGTTCTTCGAAATTTGGTGGAAAATTGAATGGACGAGGTTCATTGGATTCAGGATGTTGATCCTGACTAGTAGATTTCTGGGAAGATGAGGCTAGGGGATCTGTGGCCATATCTGTGAGAGAAAAAAAAATCTCGAGAAGAATTTTTTTTTTATGGATACTCACTGTTTTGGGAATATTTATTTAACTTGCAATGCATACACGTCGATTCCTTTATTGGTGACGTTTCGTATTCCAAGGGATGAATCATTGCGATCTTCAGACAGATTTTTCTCTTTCTTCTCGTCATAAATGAGAAATTGCCTTTAAATACTGGAGTTTGAGATTATCCAAACATCTCATCTTCACTTCTTCCCTGATTCTTTCTTTCAACCTTCTTCATCTTTAAGAAAATCGAGTCCTTCCCTTAAGTCATGGAATCTCCTTCCTGAGTCATAGATATCCGACGTAACCTTATCCTTGATGAGCCGGGTCTGGATAGGTACTACATAGACGAGTGTGATGTGGCCGTGAAGGTCATATCTACGTTGCAGTGGGGGGTCTTTCTCAATTTCTGTGTGCTACCCCTCATCGTTTCCAGGAGGAAGTATTGAGGGATTTTCTCTGTGAGTGCCATGTTGGGCCAGGGTCAATCTATGGGGTGTTCCATAACAGGCTTGTTCACTGGACCCCTGACACCTATGCAGTCGATTTCGGGCTTCCTCGTGGTCCGTTGTCTGTGGAGGACTATCTTTCGGAGGAGGTGGCTCCAGAGTGGTTGGCATGGGAGAAGTGGCGTCATTCTCCCCGTTTTGATTTCAGCCCTGACATCCCTGCTTCGGGCCTTAGGACACCATACTAGGTCCTATTTCGCATTGCCCATGAAATCCTTCTTGGAGAGGAACCTTATGACCTCTGTTTCTCAAGGCCCGTTTGGCAGTTGATGATGGCCATGGACGATGCTGCTTCCGTTGATTGGGCCGGATACATTTTCAAGAACGTCTGGGAGGCTGTCAAGCTTCATCCGTTCATGCCTCTCCGGAACGGAATGCAGCTCAGCTGGTTGATGGAGAAGTATTTTCCAGAGACTGCTGATGGTCCATCCAACCTTCAAGGGGCTGATTTCTACCCTTACAAGTCTGTGTCGCCTCTCTAGAAGATTTCCATAAAATCTTTTGTATGTCCTTTTGTATGTTGGCCGAAGGTGCCCATTTTCCTTCTGTAATGTGGACACGATCCGCTTTTGAATATGAATGAATGTGTTGATCTCCTGATGTTTGTCTCTTTAGACAGAGTATAGGTTGCATCTGCATTTTTCATAGCTTGCTTAGCAAAATCAATTTCTCTGCTAAGTATAGACATGAACATATCCATCGGAAGTAGCATAAGAGTTCCAAAGAAAACCAGAAAGAATGAGAGTAATATCTCATTCATCCACAGCAATATCTAGTTCCATCATACCCAACTTGATGCATAACTCTTTGAATATAACCTCTGCAAGGGGCTTCGTGAAGATGTCTGCTATTTGATCCTCAGTACATATTCGCTGAATATCAATATCCTTCTTTTCTTGATGATCACGAATAAAATGATGTCGGATGTCAATGTGTTTTGTCCTGGAATGATGTACTTGAAACTTTGTGATGTTGGGATTCTATACTGAAAGCATATATGATTAAGTGTTTCGTAC
>JAPKLW010000032.1:635193-651458 GCA_026898455.1 Plectranthus barbatus | reverse complement strand
TAAGCTCGAATTGACAACTACGAGTTCCCACAAGAGCTACAATTAGTTGGTCGGTAGTTGCCCGTGATAACCTTCATTCCCTCAAAAGGGAAGACTGTTGTATACTCACTTGAAAAGTAAGAACACCAAGAGAGTAGATTAAGTCAAAGAACTAAATCCTCGTGTACACTAGCTCACACGGTGAATTGCATAAAATTCATAAAGCAATAATGCCTCGTGTTCAACAAATGAACTACGAAAATAATATTGTTCGGTCGAGAGCTTTCAATGTATTAGAGTTTTCAATTCGGCAGAGTAAAGGCAAGCTTTTTAATGTGTTCAAAGTCGTTTTTTGTGTGTATGTTTGTCTCTTTGATCCTCCTGCTATTTATAGTTGGAGATTTGAAAATAGCCGGTAGAGACATTTCAAAGGATGTCCAATCAGAGTCCATCCTTTTCTGTAAAGTAGACCTGCTCCTCTGCCTTTTCTATACCACTGCCATGCTTTTTGCAGGGCAGTTTGTACTTGATGTGTCAGACGCCGAACAATGTTGTACACTGGTCATAACTGAGTGTTTCTCCGTCTCTCATCATTGGCTTCTTTACTGTGCTTTTATGACTGTTCGGCATCTTGCTTTTCACGTATTCCTTGACGTGAAACTGTCTTGTCCTGAAAGTGTGAGCGCCTTTCAACAGTTTCTTTATGAATACTGTGTCCATAGTTTTCTTTGATATGCAATCCTTGATAGTTGAAAATAATGTCTGCACAGATTTTCTGCATTCATTACTCTGCTCAATTTTCTCGTCCTTTGTCCTTGAGAGTTTTCTCGTCTGGACGACCTCTTTTTCCAAAAAACTGTTCCACAGTTTTTGACAGTTCTCTTCTCCTAGACTATTACAACTCGATCATTCTATACAAGGATTACATGAGGTAATAACTCTAAGGCCCAGACTTTGGTACACAGTTTTGACACATCAAAACATCAATTTTAAAGGTGTGATTTCCACATCAACACCTAACAATTTCCCCCTTTTTGATGTTGTCAAAACCATACCTCTAAGTCTATTTAAGTTGACAAGAAGATGCAGTTGATCTGAGTTTACGGGTTTTGTCAATCTAACACTACTCAGAATTGTGCTTCTTCTACACTCGACCTACTCTAATTGATCTTCCCCCTGAATGGGAGAGAACATTCTCTATTAATATAAATCAAATTAGAGCAATAAGAAAACAGATTGCAGATCACACTGGAACGTGTAAATTCAGCCAGTCAAGAATCAAGGTAAGAGACAATGAGTAGTTGTCTTAAAACCTACAGTTTTTCACTTTTCACTATATATATGATCGATTACAAGTACATGAAAAGTTTTAAAACTGCAGTAACAAAAGAATACATAAAAGATAAATCTGATTAATAGACCTACTCCATTTGCTTGTTTTGATCCATGTCCTTCGACTATTCTTGCTTTGAGGAATCTGTGTCCTTTGGCTTTGAGAAAGTTGCAGCTAAAGTGGAGGATCCGACTTGCACATTAAGATTTGTGGCCACTTCCATGAAGAGTTTCATCTCTTGTTCTCTAGAATCCTTCAGTGGTTCAAATTACATTTTTATCTCTTCGTCCCGCAATCTTTGCTCTTCTTCTCGCCTTTTCGCTTCCTCTTCTCGTCTTCTTACCTCCCTTTTTGCGTCCTCTTCTCATCTCTTAATCATTTTCAACTTGAGCTTCTTATCTTTTTCTCTTCTCTCGTCCCCCTTTCTGACAAAATCAAAAATAGTAACGAACCACTGATCTATTTCATGTCTCAGAACATCAAGGGGTAGATGGGGTGCAGCCACAGAGATGGGATTGGGAGACATTGTTCTTTTAAGTGTAGCCATTGCTCTGGAGTCTCTGCCAGTTTGACTCTGAGATGTAGCAGTAGAGGGCTCTGATTGAGGATAGGCTTTGTTGTTTGCTTCCTCTCCCTCTTTTTTATTGGCTACTTCTGCTGCTGCAATTCTCTCATGTTCGGAAGCGACTTCTTGTTCCTTTCTAGTTGCTTCAGCAGCTGCTGCCTCTTCCTCTTTCCTTCTCAGTTCAGCAGCTTCCTCTTCTTCTTGCTTTCTCTTTAGTTCAGCAACTGCTTATTCTTCTTCATTCCTCTTCTGTTCAGTTGTTGCTTCTTCTTCTTTTCTAAGCCTTTCTTCCTCTTCTTTTCTCAACCTCTTAAGTTCCTTTTCTTCTTCTTCTTCTTTTCGTAGTCTCTCAATCTCCTTTGCTCTCTCATCTTCGAGCTCCATAAGATCCAGTTGGATCTCATCTGTCTTTGTATTTAGCCAAATTTGAAGATTTTGTATCTTCACGAGAGTAGCATGATTCTCATCAAATCCTGTGGAGAATAGACTCGGGATATGTTTCATCTATTGCTTGTGTGACAATTTTTTAAAAATACAATCTATTAGCAATAAGTTCTTGCAATGACTGTTGCTTGACAGTTCGTTTAGCTGGCACAACAGCAGTTGTCAGAACTGGCTTATTTTGTACAGCAATAGATTTCTTAGGAGGTGGATCTTGATTAGTAACAGTTGATATCGGCATATTCGGGTTGATAGTTTCCTGGACTGGCAGTTCTAAAATAGTTCCCCCTGTTTCTAGGACCGTCTGGGTAATCAGTATGACAGTCTCAGGTGCGGCCTGCTGATCCTTAAAGGTTGAGCATCCAGAAGCTGTTGAAGGAATGAAAGGTTCTCGTGGAGGAGAGTCCTTTTCTGAAGGAGTTGGGCTTTGAAGATCTACAATAGGCACTGTCCTATCTTCTGAATTACCTTCAAGAGCTTCCGCCTGCTTGCCCTTTCTACTACTTTTCTTCTTTCTACTCCTTTTCTTTTCTTCTTCCAGTATAATCGTAAGTACCAACCTCTTTTTCTTCTTCATCTTTGCCGAAATAGCTTCTTCCTGTGCACGTTTCTCTATAGTAGATTGTGAGTTGAACTCATCAACAATAACAATTTTCAGATCAACACCATCCTCTTGATTTTCATTGCATCATCATCATCTCCACCATTTTCATTATCATCTCTTCCTTCTAGTTTGCCATAGATCTTATAATTTTGTGGTAGAAAATCAGTTGGGACTAGGTATTCCCCTTCTTCCCCGTGACCTATTAGTTTCTTTATCAGGTAACTGATTTTCAGTCTGAAACCAACACCGGACATAAATTTGTTGATTTCCCGAATGATTTCTTTCTTTTTAGCATGCTCAAGAATACGATCAAAAATAAATTCAGCCCAGTTCCCTCCTGGACCATCATCCAACACCATCATAACAGCGTACTTGGGTTGACTTAGTTCCGAGAAGGATCCTGCACCGAAGTAGATCATCATAAGCGCTATGTCACTTAGTGTCTTGTAGACTGGCTTAAATTCTGAAACCTTTGTCGGTAGATGAAACTTTTCTTTATGGTTTGGCTTCTTCTAGACCTTTCAATTCCTCTGTCGTGCCCCATCGTCATTCTTTAGGTAGCTGGCGATGCGTTCACCGGCGTTTGGTAGATGGAAAAAGTTTGTAATAATATCGACATCGATACACATCGAAAGTTTGTTGACCCTTATTCTGAAGAACTTTTCGTCCTTGTCAACAACGACATTCTCATAAAATTTAGCGACGCGGTGAGGCTTGAACTTGTGAGGATGTAAGCCCAGAAACTGTATCAACTTTTCTTTGGGTAGCTTCTCATAAAACTTCTCATCGGAACATAGGTAATCGATTTCCTTTAGATTCAGAATCTTTTCCTTGAAAACTTGACATACTCGGATATCCGTGTTGGAGAGGTCGACAGCATCGACTGCATCATTTGATCGACGCTTTAATTCCTTATGAGAGATTTCCTTGGCTGTTGTGTTTTTCTTTGAGTTTTCTGATGCCTTCAGACCTTCGCTGGATGAAACCTTCCTCTTGCCCGTGGTATCTCAAATGATGCGAGTGGTATAACGCTTCAAGTTCTGGGGGCACTTTGAATTTGAGAGAGAGAGAGGGTATCAGAAATCAAATTTGGATGATGAGTGATCACAAGGGTTTAATTGAAGTTCTGATCCTGCGAGATCGACGGCTGAGATGATATATTACTTTATGTGATATTCGGCTGTAATGAAGGCTGACGTAGGGGAATCTATTCCTATTCTATCAAGGCGTGCGCGTAGCGCGTGGATTGTGACAACGTGTCTCCGTCTAATATGCCATGACACCGTGCTTCACAAGTGATTCTTCTAGCCGAGTCTTCCTTATAAATTTCAAACCCCGCTCTTGGGAATAAGGACAGTTTTCCTTCTAATCCTTTCTTGATGAACTGTTGGGACAGTTTCCAATATGTTATAAACAGAAGAACTGGTTATTCATCAAAACTGCTCAAACAGTTTTAGTATAGCACAGTTTCGTGTATTCTCATGCAGGATTCTGAGAGGCCGTACTGCTGAAACATGACCATTCACTGATTTCTATACTCACCAGTCTTCAGTCTGCTCATCCACGTGTTCATGAGTGGTTGATTCATGAGATTGTTAGGCATTTAATACTAACGTCTCAATTCTTGAACCTGTTTGTGGATCATCGTGTCGACATTTATGAGTCGTCGTATATGCTGGATCATATGGCAAAAATGTTGTCTATAAAATGCGTCTCCTTGCGAACAAGGAAATGCACAACACGCATCTTTTCTTAACATCCCAAAAATAGCTTTTCTCTGATAAAAATGGCTATCCCCACTGATATCGAGATAATGCGAGGTAAAATCCTAAACCCGACTGGGTTGGTAGTGCAGCACTAGGGAAACCCTTCTCTTTATAATTCGGTGATGAGGGATCTGAGATCAAATAACCTCGAGTCTTTCGTAACCCGAAAACCTTCTTCCTTTCAAAAAGATATGCTGAAGATTATTGCCAATGAGAGCTATGTGGCGGAAGGCCATGATATTCACTGCACCTTCCATGATCAAGAGATCTGCTGGTCTCCGGAGTCCTCCCTCAGTTTCGGATTACCACATGGTGGAACTCCTGTGATGGATTATCTAAAGGACAAGACAGCGCCAGAGTGGTATGCTTGGCAAAACTGGAGGGATCACTCCATAGTCTTCCATCCAACAATCTCTTTGAGGTAGTTTTTCCCTCGAGATCGCGTGATATTTGATATCATCAATCAGATGGTTGTTGGAAACTCTTCACAAGTTAAGGACTTCTCCCCGCCAATGTGGAAGGCGATGATGGCCTTTGTCGATGAAGTGGAAGTTGACTGAGCTTCATTTGTCTACGATCGAGTGAGATATGCATTCGAGAATCTACCAGCCATCCCTGTTCATTATGGGCTGCAGCCGAGCTGTCTTCTTAAGCATCAGATTCCGGAGTTCACTCGAGGTGGCTAGTCCAACATTGAAGATTCAGACTTCTATCCTCCACGACATTCTCCTTTCGACTGATCTCCCTTGTCCTTTGTTCAAGCTTGCTTACTGTAGTCCCTTTTATTCTGTTCTGTAGGCTTGGGGTGAATTGTCCCCCTTTTCATTTCTAATTATGTAATATGTACGACTCATCAGTTAATGAAATCTCCTTTCCTTTTCCAAGCATTAGAAATCACAATACTATCATAAGAAGAACTGTTTGAACTTTACACGTCACTCAGTTCTTGGAAAACATATGCTGCTCTTTATCCTTGGAGTATCCTGCATGTTTGTGAACCTTTCCTTATGATTTAATGCTAAGTCTGAGAACCGTACTCCTGTGGTCTGACCATTCTTAGACTTTGATCCCTTAGTCTTCAGATCTTTTCGCCACACGTCCGGTCATGGATGGCTGGTCGTAGTTGATGGACATTGAATGGTGACTTATCGGTTTTAGACTCTGAGTCATAAGGAGTCGTGTCTCATAAAGATGGCGTGATATCTTTTTGATATCTTTTTCGAATGCCGCATAAGATTATCCATAAATACCCTTTGTTGGCAAGCATTAGTACATCAGCCATCTAATAGTCTTTTGCTGAGAATACTTTTGAGATCTTTTTAGGTTAGATATGACTTCTCCTCGTTCTTCTCCTTCAGCGATCGCTATACCAGATGTCTTGACAGAGATTGGGAGAATCTCCATCCAAAGAAACAAAATTCTGGATAGGATAGGAGTTCAACCACATAATTGGCGTACTCCATGCATTTATCAAGGGTTGATAGGTAACCTAAGGGCTAATAGATTGGCATGATCTGTTACCATCGAGCCCCATTCATATCATGAAGAATTATTTAGGATATTTGCTTACTATTCCACAGTTTCTGACGATGAGATTTTCTGCAATCTCAACGGAAGGGAATTTCGTTGGTCTGCTAACTATTTTGCAGCAGAGTTTGGATTACTTCGTAATGGCAAACGAACTCCTGTCATGCAATACCGAAACAAAGAGACTACATTTGAGTGGTCAATTTGGCTGGACTGGAGAGCAGGGAACATCAGCTTC
This sequence comes from Plectranthus barbatus, assembly GCA_026898455.1. Taxonomy (NCBI): domain Eukaryota; kingdom Viridiplantae; phylum Streptophyta; class Magnoliopsida; order Lamiales; family Lamiaceae; genus Plectranthus; species Plectranthus barbatus. Next base: position 645,005 of record JAPKLW010000032.1, on the reverse strand, counting down.
CATCCAACTGCGCCATGTGGATACCTCAAGCCGATTTACAAGTTGTCTTTCGATGTTATTAACCAGATGGTGGTCTGCGATCCGCTCCAGATAACTAACTTCACACCACCAGTTTGGAAGGCTATGATGGCGTCTGAGGAGCAACGTGAGGTCGACTGGGCAGGGTTCGTCTTTGATTGTCTGAAGAATGCTCTTCAAAATTTGCTGGAAGTCACTGTCCCTTTTAGCATGCAGTTGAGCTGGCTCCTTGAGAGGAGGATTCCTTATCTCTAAGGCGGTCCTTCGAATCTGGTCGGATCTGATTACTATCCCTCTCGTCACAACTCATCCCTTGATTTCCAAGCAATCTTTACTTAATTTGTAAAAATTTCTTTTGAAGCTTTTACAAGTTGTAAGAGTGATTTGTCTCCTCAGTTTCATCTTAATGAATGAACTCTTCTGGTTTATCTTCAACATTGAGTAAACTATCAAAAAAGTGTGTATGACTTAAATAGAAAACCATATTATTATGCATCTAATCTGTTTTCATCTCCTTCTCTTGTGATTTCATCAAACTCTAGAAGACCTAGTTTGATGCATAGCTCTTTAAATCGAGCCTTAGGTAGCGGTTTGGTGAAGATGTCCGCTAACTGGTCCTCAATTCTAATATATTTCACTGAGATATCCTCCTTCTCAACATGATCTCTAATAAAATGATGACGGATATCAATGTGCTTCGCCCTGGAGTGTAGAACTGGATTCTTCAAAATAGAAACTGCACTGTTGTTATCGGAGTAAATAGGAACACATCCAGTGTCTATTCCATAATCCTAAAGCTGCTGCTTTATCCATAGCACTTGAGCACATCAACTGGCTACTGCCACATCTTCAGCTTCAGTGGTCAACATAGCCACGGAATGTTGCTTCTTGCTGAACCAGCTGATTAGTTTATGACCTAAAAACTGACAGGTTCCTCTTGTGCGCTTTCTATCAATTCTGCAGCCTCCAAAATCTGAATCAAAGAATCCATTCAGCATGATTCCATCAGTTTTGGGATACCAGATACCTAAAGATTCAGTCTTCTTAAGGTATCTCACTATTCTCCTTACTTCCATGTGGAACTTCTTAGGATTAGTCAGGAATCTTGCGCATACACCCACATCATATGATATATCGGGTCTACTGGCAGTTAGATACAGTAGAGACCCGATAATTCCTCTATAAGTAGTTGGATCAATAGGTTCTCCTTCTTCATCGAGAGTGATCTCAGAACTGGTGCTCACAGGAATCCTTAGAGACTTCTTCTTCTCTGGATAGAACTTGTTGATTAGGTCTTGAGTATACTTCTTCTGACTTATAAAGATCCCTTCGTCAGATTGATCAACTTGTAAACCAAGAAAATATGTCATCGTGCCCATCATACTCATTTGGAATTTATTCTGCATCAACTGGGCAAACTTTTCACATAACTTGGTGTTCATGCTGCCGAAGATGATGTCGTCTATATGGATTTGAACAAGTAGGATGTCCTCTCCATCCTTTATCTTGAATAAGGTTTGGTCAATCGCACCTTTTTCCAATCCATTCTTGAGCGGAAACTGAGAGAGAGTTTCATACCATGCTCTAGGTGCTTGCTTCAATCCATACAAAGCTTTCCTTAGCTTGTAGACTTGGTTTCCTTGCTCAAAACCTGGGGGCTGTTCGACGTAAACCTCTTCCTTTAATTCGCCATTGAGGAAGGCACTCTTCACATCCATTTGAAGAACTGTGAAGTTGTAGTAAGCTGCATATGCCAAGAATAGACGAATAGCTTCGAGTCTAGCAACTGGTGTGAATGTTTCATCAAAGTCTTGCTTTGTTTCGAACGATGGTACCAATCTCGTCTCTCTTATTCTTGAAGACCCATTTGGTACCAATTACAGACTGATGTGTGGGTCGATCCACTAGATACCACACATTGTTGCGAGTGAACTCATTTAGTTCTTCCTGCATCACATTTATCCAGTCTGTTGACGAAAGAGCTTCATAAATCTTCGTTGGTTCAATCTGGGATAAGAAGCAAGACATTAATGCGGTGCCTTGTCTGGTTCGAACAAGATTTCCAATATCATCCATGATGGCTTAAAAGGGATGATCTTTTGACCAACTAGGCTTCTTCACAGGTGCGGCTTCAGTAGGAACAATTGGATTCTCGGAAGCTTCATAGCGTTCCTCATGAGAAGATTCACTTCTAAGTTCTGGAACTGATTCGTCACTTTGTTCTAGAACTAGTCTATCTCCTTGTTCAGGAACAACACTCTAATCAGCATCTGGATTTTGAACTGTAACTGTCTCTTCAGTTGGGGCTGCTTCTTCTGTGATCTCAAGATTGATCTCCTTGGTATCAGCTTGCTCCGCTTCACAAACCGTTGCATTTATTTCAGGGGGCTTCTTTTCACCTTGATCTTCGGTGTTAATGAACTTTAAGGCCTCAACAATAACATTGGCATCATTGGCCCTCTAGACTGTTTGGGGTTCAGCTGATGCTACTGGAGTCTCAGAAATATCATTCATAGATCTAGTCAGAGAAACTGTTTGATTATGACAAAAATCAGTTCTTGGTTCCTCATTGACATCCTTGATCTCATGATTTTCTCGACCCAGTTCTTGAAGTGTCCTGCGCACTAGAGTAGCTTCATAAAAAACAACATGACATGTTATTTCCACAAGCTGGGTTGTCTTATTGAAAACCTTATATCTCTTATATGAAGGATGTCCATACCTAAGGAACACTCCTTCATCGTCCTTCGGGTTGAATGTATTCAATTTAGACTTCCCATTATTGTGAATATAACATGGAGAACCAAAAGCATGAAGATGAGCTATAGAAGGCTTACGACCATTGTAGATTTCGTAGGGAGTCTTGTGCAGTCGCGTGTTGAATGCACTTTGATTCTGCATGTAGCAAGTTGTCATCAAGACTTCTCCCCAAAATCATTTTCCAAGGTCGGTATCGGCCATCATGGTCCTTACTGCTTTCTTGAGTGTTCTGTTTCTCCGCTCAACAAGACCGTTTTGTTGAGGAGTTCTCGGAGTAGATTTCTCATGCCCGATTCCAATTTCAGCGTAGAAATCTATAAGGGGTCCATTGCAAAACTCTGTTCCATTATAGGACCTTATCATCTTAACTGTTACCTCTTTTTCATTTTGAAAGACAAGTAATCAGTTCTGGTAGCTGAGTTTTGACTTCGTCTTTGGATTTGAGCAGCACCACCCACTTGTATCTTAAGTAATCATCAACAACTACCAAAGTGTATTTTCTTCTTCCAATTGTGGGTGGAGTAACTGGACCAAACAAATCCATGTGGAGCAGTTCCAAGATCCGTTCCGTGCTTGCTGTAACTAGCATGTTCTTGAAGGAGGCTCTTGTCTCTTTCCCAAACTGACAAGCTTTACAGACTTCTTCTTTCTGGAACTTCTTCTGTGGCAATCCTTCAACTAAATTATGCTTCGCCAAATGTCTGATTGAGTTGAAGTTCAAGTGACTTAGTCTTTTGTGGCACAACCAGTTTACTCCTTCTGAAGAACTGTGCGCCAGGAGGCAGGTTCCCCTTTCTCCACTAGACCAATCAACAATGTAAATACCTCCTTTCCTGATTCCTCTGATTATGATCTTGTGAGTCACCTTGTCTATGATGTGGCATTCTGATTCTTCAAAGCTGACAATTAAGCCATTCTCACTCAGTTGACTTATACTTAGAAGATTGTGTTTCAGATTGGTGACTAAGGACACATTCCGAATGATGATTCCATTGTGCTCCACACACCCTTTTCCAATCACTTGTCCCTTGGCCTTGTTCCCAAAAGTAACTGATGCTCCTTTGAACTTCACTAGGTTCTTGAATAAGTCTTTTTCTTTGTCATTTGTGCCGAGCATCCGCTATCCAAAATCCATGTTTTTGCTTAGTTTTGAGAACTCGGACCCTGCAAGATAGAAAAATTATTTAGGTCCCCGTATCCTTTCGAGTCCTGCAAAGTTAGTCTTCTGGATCCAACCTTTTGTTATCCAGACCTGTTTCACTTTTACAGTTCGTGAAACTAGATCATTCTTTGGTGAATGATCAACCTTTCTTCTAAAGTAATGTATGCTATTTGAATGCATGTTACGAAATGTTGTGGTGTGTGAACTCTTTCTGAAGCTGTTGTTCTGGAAAGAGTCTCGAGAAACTATTCTCGGTTGAGTAGCCATCATAGTCTTTTGAGATTAAAAATGTCTCGACTCAGGCCTTAAATAGGTGTTCCCCCTATTCGGATAACTGTTATGATAGAACTGTGGCCTATCATAACTTCTCGGATTTCTATCCAGTTGTCGAATTGACTTCCTTGTAACATTTACATGTTGCTTAGTCGTTCTCGTTGGTAAAACTGGATTCCTGGCATATGAAACATTACGTTTGTTAAGTTTTGAAGGATAGTCATTTCTCCTCTCGATAGTTGGTTTAGAGAGTTTACGAACTATGTTAGTATACTGTCGAGGTACCAGTTTCGGGTCAGTTTTTGACCAACATTTGGTGTTGATATTATGCTTTACTAGTTCTTTGAGATTAACATTTCCTTTTTCCAACATATGACATGGGCCAAGATTGGCTTTGACAGGGCCTATAAAAGTTTTCTTAGTCCTAGAAGTGGATGCATGTGTGCTCATGGATTTTCCATTATGACGTTCCAAAAATCCAATTCCACGCTTATCAAATGATTGTTTTTGAATGCTCAGAATTTCATCTAATTTCCTTGAACTCTTTTTGAAAGAGCATTCGCATTTGACAGGTTTGGTTTTCTTCAAGGAATCGCATTCTTTTGAGATATTTTCAAGATCTTTAAGAAGTTTTGAATGTTCATCCTTGAGTTTTTTAAAATCCTCACTAATCGACCTCGTTCTTTCAACTTCAATGGTCAAAACTGAAATCTCTTATTTCAGTGATGCATTTTCACTAACTAGTTCATCTTTACTCTAATGAAAATTTTCTACCTCTTTAATGATGTTTTTTAGAGAAACATCTTCTGAATTTGAGCGACTAAATTCAGAGTCTTCTTCAAAGCATGTATATGCAAGAGCTGAGGTAATGAACAATAATGCATGCAACACAATACAATAAATGAGAATCCATTGCCACCATTCAGTATTGAAATAAAAAGTCATAAAAGACAATGAGCAACATAACGCAGATTGGCGAAAGACACATCATCTAGTCATGCCCATGGATAATCTAAAATAGCAAAACCTCACATTTTTATTAATTCAAGATACTCCTGGGAGATGCATTTTGTAACAGTGGGACTATAAAATGGGAATTAAGATTAATGTCACATTTATAAGTGGAATCGAAGTCTTCAGCAGATAAACAAGTAATATCTAATACTTGTCATCCTTGTCAACATGAGAATTTGAAATGTATGAAAAATGAATGACACATAAGTATTGCGTGACAACACTAATGTTAATAAGAATATCCATATGTTAATTGCTACGTTGCAAGTTGTAGCACCATAAGCTAAGAAAGAGTATATGGAGCCAATATAAATATGACTGAAGGGGGTTATGTATATCACTCTAGCTTTATTCACCTAAGTACGAGTATCCCATGTTTTAACAGATCAGAGCCAGATCTCGAGACTCTGGCCATCTACATGTTTACCAAATAAAAGATTTCTTTTAGTAGTAGACACATTGCCCATCAACATCACAATACAATGCACAACATTAAACCAAAGGGCAAAACCTAAAAAAAAAATCTTAAAAAAAACACCTAAGAGTGACAACATAATCACCTCAAAGCAATTCCTCCAAATTTGTTTCTGATTCACAAAGTAAATATAAAAAGCTAAGAATTAAATAAATAAAAGTTGAATTACCTCATACCCACATCCTAAGAAAACTATTTTTGATCGTGAGTCCCTCAGATTGAACAAATAGTATCTGCAGATGACTAAGAACTCGCAATCATAAAACTCAAAACTCAATGAGATAGGTTCACCGGTCAGCAAAGAACAGATTTGTAGGTCAAAGCCAATAGGGGCGCCACCAGCAGTGAGATGGGTCATCGGTCAGCGATGAACAAAACGCTGGTGGGGGTTAGTGCACCGGGTGACGAACATAAGTTTTGGGGATTTGGACTTTCTTTTGGATTAAAAAAATAGACGACACGAGCCACCGCACCGTCTATCCTCAAGTGTTTTAAAAAAAGAGGCAATGTGGGGCTACAATGTTGTCTATGTTGTTTTAGACGACACGAGCTTGCCGAGTCTTCTATTACTGCCTATTTTTTTAACTATGCTGCTATGCTTTTGCGTTGTCTATTACGATATAGACAACACAAATGAGTATTCAAGTTGTCTATAACCTTATTTGTTGCAGTTATGGAACAATTCCATTGAGAAATACCTGTGTGGATGTAGATGTACCTAGTGCTAGTGCAGTATTATCTATACAACCACTGGTGCAAAGTGTAGAACCACAACGTACTGCACTGACTGCTGACACAATGTTAATGCTTCATCGAAGTGGGAGGGTTGTTCAATAACAAAAAAGGTACATGATCATGTGAGAGACTTCTGACTTGATCCTAGAAAATGGACTGGATGATACTTGACCCATGAACACATAATGAGAAAGTATTTAACAAATATGCGGACAAGTAGCACATCACCATAGATTTCGAGATAGAATCCATCACAACTATGGATGAACAATAGAAATCTGAGTTGCGAGATAGCTTTCGGGCCATAGGCTTCAAGTGAATATACAAAAGAAAAAAAGGAACGGATGGAGAAAAAATGATTTTTAAAGGCGAGTTGGTGGCGAAGGGTTATAGTCAGAAAGAGAGCATGGACTATGATGAAAGCTTATCACCGGTAACGATGTTAAATCTATTCAACTACTCTTTGCTATAAATGGACCTAGAAATTTGGCAATGAATGTCAAAACTGCATTTCTAAACGGGTATCTTGAGTAAAGTCGTGATATCTACATGAAATAGCCAAAAGGTATGTACATAATGGTGAATAACATCTTTTCTGGAAGCTTACGAAGTCCTTGTATGGACTTTAGCAAGCTTCCCGGTCATGGAAATTAAGTTTTGACAAAGTAATTAAGTCCTATGGACTTTCACATTGTGCAAATGAGATTTTGTGTACTAGTTATGTGTCAACGGTACCGTGGTATTTCTTGTACTGTATTAGATAATATTCTCCTATTTGGTGACAATGTGAAGATATTATCAGACATAAAGAGGTGGTTATCCGAACAGTTCCAGATAAAGGATCCTGGAGATGTTGGGTGCATCCTTGATATTAAAATATTGCGAGATCAGAAAAAAAAAAGATTTTAGGCATATCTTAGCTGGTGGATACTGTGATTGCTCATTTTGGCATGCAAACCACCAAAAAAAGCTTGCTACCATTCAGACATGGAGTTTGTAACACCCCTCGTTAAATTTTAATGTAATTATCAGAACTCCAGGAATAACATTTTTGTTACTAGATTTTGATTCGAGGATTTCTGCAATCGATCAATTTCAAACCTATTGTTTAAGAAATAATTTCCATCCATATGCATTTTAAATATGTTATTGGAGGAATTAATTTATTTAATCAAGTGTCAATAAAATCTTTACGTGACCTGACATGTTTCGTATCGATAAATATTCGATTGACTAATTGCGTAAACTGATAAAGTATTTACATTTTTCATAAAGATAATGTAGAAGTGATGTTGAGTTGATGTTAAAGTAAACGATGGAACAAACGATTGGCAACCACTTTATCTTTTTTTGACTTATGAGAAATAGTCAAATTGCCATTGCCCTCTTTCTATAAATAGAAAATTAATTTCTTCATTAATATTCTTCCAATTTCACCACAAATTCTCCACACATTTTTCGGCGAGTTTTCGACAAAGTTCCGGTGAATGATTTTTAAGGTAAATATTATATATTTAGGGTTTTAACCCCATTTTCCCCAATCCAAACTCATTTCTTCCATTTTTCTTGTTTAAGAGTTTGTGACCAAATCAAAATAAGAAATTATCAAGCTAACGCGGTCCTAGTGTCTACGAGAGGTAAACCTAATCCTGTAGATAGTTTATTTTTTATTTTGGCATGTTTGAAATTCTTAACCTAGTTGAGAAGTGATGGGAAATCTGGCTAAGTTTCCCTTCTCCAGCTGATAGCTTAGATCTTAGATTTGGTGATTAAGTGTTTTGGTGGATCAAATCCTAAGTCCAACCAGCGTCAGTTTGTCTCTAGATAGCTCTAGATCTCAAATGTAAAGTCCTGTTTAGGTCTTTTGAGTTGTAAGTCGCAGCTGATCAAGACTCATGCTGGCTACTGTTCACCAGCATGAGATGTGCTTACCAGTTGAGAGAAGTCTCACCAGCAAGCGGCTGACGAAGACTCATGCTGACACTGTTCATCAGCATGGAGTAGAGCTATTGACTGGTTACTGTTCACCAGTTGGGAAGATTTCACCAGCAGGAGGCTGAGAGATCTTACCAGCAGAATATGTGTTCTGGCTGACACTATTCACCAGCGGTGAAGCCACCAGTCACGGGAGATTCCAAGAGATAACATCAGACGAATTGGTAGACCTTGATTGTGCTAAGGAAAGTCACCAGCAGAGACTGCCAGCACAAAGATCACCAGTATGATCTACCAGTCGGAGGTTATCAGCAGAATTCAAGATTCGCTCTCCCAGAGTCTTAGAGACAAAAAGAAGATTCGTCTGAGGAAGTAACTGACAGTGTATGACTTTAAGGAGGATGCCTTAAAGTCTATCAGTTCAAGACACCAGTTTCGATTCCTCGTACTGACGAATAGAGTCGTTCTGACACAAAGAGATCTGTGTCAGATAAAGCGATCAAAGGTATGGCGCTTTCCGGAAATTCCTACCTGCCGCCTGCAGAAGGACATGCGAGGACAGAGACTTTTCCGGATGTGTCCAAACGGCTAGTATTTGAATCTGAATCTCACGTCTATAAATACGTGAGATCCAACAGCATTCAATACTCTTGCCCACTCTTAGCCACTCCTGAACTACCGAAAGCTCAAACGCATTCATATCAGCGTATAAGCAATCTTTCGAGGCTTTTCTTAAAGCTACTCCGTGTGTCAATCATTTGAACACGAGACTCCAAGCTTCTAGCTTGTGAGTTATTGATCTCATTTGGTGTTCTTTCTCATTCCGAGGAAGAACATAGCAGCTCTTGAGCCAGCCAGCTCCTGAGTTATTACGGGCAGTTTTGCCGCCAGCAAGAGTCAAGTTCTTGGGAGAACTCAACACCCAATCTGTCGGAGGAGGAGGTTGAAGTGACGTGCTCGCACTCCATCCATCTGACAAGAGTTGAAGAAGGACAAGGACCGGGAGCGGTTGATCCAGTGAACTGGTAGACGAGGCATCTACCAGCTGGAAATAGATCGTAGGAAATCTTGTACCTGATTACTCTCTTTAGTGAATTTCCAGTGCTTCGACTGGAGAGTGGACGTAGATCAGTTGATCGAACCACTATAAAATATCCTTGTTATTTACTGCTTTCAGCATTTACTTACTGATTTAAAACCCAGCACCCAAGTGCTGGAGTATAACTGAAACCAGTTTATAACTGTGCAAACTCGACTCTAAAATTAGCTAAGTCCTGAGTCATCAGCTGACCAGCCAGTTGCCAGTCAGCTGAATACTCAGTTGCCAGTTGAATTACCAGCTGACAAGGTCCCAGTCAGCTGTGTAACCAGCAGAGTGCAAGAAACGAACTTACGTATTTTCCGCTGCCAAAGTATACCCTGATATCCGGGACCAACAAG